>JAIGNY010004486.1:1010000-1040000 GCA_020152595.1 Chiridota heheva
CTTTAGAAGCATGGAAACTTTTATTTGCTTCTTTATTCATGGCAAGACAAAATTTGTTATTGCTATTTATGTCAGGAATGTCAATATCATAAAAAAACTAGAAATGTGAAGTTAGTAAGTCATAAGTCATATATTTTTGAACCCATGTCAAACATATTGCAGCAAATGCACACTATACCTCATCATTAAGTGTGAACAATGCTCTTCACATATACTGTATGATCATTTGTTTAAGCAAAATCACCATACCCACTTTAATTCAAGAGATAACACATATACAAATATTTCATTGCTATGCCATTATGCACACACAATCTCTCAATCATGCTCAACTGAACAGTACCAATGCCCTCTACCACTGAAGAAAATAGCAAGTTATTATCTCAGGTTAAATATTTTGTACGCAAGTCTATTGTTATGCAAATAACCTACTTAATATACACACTACAATTCACCATTGAGTGTAGACAATGGTCTTCACATATATGATCATTTGTGTAAAATAATCCCCACTCCCATTTTAATTTAAGACATTTCATAGATAAAAATATTTTCATAAGCTAATTAGTATGAACGTAACCTCAAATCATGCTCATCTGAACAGTACCCATGTCCTCTACCCCTGTTACAAGTACCAAGTTATTATCTTAGGTTAAATATTTTTTATGCGAAAGTCTATTGTTATGCAAATAACCTAATTAATATGCACATTACACCTCACCATTGAGTGTAGACAATGGTCTTCACATATATGATCATTTGTGTAAAATAATCCCCACTCCCATTTTAATTTAAGACATTTTATAGATAAAAATATTTTCATAAGCCAATTAGTATGAACGTAACCTCAAATCATGCTCATTTGAACAGTACCCATGTCCTCTACCCCTGTTACAAGTACCAAGTTATTATCTTAGGTTAAATATTTTATGCGAAAGTCTATTGTTATGCAAATAACCTAATTAATATGCACATTACACCTCACCATTAAGTGTAGTCAATGGTCTTCACGTATATGGTCATTTGTGTAAACAAAATCCCCGCTCCCACTTTAATCTAAGAGATATCATAGTACGTACAAATAATTTCACTGTTATGCAACTAAGCTAATTAGAATGCACGCACAACCGCCCAACCATGCTTATTTGAATAGTACCCATGTCCTCTACCCTGTGCCAAGTTGAATAAATGTACATCATACATAACTTCAGTTATGCGCTCATGAATGTTAAAAAATTTGTACGAAAGTCCACTGTTATGCAAATAAGCTAATTACTATGCACACTTCACTCACCATTAAGTTTAGACAATGCTCTTCACATATATTATTATTTGTGAAAACAAAATCCTCACATACACTTTAAGAGATATCATAGATACAATGATACCCTTGCAGACGACGGGGGTAGCAGCTATCTAGATGTAATAAACCATGGCTGAAAATGTGTACGAGTCAATATTAAAATATGATATGCTGCTTGAATTTCTCACGCGAAAGTATTATAAAACTTCACTTGAAAAATTGGAAATTCCTTAGGGGTTTATCTCGATATAAGTTTTGCACATGTCTACAATTTACATGTCAATCGATAGTCAGTTTCATTTTCAGAAATAAACTGTTTGCTTACTTTTTAAGTGTACAAGTTTACAAGTTTATTTCAGACTCTGTCGACCCCTTCCGTGGTATGAGAGTACAAAGAACTTAACAAAATACAGATGGCATGAAAGAATAAAAAGAAAGAAAATAATAATAAAAAAGGTAATAAAAAGTGAAAAGTGGTATTTACGCTATATACCTGTAATGAAAAATTAAAAAAAAAAAAGAAATTTAATGGAAGATGTAAACATAAAAACTATGCAATATAATTATTTACAACAGGGGTAGAAAAGGTAACACAAAATCAATTAAAAGATTATAATGTAAACTACCAAAAACTTGGGTGGAAAAATGTGCTGCAATTGCCTATTTGAATCAATTTGATAACATTTGACAACACACAGAGGTTATTGGAGTTGAACAATTCATACATTTTTAATGTATTAGGGCGTTGATAGAAGTAGCTTTTAAATATTTAGCTATATCCTGGTAGAAGTGATTGTAGTGAAATTCACCCCCCAGAGCGTCTCTCTTGCAAAGTCTGCATATTTTGTCATCAACAATTGGATTAAATGAATTGCTCGGCAATTTAGCATTACCGCATGTCATTACAAGCCTGTGCTTGTTATCAAGTTAAGTTAAATATCTCTCATTATGAAGACTCGATTTAAATATCCTGTAATTGTAACAAAGTCTATTATTATTAATTCACTTAGCCAACTTTGTTTATCATTGTCCTGCAAACGCAAACTGAGAGATTGTTTAAGCCACATAGATTCATGCTTATCTGTATTAAACCATATATTGCTGTAAGCGCAATAGCTTAGTACATCTTTAATTTTGGTAGTCCACCGTGACTTAAAATCCCTGGCAAGAGATTCATTTATGTTTTTCATTAAACAATAAATTATGTATAAGATTTTTGTCTGCTTTCCTGTTATGAGCCTGAGATGGCTCCAAAAGCTAGCCATTCTGTGTGCAATTACTGAACACAATTTGTATTTAACTACTTCCCATAAAGCATAGAGCTTGCAGTACGAACGTGATCAATATTCTCGACACCCCATAATTTATAACCATAGGCCTAAAGAAGAATTGACAAGACAAATCTGTCAAACACATTACATGTAATATAGTTTGGCTACATGCTTTAGAGAGTAGGGCAAACATTGCATTGTTGGCTTCAGTTACTTGCTTGCTGACTGCCTTCTTAAATTTATCATTACAACTAAAGAAAACACTAAGATAATGTCGTTACCAAATTTCAAGTTGAATTTTGGTTTATTTTTTAATTTTCTTTTAGAAAAGATAACAATTTTGGATTTGTTAGCATTTACAAAAAGTTGCCATGTTCTAAAGTATTTGTACATGCTATTAAGTGCATTCTGAAGATCTGTGACATTTTCAGATAGTAAGATTGTATTGTCAGCATATAAGAGGACATAGAGCCTTAACCAAACTTCCACATCATCGGTACTTAAGAATTTAATAGTCTCTGAATTTCTATAATCTAAACCAATTATCCCACTTTAAAAAAAAAAAACTCAAGTTCATTGAAAAAAATCGAGAACAGTAATGGTGAGAGATTTTCAGCTTGGCGAACATGCGAACACCGGTATCACAGCTGAAAAGTGGTGAAATTAAATTATCGACTTTGACACCAAATTTGGCTTTGTTATAAAAAGTTATGTATAACCGTGATAATTTGACCATTCTCTCCGCTAGCAATAAGTTTGACAAAGTGCTGATCATTGTCTCCGCTAGCTATGAGTTTTGACCAAGTGGTGATCATTCTCTCCGATACTTATGAGTTTTGATAAAGTGGTGATCATTCTCTCCGCTAGCTATAAGTTTTGACCAAAGTTCTGATCTATTTACCAAGTCAAACGCCTTACAGTTTATCTTATTTGCAAAGAGTGGCATACAACCAGAGTATGAAGCACACCACCACTTGACATGCGCCTGACTGTTACTCACGCGAGAAATAAAAAGAAAAAAAAACCAGACCCTGCGAGCACGTTTAAGCTGTCAAGTTTTTATATCAAGGTTAATTTACCCACAGTTAGCAGGTGTAACTTCAGACTTAACAGTAAAAGTAATTTCTGTTGACGTTGTATTTTTCATTCAAAAGGAATACTTGGAAAACAAGAAATATTTCAGCGGACGTCGGAAAGATAATTTCGTCAACGTTACTCGTTAGGCCTAACGTTAGGCTACAGGCTAGACTGATTCAGAGTTAAGTTGAGTGGAGTTTACGTTTTGTTAATGTAAGTCTAAACGTTAACGTTACATGTCATTCATGACATTAGTACACTCATGAACTGCAGAATAATGTCTAGGCCTGGAGGCTACTATATTCATCATATACTCCATTCCATGCATTTACAAATTACAGTACTTCCCCACGGAATGTATCAATATCCTTGGCTTGAATCCACTTTCACTGTGTCAAGAGAACCACCTGAGCCTTATAGATCAATAAAGCACATGTATATCCTCATTATTTTAAGGGATTTGAGCTTATGCGATGTCTAACTTAACTCTTTAGCATTTACTATATTCTAATCATTTTTTGGATATTTTTCTGTGTTGCTAAGTTTGTCCTAATAGATTGATATGTTGATGTAATAGTAGTGCATATTGTTGCATAGTTTTAACGACTTTTGCATTCCAAAATTCGTTTAAAATGTTTCAGTTACTCGAGTTTCACTCGGCGCAGTTCCAGTGAATTTAGCATATATAATAACATTGGCTCGGGAAATCCCACCGAATACCTCCGAATGGAAAGAAAACTGCTTTTAATGGTTCCAGCCTTAAACTAGTGTAGTTTGACAAATGCGCTAATTGGGCTTAATATTCTGTTTGGAATCTGTCCCACAGTATAGCCAAATTGGAGTAGTTGATAGCTCATTTGGGCTATAAACTTGGGGTTAAAAAGTATTAATAGGGCCTACCCTGAATAGGCTATCCTATCATGCATATAGCACAATTGAGGCTATAAAATCACCAAACAGACCTCCGTGGCTAGTGCTTTGTCCTCTCACCCGCACGTCCCAGGTTTGAATCCTGGTGGGTCTCCAACCAATGAGTTTACAACTGGTTATCAAAGGCCATGGCCTTCTTGATATAATGTCCAGCACTGGATGCTTTTGGGACGTTAAACCTTGCTATGCAATGCTATGCTAAGTGGAACTGTAAGCAGCAAAAATCACATTGAGTCTACTGCCACACTACATGCATGAGCTGGCCTGCAGTAATATTACCCACAATACTACAATAACTTGCCTATTTTCGAGAAGTTATTTGTTTGCATATAGTTGATGCATAAAATTGTGAGTTTATTCTTGATGTGTATTTGTTCAGGGGTCAAGTAAGTGTCCATTTTGACAGAAACTGAAAGAAATTTTTAAAGGATTAGTTCAGTGGTCAAGCATGTCCATCTTATATGAAAGAGGACTTCAACAGAAAGAAAATGGTGAAAAAGCATTCAAAAATCTTATTCCGCTAAGGAGATGTTCAATTTAAAGCTCTGTCATTTCTGAGTAGAAATGACTGGTGTAGTAAGTCTACATTGGGGTATGCATCATCACATTCTTAACGATTATTAATGTATTTTCAACTATTTAAATTATCTTTTCTTGCTTTCTTCTGGCGGTATATTATTAATTCAGTTTTACTACTTTTTGACATATCCCATGGATTTTAAGCCACAAAATGGCAGACCAAAATATGATTAATATACAAAGAATTTGAGAAATCTGAGGCTATTACATCACAACTAGTCTAATTTCAGTCGTTTCTACACAAAGGATACCAAATTTTAAACTTAGATATCTCCATAACGGAATAAGATTTTTGAATGCTTCCATCACTATTTTGTTTCTTTTGAAGTCCTCTTTCATATAAGATATACTTGCTTGACCCTAAAATTATCCTTTGAAATCTCTTTAGTTATAATTTGTTATAATGATTGCCACTAGAAGTGTATTTGTGGGATGCTATTATTGATTAACTGTGCTTCATAAATTCTGATAAATAATTATTTGCTCAGATTGGCCGATATTTTTAGCCAATTAGCAGTGTAAGTAAAATATATCATATTTAAATCATGTCTTGTTGTAAGGATGCAAAATCCATCTTGATTTTATACAGCAGTATTTTGCTGTTAGTTTGTCTGTTTATATCAATTTCACTCAAAAGCAAACATTGTTAATACAAATTTACATCATATTACAGTTGAGGCTTAAGTTTCTAAAGCTTACTTGAAAAACAGTTTTCACATTTTCAAATGATATTTAAGCTCCAATACATTGTGGGGCAACTTGAATCCTGGCATGCCTGGGGGCCCGTGGGGATTTTGGCCTCTGCAGCAATGTTGGAACCAATCTTATACCCACCCTCAAAACATATATCAAGCAACTACATCATTGATGTTCTAGCATCATAACTAATGGCGCCGCCAGGGTTTGATATTTTTGCCTTTTCGGCATGGTCAAGGGGCCTTAGGGGTCCAGGGACAAAGCCATGATGGGGGTCTTGGGGGCGAAGCTTTCGGGAAACCTTGCATTTTCCAAGTTTTAAATGTCCCAAAAAGACTCTGAATATGTGCAATACATGGCTTTTATAAAACTGAATTAGGATGATTACGAATGATCTATTATTATAGCAGCATACAATTTTGCAATGAAACAGACTACCCCCTTCCCCCTCCCCATTAAAACATGTCAAAAATAGCCATTTGGACAAAATATTTTTTAACATTTCAAACATTGCCATAAGCCCCCCTCCCCCATCCCCCATGACGGCGCCACTGATCACAACGATGTTATAGCTCCGCTTGCATTTCTCCAAAATAAAATAAACATTAAACATGTATTTCTTTCCTACTCGAATTAACTACCCACCAATAAAAACAGGCTTGTAACCACCCCAAAATATATGTTGAGCTACTACATCATTGATGTTCTAGTTTTTTTTATTGTTGGCTGACATTGGCGGATTGCTGTCATTTCTGATATACGGCCTGATGGACATACACAAAACAAATGTCCCAGTGATAACATATGTGGGTGTTAGGCTAGTGCTACAGTACTAGACTTACACGACAAGACAATTAGCCTACTTTCCTTTTCAAACTTACTGTGCAGGGTTGGCTGTAACTTAAATTTTTTACCTAACTTTGTAAATTCTTTTATCATTGGAAACAGATTTTCACATGATCTAGTGACAGTGTAAGTTAATAGGCCTAGATAATGGCAGTTCGATAAAGTATGTGCACAGGGGATAGAAAAGGGGAGGGGGGGGGGGGTCAGGTTCAGTGACATCTCCTCCAGACATGGAAAAGAATGCATGTTTATCGTGCTATGTTGTTTTGTTGGAGTGTATTTGATTGTTTTCAGTAAAGAACAAATTAAAATAGTTGGGTAAGCTACCTTGAATACTGTACATTTAAAAGTGAAAACTGTTAGTTTGGTTAAGTTAGGGAAGAAAATTAAGAACTTGTGTGATCATAAATATCAGAATTGTTAATGTGACAAATTGCATGATTTTGAAAGACTTTAATTATTCATGTAAGATCGGTAGTGCTAGACTTCAATAGATCAGGGACGAAGCCAGGATAAAATGTCAGAGGGGAAAATTGCATGGGAATGAAGGATTTTTCATAAAGATTCAAAGAAATTTCTCAAACATTAAATGAAATTTCCAGAAAATGTACATACATGTAAACAGTGACTAAGAATTATCTCATGGTAAAAAAACATAAAAAACATATCATTGGAAAAATTTCAGGGGGTTGGGAGGAGGGGAAACCTCCTGTCCCCCTCTGAATCCACCCCTCAAACAAAGAACATGTTTAGGAAAAATATGCTTACTTAGCTTAGATAATATACCAACATCAAACAGGCCCTCTATGCGGACGACTTCACCATTTTCTACTCCTCCCCTAGCTTTCTCTTGTTGAAAATAGGCTTCAACTCAGCTTTAATCGGCTGCAAGACTGGTGCAACAAAAAACAAGACAGTCTGCATGCACTTCTGTCATTTCAACAACCTCTACCCCAAACCGAACCTCGTGCTCAATGGCAATCACATCCCTAAAGTTGAACACGCTAAGTTCCTGGGTTTAACTCTAGACCCCAAGCTCTTCTACAAGCAACACATCACCAACCTGAAACAGAAATGCAACAGCTCCCTCAATATTCTCCACCTTCTCTCCAACACCACTTGGGGTGCAAACCGCCATGCTCTCCTCAAAATCTTCAGGCTCACCATTCCTGCCAAGCTTGAATATGGCAATATTGTCTACTGTGTCGCTCACAACTCTTACCTCAACCACATCAACACCATCTAAAATAAAGCCCTCAGGCTTTGTCTGGGTGCTTACAGGATGTCCCTATCACCAGTCTTTATCTTAAAGCCAGCGAACCCCCTTTCTGCTGAGGTGTAGAAAGCTTAGCCTCTCCTATGCTTTTAGAGTCCTCAACAGCACCCAGAACCCTGTTTACAACTTCATTAGGTACCCCAATTTCTCACCCTCTTTGATAGGACTAAAACACTGTCCCTTCCCTTTAACTTCGCATCAAATCAGACCTCCATCTCGGCATCAGCCCCACCACTTTTGGCACTTTCTCCTGGCTCACTTTTCCTCCCTGGGCCACCCCTCCCTTCTATCCACCTGGACCTCTCCACTCATCACAAAACCCAAACCCACCCTAACCGCTTCATCAATCTCCACAACCAAATCAAAGACTATTTTTAAAACTACACCTCCATCTATACTGATGGCTCCAAGGAAGGTGACAAGACAGCTGCTGCTGCCGTCATCCAAGACATCACCCTCAGTAGCAGACTTCCCTACTACTCATCCATCTTTTCAGCCAAGGCAAAGGCCATCCTCCTCGCCCTCAACTATTGAGTACTCTCCGCTCAGCCACTTTGCCATCTTCTCCAACTCCAAGGCTGTCCTTACTTCTTTACTCAATCTAAAATGGGATAACTCCACATCCCACTTCCTCCAAAAACTGCATTCGCCCACTCTCTGTAGGAAAAGTATTCTTTTCTTTTGGATACCCAGCCATGTTGGTATCCCTGGCAATGACAGGGCTGATGCAGCCACTAAGTTTGCCCTCAACCTTCCCCTACCCCATTTCCCAAAACCTTTCTGACATCAAATCGCTTATCGCTTCCCTTGTTCATGACCGCTGGCAAACCTCATGGGACTCCCAAATTGATAACAAACTCCACGTCATCCAGCCCACCATTCCGATCAAACCCACCATCCACAACCTCTCTTGTATCGACAATGTTCGTATTACCCATCTTAGAATAGGTCACACCCACCTCACTCACTCCCACCTCCTTATTGGCTCCCCCCCAATCTCTCTGCAACAATTGCCATTGCACCCTCACAGTCCACCATGTTCTCCTTGCTTGCCCCCTGTACAACCTTCCCAGAGCTTCCCTCGCTCCCCACAACGCAATTGCTGAGTTCTTCCAGAAAAACCCTCCGGATAGAATTATCTCCTTCCTTCATCATGCTTCCCTCTACAACCATATGTAGTCCTCCCCTCCCACCCCGTCTGCCTACCTTTTTTTCTTCATCCATGCACCTCCTTTCTCGATCACAGCTTTCTGACTATTAGTTCTTGTATTTCTCTCAATCTCCCCCTGTTTCCTTTCCTTCCTACCTCTAGAATGATCTAACCTCTCAGGCACAATTTGACCCTTGTTGTCATGGTGCCGGTAAGCACTCATCAAACAAACCAACACCTTTTGAAACATTGGTTGATATAAAATCTATGTGGTCATGCCATGAGTTTTGAATAGAAAATAACACCTAAAAATTTTTAAGTAGTAATTTAGTTTTTATTAGTAAGGACAAGAGATTTAAGTTTAAGATAAATTTCAAAATCATTGTAAGCTTCACTGTTACTGAATACTACAAAGTTAGTTTTATCAATATTAAGAGATAATTTGTTAGCTGTAAACCATTGTGAAAAAGATCAAGTGCATCACAAACTAACTGTTGAAGATTTATTGTTACCAGAAAAAAATTATATAATAGTATCCTCTGGGAAAAGAACTTGTAAGTGAAGATTTGCATAAAGGTTAAAAAGGAGTGGACCTAAAATTGACCTTTGCGGAACACCACATTGTCATGAATAGGGATCAGAATATACATTAAAATATGTGAACTGCGTTCTTTTAGACAAATAGCTACAAATTCAAGATAAATAGGTACCTCTTATTCCATAATAGAACAACAAGCTAATATATCGTGATCAATTGTATCAAAAGCATTCAAAAACTCAGAAAACTTCCTATATAGATGTAATTTTTTGTTTATAAAGAGCACTATATATTTGATCAACTGCATCGGAAAGGGCTAATTCAGTGCACATACATGTACCATGACGAAAACCATATTGACCATCAAAAGTATATTATGCTTATTTAAAAATAATCATTTCTATTATACACAATCCATTCTAGTACCTTGGAAAAACATGAAAGAACAGAAATGGGGTGATAATTACCACAAGATTTAGGATCACCTTTTTCATAAACAGGAATAACTTTTGCAGTTTTCATTTTGTCAGAAAACAATACCACTTGAAAGGGAAACGTAACAGAGAAATGTTTAAAGGGATAAAATTGAATGTATTATTTTCTTCATAATAGAGGGTTTAAAGTTATCAAATCTGGCTGCTTTATTTGGCTTTAGGGCAATTTCACCTGTAACAGCTGGGACATTTAATAAAATATTCTGTCATTTAAACATCCTTGAAGGAAAATTAGAATAGAAGAGTCATTTACTGTCATAAACCACAAATGATGGTTGTTGAGTGCTACATGTATCTTGGACCAAATATGATGAGTACTACATGTATCTAGGACCAAATATGATGAGTGCTACATGTATCTAGGACCAAATATGATGAGTGCTACATGTATCTAGGACCAAATATGATGAGTACTACATGTATCTAGGACCAAATATGATGAGTGCTATATGTATCTAGGACCAAATATGATGAGTACTACATGTATCTAGGACCAAATATGATGAGTACTACATGTATCTAGGACCAAATATGATGAGTGCTACACGATCTAGGACCAAATATGATGAGTGCTACATGTATTTAGGACCAAATATGATGAATGCTACATGTATCTAGGACCAAATATGATGAGTACTACATGTATCTAGGACCAAATATGATGAAAACTACATGTATCTAGGACCAAATATGATGAGTACTACATGTATCTAGCACCAAATATGATGAGTGCTACATGTATCTAGGACCAAATATGATGAGTACTACATGTATCTAGGACCAAATATGATGAGTGCTACATGTATCTAGGACCAAATATAATGAGTGCTACATGTATCTAGGACCAAATATGATGAGTACTACATGTATCCAGGACCAAATATGATGAGCGCTACATGTATCTAGGACCAAATATGATGAGTACTACATGTATCTAGGACCAAATATGATGAGTGCTACATGTATCTAGGATTAAATATGATGGGTACTACATGTATCTAGGACCAAATATGATGAGTGCTACATGTATCTAGGACTGAATATGATGAGTGCTACATGTACCTAGGACCAAATATGATGAGTACTACATGTATCTAGGACCAAATATGATGAGTACTACATGTATCTAGGACCAAATATGATGAGTGCTACATGTATCTAGGACCAAATATGATGAGTGCTACATGTATCTAGGACCAAATATGATGAGTACTACATGTATCTAGGACCAAATATGATGAGTACTACATGTATCTAGGACCAAATATGATGAGTGCTACATGTATCTAGGACCAAATATGATGAGTGCTACATGTATCTAGGACCAAATATGATGAGTACTACATGTATCTAGGACCAAATATGATGAGTGCTACATGTATCTAGGACCAAATATGATGAGTACTACATGTATCTAGGACCAAATATGATGAGTACTACATGTATCTAGGACCAAATATGATGAGTACTACATGTATCTAGAACCAAATATGATGAGTGCTACATGTATCTAGGACCAAATATGATGAGTGCTACATGTATCTAGGACCAAATATGATGAGTACTACATGTATCTAGGACCAAATATGATGAGTGCTACATGTATCTAGGACCAAATATGATGAGTACTACATGTATCTAGGACCAAATATGATGAGTACTACATGTATCTAGGACCAAATATGATGAGTGTTACATGTATCTAGGACCAAATATGATGAGTGCTACATGTATCTAGGACCAAATATGATGAGTGCTACATGTATCTAGGACCAAATATGATGAGTGCTACATGTATCTAGGACCAAATATGATGAGTACTACATGTATCTAGGACCAAATATGATGAGTGCTACATGTATCTAGGACCAAATATGATGAGTACTACATGTATCTAGGACCAAATATGATGAGTACTACATGTATCTAGGACCAAATATGATGAGTACTACATGTATCTAGAACCAAATATGATGAGTGCTACATGTATCTAGGACCAAGTATGATGAGTGCTACATGTATCTAGGACCAAATATGATGAGTACTACATGTATCTAGGACCAAATATGATGAGTGCTACTTGTATCTAGGACCAAATATGATGAGTACTACATGTATTTAGGACCAAATATTCATAAACTTACTACATTGCATTCATAGGTAATCCACAAAATATGTTCATGTGACAGCTGGGAAGAAAAAAAAAAATTTTAAAACTATTTAAATAATATTATTAATAATGATGACAACGACACGACGATGATATTTATATAGCGCAAGATCAACAAAGCTGTTCAAAGCGCTTAACAAAGATAGGAATAAACATATAAAATAGGGAAAATGATATAAAAGTAAATATGCCTAAAATATAAAAACTTAAGCATAAACGATATCAACAAGGCAAATATGAACATAAAATGACACTCTAAGAAATGTATAGGTAATGAGAAAATGGATGACTAAAATGCATGAGAAAAGCACAAATCAATTACAATGTAAAAGCAAGCCTAAAATAGTATGTTTTTAAGGAAGTTTTCAATTTAGCAACAGTATTACATGATCGCACAGTGATTGGCAAGGCATTTCAACTGAAAGGCTCTGTCGCCAACCTTTGTTCCCGTTCTCTTCTCCTGAAGCAATTTTTTTTGTTGATGAGTGTAGGGATCTGTTTAGTTTGTAAGGTGTGAGGAGGCATGACAGGTAGGGGTGTGAGGAGGCAGGACAGGGAGGAGGGGGCGAGACCATGTAGTGCTTTGTAGGTGAGGAGATTATTTTTGAACTTTACCCGAAAATCTATTAGGAGCCAATGGAGTGATTTTAGAAGTGGGGTGGCATGGTCTCTCTTAATGCGTGCTCTGCGAGCAGAATTGTTTGGAACGAGCTCAAGCTTGCAAACTGTACATTTGGGAATCCAAACAGCAAGCCATTGACATAATCTAGGCGGGAAGTGACATAATCTAGGCGGGAAGTGATGATGACGTTTATCAAAGTAGCAGCAGCATCCTTGGTCAAAAATGGACGAATATGTGCAATTTGCCGAAGGTGGGAATAACATGTCCTACATGTAACAACATTATTAACATCATGCCTAACTCTGAGTCAAGAACAGCTCTTTTTAAAGACTTAGGAATCTGAGGCTGTGACGTCACAACTAGTCTGATTTCAGTCGTTTCTACAGAAATGATACCAAACTTTAAACTTGAATATCTCCTTAACGGAAAAAAATTTTGAATGCTTTTTTCACGATTTTGTTTCTTTTGAAGTCCTCTTTCATATAAGATGAAGATGCTTGACTACTGAACTAACCCTTCAAGCCTGACATAATCCTCAGTTCATATGGTAGAAATAAAATAACAAATTTTCTGACCAAGTCTCATACCTCCCAAAACAACCTAACAAATTGTTTGTAATTATTAAAAACTGCAATGCTACTACTGTACTATGGGAGCTGCCATTTTGATTTTAAAATTTACCTGCAAGAAATGATGTCATCAAGTTGTCAACTCAAATGATGTCATCAAGTTGTCAAGTCAAATGATATCATCACTGGAATGCTTTGTATGTCTTTATAATTTATCTCAAATTTCCAAGCTTAAGAAACGTAATGTTTTCCTTCTGTATGGCTGAAGGAACCTTTGTGCAAACATGAAATTATAAAGAAATACTGTTACAGTAAAACATTTTGCAATCAAAACTAATCCAATTAATATAAAGCAATACATTATAATCCTTATGTCCTTGTTGGGCAAATGCATGCACAGGATTTTGATAGAGAATTGAAGAAAATGGCAGCCTCCATGTGTCAACTTTAAACATGAATAACCAGTGAGATAGGAACAAGATTTTGACTTGCTGATTTTGGTAATTGATCTACATTTTTAGTCTCTATCACACAGTTGTTATTAAAAAATTTCCAAAGCCATCAAAATCACAACAGCCTCAGGCCGCGGGCCAATCCCGTGGCAAAAGCAGCATCACGTGACAAACAAAACCCGTCAAAACAATCCCTGAATACAAACAAGTTGAGAGCATGCATGATAAGAAAGATGTATGTCAGGTGTTGGCGGTTCTCTTATTAGCCTTCCTTTGACAAGCCACGAGTCTGCCCATTTTTTTATAGCGAAACTAAAGATAACACTTTGCTTGATAAACCACGATGTTATAGTGCGCTGGTCTGCCTAAGAAAAACCTAAAACAAACGAGTATTTTTGGATTTTTTTACCTATCTCATTAAGATTTTTTTTCCCCACTACGACTATTGTTCGTGGGCCAGAGTGGTTTGCCTGGCAGGCCAGATTTGGCCCGCGGGCTGCCTATTAAAAATCACCGCTCTATCATATGAAATAATGATTGTATCAGTCTTTATTTGCTAATTGTTTAACATTAGTTGTTCTTCTCCTTAAAGTTTCAAACAGTCAGACCCGACCTGATAAATAACCAGGTCGGGTCAGATTTTTCCTCTTTTTTTTCTTTATTCTGAAAACCTTAGTTGTGGAAGTTGCTGCTGATTATCATATTAGCAATGGATGAAGTCCTTTTTGTGTGGTTATTTCAATTAAGATAAAGTGGTCTCACTATTTGCTACAGTAAGTTTGTGGTTATGATTTGCTGAAACAAATTTTTAAGGGGAAGGACAAGTCATGACATTTTGTGTGGACTTGTTGGCCAATTGGAAAGATTAAGTAGCAGAGATGTTATTGTTTGAGAAATCAAGTATTTTGGATGATACACCATATAGTAGTAGTTCTGCCACTATTAGATTAAACAAGAAGGTAACAAGTACTTCTTTCTTTGCAAAGTAAAAGTAATGAGTAGAAGTTTGAGTAAAATGATAAATTGGTTAAAGGCCATCTGTTTAGTTTGTAAGGTGTGAGGAGGCATGACAGGTAGGGGTGTGAGGAGGCAGGACAGGTAGGAGGGGGGAGACCATGTAGTGCTTTGTAGGTGCGGAGATTATTTTTGAACTTTACCCGAAAATCTATTAGGAGCCAATGGAGTGATTTTAGAAGTGGGGTGGCATGGTCTCTCTTAATGCGTGCTCTGCGAGCAGAATTGTTTGGAACGAGCTCAAGCTTGCAAACTGTACATTTGGGAATCCAAACAGCAAGCCATTGACATAATCTAGGCGGGAAGTGACATAATCTAGGCGGGAAGTGATGATGACGTTTATCAAAGTAGCAGCAGCATCCTTGGTCAAAAATGGACGAATATATGCAATTTGCCGAAGGTGGGAATAACAGTGACCCTGTAGTATATAGAACAACAGTAATGTATATTATAAGGTAGCTTGTTTAAAAAGAGCAACTTGTATGTGTACTGTACAGTATGTAACCTACATAAAATATTGCTCCACCTTCCAGCCTTTCTTCACACAATGAAAATACAACAATAGATGGAAATTAAAATTTTGATTATCTTGAAAATTAGAGTCAGTATCCTTGACAAATCTTCTCTGTAAATTCCTTTGAAATGTTAACATAAAAGCCAACTTAAAAATGAAAAGAATTGCTCCTTGGTCTTTTTTAATTAACTGATTGAGTAATTCATTGTATTATTAATTTTCACTGAGTCACATTGACTTGATTATGAATACTTTTAACAGGTTTGAAATAACTAGACTCCACCAAAGTACTCAAGTATATATCACATAAATTGGTATAATGGTTTGACCAAATATTGGTAATGACCTAATGAAACCAAAATTTAAATTTAATAAAAATAATAACAATAATGATAATGATAATAAAAATAATAATAATAATGATAATGATAATAATAATAACAACAATAGAAATGATTAAATAAAAGGATATTTCATCACCTACAAAATACTGCAACAGATTTAAACAGATGAATCACAAATCACTGCATGCATGAATAGATACATTTCTTTTACTTTCAAGTAAGATGGAAATTGTTTAATTTTTTTACTTCACTTTCTATAATTTGAAATGTTACTATTTGCAAGTTGATCAATTTTCCTTACATCAATGCTTTTCATATAGCTGAAAATTATGTTATTTACAAGCAATGCATGCACAGAGGCATATGTACCTAAATAAAATATTTCAACTATTAATACTATCTGCATGGGTTCCACTTCAGGATCCAATCCTTTCCTTAAAATATCTCAGTGTAGTGAATTTAGAGGCCTTAGCTGAGTACAAGATATTTACAAGTGCCACAATTGAACAAGATCTTTACAAGTGCCACAATTGAACAAGATCTTTACAAGTGCCACAGTTAAACAAGATCTTTACAAGTGCCACAGTTGAACAAGATCTTTACAAGTGCCACAATTGAACAAGATCTTTACAAGTGCCACAATTGAACTTAATTTTTTAATGTTTGGTGAAAAAAAAATATAAAAAATATTTTGCATGTATTAAGAATGTTTTCATATAATTCATGTTTAAGTAAAAGGAAGTGTTTGGCATTTTTCTAATTATAAGACAAATGTTTTTCAATTATTCACTGCCACAATTGGTGAAAAAATTGGTACATTTCTCATTAGCTGTCATGGTAAGTGACCTCTGCTTATAGACGCCAGTCTCACTGTAGTCCATTCATAAAATGGCAACCATACTTTATTGGTACTGCAAAGGAAATGCCTCAATTTTTGTTACTAACAGTGCTTTGCTTTTATTTAATTTCATTGCTTAACATTATTTTCAATCCCTCCAATTATGGTTAGTTCAATCCCAAATTGTAATGAGAGAGTTGTAATATACTGTGCAGTGCACACTAATTCTACATGTATAAGTGAATGCAGGTCTCTTCTACTTATGGTGTACAGTGTATCACAGGGTGTTTATGTAATCTGACTCCTGTGAAGATAGTCGGTTAAGTAAGAGGGTTGTTATGGCTTCCTTATCACTAGTGGCGCCCACCAGGGCTTTGCCACTGGACCCCACCAAGGGCCCTTAATTGGGCCACTGGACTTGTCGCATATCAAAGCACGGACTTGACACTTAAAATAGCTATCATCACCTTTCATAACCCCAACTTTTCAGCAGCGATTTCTAACACTAAATGTCCACGCACGCATCTTGACCAAAATTGCAATATTCTACAAAAGAATTGCTTAATGATATCAATAAAACCCCTTGTCACATGTAATATCATGCATCATTTCTAAACGATTTCAGTGAAAATGGTTGTTATTAAACCTATATTTAACAATGTATAAATATAAAACAAACTTACATTACATCGATATTTCAGAGATAAAGTTTAATAGAGGGCCCTTCTAAAAGAGATATTTAATGACATGTAAAAATTCATATAACTTGAATGATCTGATAATAATATAAAGGAAAAACTTATTACCATTTTAATTTACACCAGCGGATAACTTTTCATTCTACTCTGAAAATAATTGCTCGTATAATGAATAAAAACACATTGTAATTTCTAGTTCAATAATTACAACAGAACTGCAGAGAATATTGAGATTAGACCAACGTGCGAGCGCGCCTTCCTATTTCTAACAATAGTGTATCTAGGGGCCGATCGATCTGAGGAAACCTGCCGACAATTTATCAAAATACACAAATCGATGCTCAATCACCTGATTTTCAGCGGGTAGTAATTAATTTCATGATAGTTGTTAGCAGATGACACATCATTACTGATATTTATAACATCGTGAAAGTGTTCTCGTCATCTTTCTCTAATTTTCTCCTCCACGGTTAGGACTTCTCCATCTTTGTTTTTGAGACTGCTTGCTTCTTATTACATTTGCCGCTTAATTTCTTGGTTATTTTATATACTGTCAGATTGTGCTCATCTCATTACATTTTCCTGCAGCGTCAGCTTTGTTTGCCAAATTTTCAAGCATTCTTCTTTTACCTGCTCTTGCTCTCCGTTTGACTTCTCTATTCTTTACCAGATGTTCTTCTCTTTTGATTTGCTTCAGTCTTATAGATTTGACATTGATAATTTGCTCCTTTATTCGCCCCCGTTCTTCTATCACTCTCCGTGTGTTAGCTGACAACCAGTGTTTGTTCCCTCCTTTTCTGTAACCCAGGATGTCCTTGCTGTGGCCTGGTGAGCTTCACTAGGACCCAGGATGTCCTTTGCTGTGGCCTGGTGAGCTTCTTGGGACCCAGGATGTCCTATGCTGTGGCCTGGTGAGCTTCACTAGGACCCAGGATGTCCTATGCTGTGGCCTGGTGAGCTTCACTAGGACCCAGGATGTCCTTTGCTGTGGCCTGGTGAGCTTCACTTAGACGTTTCCAACCATCAATGCTTTTATTCAAATTTCTTTCTCCTATCCTTTGTCTGAAATCTTTGTGATATTTTTGCCAATTTCCTGAAAAATTGAGAACCAATTAATAAATGTTTTTTGTTTTATCTTTCTATTTTCCTAGAAATCAATGAGTGACTGCAGAATGTACATTACAGTGATATTACTTGCAACTGTTGCTGTCCATATTAAAGGACAGCAGCAGTGTAACAACATTCCTGTAGATGTGCGGTTTGATTGTTATCCAGAATCAGGTTCCTCTGAACAGAGTGTGTAGCAAGGGGATGTTGCTGGCAACCTGCTACCAGAAATCAGCCAGCAGATGAACCAATAGGGCAGCCATTTTGTTTTTATCCAATCAACTATCAAGGATATGTTATGAGCAAAGAACAAAGTACAACTTTTGGTTTGACGGCCAACTTATCAAGAAAACCACGAGCTATTATCCCAAAGACGTCATGAATTTGAGGATTGATGTATATTTTGAAACTCAACAGAGGCTGCATTTTAAGGTAATGATTGATTGCAGTAGATTTCTAGTCTTTAGTAAAGAAGAGGCTTTCAATTTTGTGAAAACTATTTTGCAAATTGTAATGAGTTTTCAATAGATTTGAACTTTACTCTTCAAATTAGTAATTTTATTCATGCCGGGTAGGTGTAAATGCTGTACCGATCTAGGAATGCAGGGTAGGTGTATGGGCAGGGGCATGCTGGGCAAAATGAATCTACCGATCTAGGAATGCCGGGTAGGTGTATGGGCAGGGGCGTGCTGAGCAAAATGAATTTACCGATTTAGGGGACAGACCGGGTAGGTGTATGGGCAGGGGCATGCTGGGAAAAATGAGGGCAAAATGGGAATCTACTGATCTAGGAACAGAGGTGTATGTACATGGGCATGTTGAGCAAAATGAATCTCCATTCACAAAGCCTCACATCAATTCTGTTAGGAATGTAGGTAGGTACATCAGCCAACAACATGCTGAGCATTATGAATCTACCAATCTAGGGACAGACCAGCTTATTTTGAAGCTGGGGACATCATTCTGTTTGAATTATTAGCATTGGGAAGCCAACAACAACTAATACAGCATTATGAACAGATTGGTTGATTGCCGGGCCAGCACGCCACTGAGTATGGAAAACATTGAAAATTTAAGTGTCAAATTTGGCTGCAAAGAATGTCAATGATATGGCTGTTAGTGTTGGGAATGTTGCATTTAATTTCACAAGTAATTATTTGAATGCCCTGAAAGATGTCATTCCATTTCTGTAGTAGGTATTTTTGGGATCGAATGAAGTATTCTGTTGTAGTGCAGACATTGAATTAGTGTTTGAATGTGGGGTTAATAAGGGGATTGACAAGGTTGTGTGAATTTCCTCTCCCTCTCCCTTCCCCTATATTAATGAGTGTAGCAATCAGACCTTGCTTCCAAAGCTGGGTAAACACCTGTTTAGTACAGTAACATTCTAGCCTTTTCACTTGAATCTGTTCGAGTGTCACAATGATGTCATTCTCATTTTCTAGATACATGACCCCATTAGCAGAAGATATGAAGTTCCTATTGAGACCCCAAGGGTCACCACAAGAGAGACCAACCCTGATTACAAAGTGAGCTTCACTTATAACCCCTTTGGCATCACAGTTACACGAGTGAAGACTGGAGCAGTCATGTAAGTTGAAAATTATTTATTACTTAAATTCCATTATTCATTATTCATTCTCCAAACTCTCTGTGATGGGAGACAAAGTGAGAGGCAAGTTACCATGTGTGCCCTATCTTTGGGGAATGGAGAGGCAAGTTACCATGCATGTCCTATCTTTTGGGGAATGGAGAGGCAAGTTACCATGCATGCCCTATCTTTTGGGGAATGGAGAGGCAAGTTACCATGCATGCCCTATTTTTTGGGGAATGGAGAGACAAGATACCAAGCATGCCCTATCTTTGGGGAATGGAGAGGCAAGTTACCATGCATACCCTATCTTTGGGGAATGGAGAGGCAAATTACCATACATGCCCTATCTTTTGTGGAATGGAGAGGCAAAGTACCATGCATGCCCTATCTTTTGGGGAATGGAGAGACAAGATACCATGCATACCCTATCTTTTGGGGAATGGAGAGGCAAGTTACCATGCATGCCCTATCTTTTGGGAAATGGAGAGACAAGATACCATGCATGCCCTATCTTTGGGAATGGAGAGGCAAGCCCTATCTTTACCATGCATACCCTATCTTTGGGGAATGGAGAGACAAGATACCATGCATGCCCTATCTTTGGGGAATGGAGAGGCAAGTTACCATGCATGCCCTATCTTTTGGGGAATGGAGAGACAAGATACCATGCATGCCCTATCTTTGGGGAATGGAGAGGCAAGTTACCATGCATGCCCTATCTTTGGGGAATGGAGAGGCAAGTTACCATGCATGCCCTATCTTTTGGGGAATGGAGAGACAAGATACCATGCATGCCCTATCTTTGGTAAATGGAGAGGCAAGTTACCATGCATGCCCTATCTTTTAGGGTATGGTGGGGGCTGCTGTAGAGGATTGAAGTGTCTCAAACAAGTGTTTAAATCAACCAAAATTTCATAAAATTATTGTTTTGTTTTTTTCACATGGGGCTAAAATTTTGACTGATTAACTTGTAGCCCTATTTTTGAAACACAAGCAAGAGCATTTTTTAACAAAAAATTGAGTGAAAATTTGTTTCACCCTCCAGTTAGGTCACACTTTAAAAAGCTGCCCAATGCTGCAGCCTAAGTTTGATATGTCATTGCATGCTGGGAGGGATCTGTTCTTGTGCATGATACACTTACTGTGAATTGGCAAATGAAACGGGGGACAAAGCCAGGTGAGTACTGTGGGATCAGTGGCTTTAAAGCTGATTAAATTTTTCCCATCTAACTGCATGTATTTTACTATAGGGGTGTTTCAGCTGACGTCATGAGGTCACATGACTCTGTTTTGTTGGGAAACCACTGTTATCTGCTTTACACTTAATTAGACTTACATACGTTTGCATGTTGTTGTATAAGATTATTTTTGTAAGATAATTATACCAAAATCTTGCTGTGCTTTTGGTTGTACTAGTATATGTGTATGACAATTAGCTGGGGGAATAACAAAAAGACATTTTCTCGATTAACAGACAAATGATTCTGATCAGGCATTAACAGACAATCAGTGTGTTTGACAGACAATCAGCTGTATGTCTGAGTATAACAGACAATCAGCTGGTGTTAACATGGATGGCCTTCAACCTATGGTATAACAGACAATCAGCTTTTTAGGATTTGTTTGTCTGAGTATAACAGACAATCAGCTGGTGTTAACTTTGTCTGAGTATAACAGACAATCAGCTGGTGTTAACAGTAAAGTTACTCTTCGTATTCCCAGGGAATATATCAAACTTAAGGAAAACATGAAGTAAAATTGGAAGCGAACAAAAATTGTAAGTAGTAAAAGTCGCTGAACTGGTACTGGTAGGTTAGCATGTAGTATGTTTGTTGTATGTGTGATGTGACTGGGCTGTTTGAAGACACGTGAAACGTAGCGACACTGCTACCCTGCAAAATGGCTTCCAGATTAGTTAGAGTCACCTGATTAAATCCCTGTGTTGGTTGTAATTTGCAGTTGAGCAAATTTTTCTCCAGATATTATTGCTACCTACTTAGACAGTGATTTAATGTCAGTATAGAACTAGTAATTTTTTCTGTTTTGCTTTTTGTAGCCATTGTTTTTATTTCTTTTTTAATCACAGCTTTAACTCAAGTATAGCCACCAGTGCCTTTATCTATGCTGACCAGTTTATCCAGATATCCACCACACTGGCTTCCAAATACATTTATGGCCTTGGAGAGCATACAGGCAGTTTCTTACGATCCACGCATTGGTCTGAATTTGCTTTTTGGAACAGAGACACTCACCCTTCCGTAAGATTTTTAATCAAAAAGAAAGAAAAGAATGAATGTTTACTTTTTGGCAAGATTGTCATTACAATAAATGTTACTTTGGATTAGTTTACTTTATGACCTCTGAGTTGGCAGGTCGGTGGGCTAGGAAAGATGTTGTCCCCATAAAATGGATTTTGGTTTATTTCAATTTAATTGCTTTACTTTCCAATGTTTGTAATGTTAAAAATGATAAATTAATTATTTGTATGTTTATATTAAGGAAGCTAATTGTTACATTGAAAAAACAAATTTGAAAACTTCTGATTTTTATTGTAGTTTGTTTTTTCTCAACAGTCTTATGATAATCTGTATGGGGATCATCCTTTCTACCTTGCCCTGGAACCAGAGTCTGGAACAGCATATGGTGTTTTCCTGCTTAACAGCAATGCCATGGGTACGTATTGAGTGTCAGGGAGCTCAGTCGGTATGGCGCACGACTGAGATGCTGGGAGTTACAGGTTTGAGGCTTACTCAAATCTAGTTTCCTTGATTTTTGTACGCTGAATATCAGAGTGGAAGTATGTCGTCTGTAGCTCCTGCTCCTTATTTAGCTAAGTGGTAATGGTTAAATGGCGCTCGCGGTCCTTCAGATGGGACGTAATGCCATCAGTCTCAATTAGTGAGCCACCATGTCAGTACAATGCTATGGAAATTATGCCACATCACTTAAACAACAACTTTTACTTCCAATGGCTACCAACTTCTTTCCTTACCTTGTATACACGAAAAACTTAGTCTTGTATTAAGGAGACGACCCCGAATCAAATGACGATATCACTGAATGAAACTCATTGCTAGAAATGTATCAAAAATGTTATTTTCCCAAAGCTTTTGCTCTGTGGTCTTTAACAATGAAATATCTGCATAAGAAATTGTATGCCAGGTAATGTGGGTGTGCACAAGTGAGAGAAAGAGCAATGCGAGCGAGAACATTTCATGGGCGTATATACTGCCTAGGAATTGGATTGCAATGTTCGAGCATTGTAATTCTAACGCGGTATACGTACGCTCGCGCCATGAGTTATACCAAATATTGTGCACGCCAATTGCAAGGAGTAATACCTTTTATTTGTTCATGCACATGCATTACATGTATTGTTCAGTGTTTCACGATTTTAAAAAAGCAGAAAAAAATTGTTGTCTTTTTTTTCTTCTTTTTTTTAAATTTTGACCATTTATCAGTATTGTTTCTCTCCAACTTTTACAACTGCAACTGGAAACAAACTGAAGTAAGAATATGTGATTTTTTAGTAAGAAGGGAGGGGAGGGGGTTGATTTTGATATCAAAAATAAATGCTCCCTAAAAATTCTGGGAGCTTTTATTAGAGATGTGTTAAATCCCATTGACTTTTGATCAGTGTGTGGCGCCACTTTTTTAATGGACATGGGCACATACCCAAATTGGTAGATTTGGAGATCTGCTCTATGTGGACGCGTACTAGTCTCGATGGTGAAGATTTACCCTCTGCCAGGTTATCTGAACCCTTCTTGAAAAGAGCAGGATGTTAACCCTGTGTTCATCCTGTCCTGACAAATTCCTTGGGTTCACACTGAAAACAAGTCCGAAGGTGACTTACGTGTGCTTCTCCTGGCATGTGCCCAAAAGTGTAATAACTCAAACTAATTTTCATCTGGGCAACTTCAAATATTACTAATATGAAAAATATTTTTTCCTATATAATTTGTGATTGGAAAAATCTTATTCCATATATTTGTGCATGAAAAGCTTCAGTCATTTTTTGACTGTTATTAATACATTTATTAATGCAGCTTTTTGTGAAAAATGAGGGTACTTTTTTTGTGCAAGTTCATGCAAAATTTGAAAATATAGAAATCTCATTTTTGCTTTTTGCTGTCCGTTGATGCGGAGTACTTACACCAAAAATAAATTCATGATAAATATTTAGGTGTATTTGAATATTCATATTGAAGGTTGTTGGTATTGTCACATGCAAAAAGGTGTATTTTGTTTTTCTATGGAGCCCAGAATAATATCCACCCAATGTGACCAGGTCTGACCTCAGGTGTTAGTCGTCTGTCTGTGAGGACAAAAACAATTTGTATGATATATATTTTTTTTGGAATATTTTTGATCTCTAAATTATTTTATATATAAATAGTTTGATCTCTTAAATCTTCTTCTAGATATTGCCATAAATCCAGCCCCTGCTCTGACATATCGCACCATTGGAGGCATCTTGGATTTCTATATTTTCCTTGGGCCATCTCCTTCGGAAGTCATCCAGCAATATACAGAGGTCATAGGTCGACCATTCCATCCCCCATACTGGGGACTTGGTTTTCATTTGTGTCGATGGGGATACAATACAGCTGAAAGAACCCTGGAAATTGTACAAAATATGAGAAAATTAAGGATACCACAGGTAGGATGGAAGCATTTGAATTATTTCATGTTTTTAAAAATATATTTTGGTTAGAAAATAGTTGTTTTTGTTCTACTCAATGGATTATAAACAACATGACCAGAAAATATTCAATCTTAGTAGTTAGTTTCTATTGTGTATTCAATTGTTTTAATTTTGCAAATGAATTTACAGGAAACAGTGTGTACATCAATGTTATGTGGTAATTTGTTTTTGACTATTTACATCATTTTAGCATAGGTTAAGTGGTTTATTAGTCTTGCTTATCTGCTTGTATGCAAAAGGTACCAGATTCCTTGTATTGTGTCCTTGAGAAGACACTTTACTCTGCTCCAGTCCACTCAGCTGTAAAATGAGTACCAGCATTGCTGCGGAGTTAACATGTGATAGACTGACATCCGATCAAGGGGGAGTCATGTACTCTCATCCGCTTGTAAGCTGAAGATAATGGGTCTAATGGCTCAGATGGACTTAGCTTAACTTAACCATTAGTTTTATTTGATAAATAAAAGTCTAGGTAAATGTTGCTCTGTGAGTCATCAGCTCTGTGAGTCATCAGCTCTGTGAGTCATCAGCTCTGTGAGTTATCAGCTCTGTGAGTCATCAGCTCTGTGAGTCATCAGCTCTGTGAGTCATCAGCTCTGTGAGTCATCAGCTCTGTGAGTCATCAGCTCTGTGAGTCATCAGCTCTGTGAGTCATCAGCTCATTTAATTCTTATGAATATGATGTACCTTTCAATCAGGGTCCTTCACAAACCCCTAGCTTGATCCAAAGAGGGGCAGTGACTAAAAGGGGCAGTGACCAAAAGGGGCAGTGACCAAAAGGGGCAGCGACCAAAAGGGGCATTATACAGCGTCAAGGGAACATTGAGAGCAGGTATGTGACCAAAAGGGGCATTTATACAGCGTCAAGGGAACATTGAGAGCAGGTATGTGACCAAAAGGGGCATTTATACAGCGTCAAGGGAACATTGAGAGCAGGTATGTGACCAAAAGGGGCATTTATACGGCGTCAAGGGAACATTGAGAGCAGGTATGTGACCAAAAGGGGCGTTTATACAGCTTCAAGGGAACATTGAGAGCAGGTATGTGACCAAAAGGGGCATTTATACAGCGTCAAGGGAACATTGAGAGCAGGTATGTGACCAAAAGCAGGTATGTGACCAAAAGGGGCTTTTATACGATGTGAAGGGAACATTGAGAGCAGGTACGTGACCAAAAGGGGCATTTAAACGGCATCAAGGGAACATTGAGAACAGGTATGTGACCAAAAGGGGCATTTATACAGCGCTAAGGGAACATTGACAGCAGGTATATGACCAAAATGGGCATTTATACAGCATCAAGGGAAAATTGAGAGCAGGTACGTGACCAAAAGGGGCATTTATACAGTACCAAAGGAACATTGAGGGCAGGTACAGTATGTAACCAAAATGGGCATTTATACAGTATCAAAGGAACATTGACAGCAGGTATGTGGGCACTTGAAATGTAAATCAATCAATATAATAAGGGACACTATCCCTGCATCTTTTTGTACTGGGGAGCTGTAATCATCATGGAAAAGGAAGGCAAAATAGTTATCACAAGTATCTTCTTGTGAACAAAATGTCAAGTGCTTAATGAAAAGAGTGGAACTTATTTTACAATAATATAATTTAGCCTAAAAATCCCTCCTTGCTGTTAAATAACACCTTTCTGTAAATATTCTCTTGAGGATATGTTTCAGTTAGAAATGTTTGAATTAGAAAGTACAGTAAGTTTTCCTTTTAGTCACACTTAAGCAAACATTGTATTGTAATGGAACAAAACAGGCTGCATTTTTATGATGAGATTTTATTAAATTATGTTCCTGTTCTGCTTAGAAGAAAGATACTGAGGAACTCAATTGTTTAATCACAGAGAAGTTCACACTGTTGACCTAAATTTTTGTTTTGTTTTTATTTAATACATAGAAATTTTCCATATTATCAGAAGGTGTATTATTCAGGGGTGTAGCCAGCCTTTTGAGATGAGGTGGGTCGCAGAACGAAAACAGTTGCTGATGTCATACAAAATTGTTTTTTAAAATTGTGTCAAATTAGCCATCTTTAAACTGTTCAGAGAATAAATTTGACTGAAAAGCAAGGAAATAGAAAAAAAGGTCATCGCCTCAAAATCTGAACCTTTTGCAAATATTCTGGATCAGGGATCAAAAATTCTGGATGTTTTAGCAAAATTTTGGAACCCTTTTGGAAAATTTATGGATGTTTTAGTAAAAGAATTAACCTTCCAACAAAAATTCCTAGACCTTTTTGAGAGCTGTTGTGGGGATTGAACTACAGCCTACAGGTTTGGCTACAGCCACGATTGGCATATCCAAGACCCCACAGGTTTGGCTACACCCACGATTGGCATATCCATGTCTATTTCTAACATTGTTGTTGGTAGGATACCCAATGGAATGACATAGACTACATGGTATCGCATCGAGACTTCACCTACGACCAGCTAAAATACCAGCAGTTACCAGAAGTAGTGACAAATCTTCATGAAAATGGACAGCACTATATCATTATGCTTGTATGTATAAACATACAGTGAATGCTTGTTCCTGTGGCAACTTTGAAATCTTTATTGAGGAATTTACAAAAATTGCCCAAAAAGCAGAAAGGGAGTCAAAAACTCACATTAAAATTTCTTAAAGTGTTAGTTCAGTGGTCAAGCAAGTCCATCTTATGTGAAGGGGGGCTTCAAAGAAAACAAAATAAATAGTGAAGAAAGCATTCAAAAATCTTATTCTGTTAAGGAGATATCTAAGTTTAAAGTTTGGTATAATTTGTGTAGAAATGACTGAAATCAGACTAGTTATGTTGTCATACATAGCCTCATATTCCTCAAAGTCTCTATGTATTCTATCATATTTTTTCCTGTGATTTTGTGGCTGAAAAACCATGGGAAATGTCAAAAAAGCGGTAAACATGAATTTAGGAAAAACACCTAAAGAAGTTCAAGGAAAAATAATTTAAATAGTGAAAAAATTAAATAAACTTTTTTTTAAATACATCAACAATTGTCAAGAATGTGAGGATGCAGACGCCAACTTTCTGTAGTAGAATAACCACATTAGTCATTTCTGTACAGATAAGACCGAGCTTTAAACTTGAATATCTCCGTAACGGAATAAGATTTTTAAATGCTTTTGTCACCAATTTCTTTCTTTTGAAGTCCTCTTTCATATTAGTTGGACATGCTTGACCACTTAACTAATTCTCCAAATGTGTGTTACTGTAGGTGAAGCAAGGTAACAATGCATATTTGTGGAGGGCAATTTGTTTTACATCCATATTTTTAATTGGATATCTTTGAATTTTTAATTGAATATTGTCAAAAAGCAAAAATGAAGTTACTGTCAAATCTTTCAGTAATGGTCATATTGTATTTCTCTGTCAAAGTGCTATAAAAAAAGATGCAGCATGTGGAAATATCTTTCAATCCTGGGAATGTGGGGTGTGCATGCAGTGCAATTATTGTGAATTCCTCATTACAAAAAAAAGAAGCTTTTTTTTGCATTTTATTTGCACTCTTTACCATGATATGTTTTTTCCATCAGGACATCCAGTGGAATGATATTGAATATTCAGTAGGGAGGATGGACTTCACCCTGAATAACTCCTCATTTGCATCTTTGCCCCAAGTGGTAGCTGACCTTCACAACCATGGGCAGTACTACATCCCAATTGTTGTATGTCCTTAATGTTTTTGCCTTCCCGATTAGACAACCATTCACCTTCTTTGTAGGCGCATAATGCAAAGCATTCTGACTTTTCTATTCATGCTTTCAAGGCTTGTTTTATATATGTATATGGACGTGTTGGGCAATGGTAGTTATTTTGCTTCTAAATCTATTAGAAATCATCATATTAGCAGAAATTGCACATCTGTCATGTCCATAGACCTTTAGGTCTTGCACATCTGTCATGTCCATAGACCTTTAGGTCTTGCACATCTGTCATGTCCATAGACCTTTAGCTCTTGCACATCTGTCATGTCCATAGACCTTTAAGTCTTGCACATCTGTCATGTCCATAGACCTTTAGGTCTTGCACATCTGTCATGTCCATACACCTTTAAGTCCTGCACATCTGTCATGTCCATAGACCTTTAGGTCTTGCACATCTGTCATGTCCATAGACCTTTAGCTCTTGCACATCTGTCATGTCCATAGACCTTTAAGTCCTGCACATCTGTCATGTCCATAGACCTTTAGGTCTTGCACATCTGTCATGTCCATAGACCTTTAGGTCTTGCACATCTGTCATGTCCATAGACCTTTAGGTCTTGCACATCTGTCATGTCCATAGACCTTTAGGTCTTGCACATCTGTCATATCCATAGACCTTTAAGTCTTGCACATCTGTCATGTCCATACACCTTTAGGTCTTGCACATCTGTCATGTCCATAGACCTTTAAGTCTTGCACATCTGTCATATCCATAGACCTTTAGCTCTTGCACATCTGTCATGTCCATAGACCTTTAAGTCTTGCACATCTGTCATGTCCATACACCTTTAAGTCTTGCACATCTGTCATGTCCATACACCTTTAAGTCCTGCACATCTGTCATGTCCATAGACCTTTAGGTCTTGCACATCTGTCATGTCCATAGACCTTTAGCTCTTGCACATCTGTCATGTCCATAGACCTTTAGGTCTTGCACATCTGTCATGTCCATACACCTTTAAGTCCTGCACATCTGTCATGTCCATAGACCTTTAGGTCTTGCACATCTGTCATGTCCATAGACCTTTAGCTCTTGCACATCTGTCATGTCCATAGACCTTTAAGTCTTGCACATCTGTCATGTCCATACACCTTTAAGTCTTGCACATCTGTCATGTCCATAGACCTTTAGGTCTTGCACATCTGTCATATCCATAGACCTTTAAGTCTTGCACATCTGTCATGTCCATAGACCTTTAAGTCTTGCACATCTGTCATGTCCATACACCTTTAGGTCTTGCACATCTGTCATGTCCATACACCTTTAAGTCTTGCACATCTGTCATGTCCATAGACCTTTAAGTCTTGCACATCTGTCATGTCCATACACCTTTAGGTCTTGCACATCTGTCATGTCCATAGACCTTTAGCTCTTGCACATCTGTCATGTCCATAGACCTTTAAGTCTTGCACATCTGTCATGTCCATAGACCTTTAGGTCTTGCACATCTGTCATGTCCATACACCTTTAAGTCCTGCACATCTGTCATGT
>JAIGNY010004486.1:1045000-1067500 GCA_020152595.1 Chiridota heheva
AGACAAAAGTGTCTTTTATGTTTTACAGAAAACATTTCTTATTGCTGCGAGTTTGGCATCACATTGTACTGTATACTATTCTGGTCGCTTTTTAACACATGTGTGAAATCTTTGAAATGTAAACAGAATAAACAGAAACAGAATAATTCTTGGTCCTTCCCCCAGTTTGTTTCCTTAATAGTCCTCTATCATATAAATGATTGACAATTCATGGGAATAAAGGGATATGATTAAACTGTACAGGCTAATGATAGATGATGAGGGATTACAGTGAATGATGACAGAGAATTTATAGTGGGGCATGGCAGGAGATTTGTATTAGGGGATGGCAGGAGATTTGTATTGGGGATTGAAGGGAATTTGTATTGGGGATTGAAGGGGATTTTACAGTGCAGGAAGCTATGTCATGGGAATTGTAGTAAGAATAGAAGGGGGTTCAGTTACTGGGGCTTTACAGTGGTTACTGGGCTTTACAGTGGGGGCCCATGATGATAGGATTTCGTCCACTTATTGGGCTTTACAGTGGGGGCCCATGATGATAGGATTTCATTCAGTTATTGGGCTTTACAGTGGGAGCCCATAATGATAGGATTTCGTCCAGTTACTGGGCTTTACAGTGGGGGCCCATGATGATAGGATTTTGTTTAGTTACTGGGGCTTTACAGTGGAAGCCCATGATGATAGGATTTCGTCCAGTTACTGGGCTTTACAGTGGGGGCCCATGATGATAGGATTTTGTCCAGTTACTGGGCTTTACAGTGGGGCCCATGATGATAGGATTTCGTCCAGTTACTGGGCTTTACAGTGGGGCCCATGATGATAGGATTTTGTCCAGTTACTGGGCTTTACAGTGGGGGGCCCATGATGATAGGATTTCGTCCAGTTACTGGGCTTTACAGTGGGGGGCCCATGATGATAGGATTTCGTCCAGTTACTGGGCTTTACAGTGGGGGGCCCATGATGATAGGATTTTGTCCAGTTACTGGGCTTTACAGTGGGGGCCCATGATGATAGGATTTTGTTTAGTTACTGGGGCTTTACAGTGGAAGCCCATGATGATAGGATTTCGTCCAGTTACTGGGCTTTACAGTGGGGGGCCCATGATGATAGGATTTTGTCCAGTTACTGGGCTTTACAGTGGGGGGCCCATGATGATAGGATTTCGTCCAGTTACTGGGCTTTACAGTGGGGGGCCCATGATGATAGGATTTTGTCCAGTTACTGGGCTTTACAGTGGGGCCCATGATGATAGGATTTCGTCCAGTTACTGGGCTTTACAGTGGGGGCCCATGATGATAGGATTTTGTCCAGTTACTGGGCTTTACAGTGGGGCCATGATAATAGGATTTCGTCCAGTTACTGGGCTTTACAGTGGGGGGCCCATGATAATAGGATTTCGCCCAGTTACTGGGGCTTTACAGTGGGGCCCATGATAATGGGATTTCGTCCAGTTACTGGGGCTTTACAGTGGGGGCCCATGATAATAGGATTTCGTCCAGTTACTGGGGCTTTACAGTGGGGGCCCATGATAATAGGATTTCGTCCAGTTACTGGGCTTTACAGTGGGGGGCCCATGATGATAGGATTTTGTCCAGTTACTGGGCTTTACAGTGGGGGCCCATGATAATAGGGTTTCGTCCAGTTACTGGGGCTTTACAGTGGGGGCCCATGATAATAGGGTTTCGTCCAGTTACTGGGGCTTTACAGTGGGGGCCTATGATTTCCAGTGAATAATGGAAGGGAATTTGAAGCAGAGGATGGATGCAAATTTTTCAGTGATAGATGGTAACCTGATATGAGTGGGCTAAGATAAGATGGCAGTGAGTGGTAGCAGAGTGTGTTGAAATTCAAGAGTGGCGAGCTAGGTTTAAAGTGAAGGATGGGCAAAGATGAGATGAATGGAATGCGAGGGTTCAAAAGAAAGGATGGCAGAGGGTTCGAAGGAAGATTTGCAGAAGTGAAAGATGCCCGAGCTTGAATTAATTCCATTGTAACAAAGTGAATTGAATAATTGCAAATTTCCCATTGAAGGATTTAAACATGTTTTTGTGTGAATTTAATGAAAACATGTTTGCACTGCAACCATTATCTTGTATATAATAGCATATAAACCCAATTATTTCCTTCTGCATTATTTGATGTAAACATAGTTTCTTCTTCTTAAAGAATTTGTGAAGTGGATTAAAAACACTTTGAATTGAATTGTCGTTGAACAGGATCCGGCTATTAGCAGCTCTCAACCCGCTGGATCATATTCACCTTATGATACCGGTGTGCAGCAAGATGTGTTCATTAAGGATGCGAGCGGTCAAATCCTGATTGGCAAGGTTTGTTTGCATTTGAATCTCTGCCTGAAGTCCTTCATGTAGCCATAGAAGCAGTAGTGTTGTTTGTAAGAGATAGGGACTTCACTTATATCAGCAAATGTTTGTAATTAGAGGCTGAATCAGTAGGCAAGGGTGCAACGGGTTATTCGCTAAATGTTTTTCTTGTATTACAACTCCTTTAATAACTGAAAATGCTAAGATTTGTTGATGATTTGATCAATTTGGTTTAAATAATTGTAACAATATTCTTGTTTAATTTTGTGTTAAAAATAAAATTTTGGTCATGAACAAAACAAAATAATGAAAAATGATAATCTAAGAAACGCAGTAAACTGACTACATTAAGCTCTATATAGCAATTTACCGCTATACTAGGATTTGTCCAATATTTCCATGTAATAGTCATATGTTCCACGGTTGGGGATGTGTACTGTACATTACATAGTTATTGCAATGTGCACCTTTGTTGTTCATACACTGTATATCTCATGTGATATATTGTCAAGGAAGATGGTGCAATTTTTCAATTAATTTATCAATATTTCTTGATTTTTACCCAACAGGTCTGGCCCGGTGAGACAGCGTTTCCAGATTTTTTTAATCCAGAAACTGAACCTTGGTGGAAATCAAACATACAGTCCTTCCACAGTAAAGTCCCCTTTGATGGCATATGGATTGTAAGTAGTCTTTCCACAGTAAAGTCCCCTTTGATGGCATATGGATTGTAAGTAGTCCTTCCACAGTAAAGTCCCCTTTGATGGCATATGGATTGTAAGTAGTCTTTCCACAGTAATGTCCCCTTTGATGGCATATGGATTGTAAGTAGTCCTTCTACAGTAAAGTCCCCTTTGATGGCATATGGATTGTAAGTAGTCCTTCCACAGTAAAGTCCCCTTTGATGGCATATGGATTGTAAGTAGTCTTTCCACAGTAAAGTCCTTTGATGGCATATGGATTGTAAGTAGTCCTTCTACAGTAAAGTCCCCTTTGATGGCATATGGATTGTAAGTAGTCTTTCCACAGTAAAGTCCCCTTTGATGGCATATGGATTGTAAGTAGTCCTTCCACAGTAAAGTCCCCTTTGATGGCATATGGATTGTAAGTAGTCTTTCCACAGTAAAGTCCCCTTTGATGGCATATGGATTGTAAGTAGTCCTTCCACAGTAAAGTCCCCTTTGGTGGCATATGGATTGTAAGTAGTCCTTCCACAGTAAAGTCCCTTTGATGGCATATGGATTGTAAGTAGTCCTTCCACAGTAAAGTCCCCTTTGATGGCATATGGATTGTAAGTAGTCCTTCCACAGTAAAGTCCCCTTTGATGGCATATGGATTGTAAGTAGTCCTTCCACAGTAAAGTCCCTTTGATGGCACATGCATTGTAAGTAGTCCTTCCACAGTAAAGTCCCCTTTGATGGCATATGGATTGTAAGTAGTCCTTCTACAGTAAAGTCCCCTTTGATGGCATATGGATTGTAAGTAGTCCTTCCACAGTAAAGTCCCCTTTGATGGCATATGGATTGTAAGTAGTCCTTCCACAGTAAAGTCCCCTTTGATGGCACATGCATTGTAAGTAGTCCTTCCACAGTAAAGTCCCCTTTGATGGCATATGGATTGTAAGTAGTCCTTCCACAGTAAAGTCCCCTTTGATGGCACATGCATTGTAAGTAGTCCTTCCACAGTAAAGTCCCCTTTGATGGCATATGGATTGTAAGTAGTCCTTCTACAGTAAAGTCCCCTTTGATGGCATATGGATTGTAAGTAGTCCTTCCACAGTAAAGTCCCCTTTGATGGCATATGGATTGTAAGTAGTCCTTCTACAGTAAAGTCCCCTTTGATGGCACATGCATTGTAAGTAGTCCTTCCACAGTAAAGTCCCCTTTGATGGCATATGGATTGTAAGTAGTCCTTCCACAGTAAAGTTCCCTTTGATGGCATATGGATTGTAAGTAGTCCTTCCACAGTAAAGTCCCCTTTGATGGCATATGGATTGTAAGTAGTCCTTCCACAGTAAAGTCCCCTTTGATGGTATATGGATTGTAAGTAGTCCTTCCACAGTAAAGTCTCCTGTGATGGCATATGGATTGTAAGTAGTCCTTCCACAGTAAAGTCCCCTTTGATGGCATATGGATTGTAAGTAGTCCTTCCACAGTAAAGTCCCCTTTGATGGCATATGGATTGTAAGTTAGGTGCATGGCATAGACGTGTCAACAGAGAATGCTGAGCCCCCAATCACTGCTGTGTTTAATGAAGCCAACGAACATGTATTGAAGAAAATTGTGATTTTCCCTATTGATAACAAATTATAAAAGTCACTTTATTTATAAAAAACAACTGTTGCTTCAATTTTTTTCTGTTCCAAGAATATTATGTCTCTTTGGTATTCAAGGTAATATTAAGCCATTGTTAACAACCCATGTCGTCCTAACACAAAATTGGAATTTTGGGCGAATTTTTTAACCTTGGGCCATACAAATCAGCAAAGTTGACCTGGCCTAGTGTTAGGTTACGACAACATTAACATATGAAACAAGCTTATCATGCTACATATTCTCATCCACAAGCTATTATGATAAATTTGTAAAGTTTGAAACAATATATAAATACTGTGTGATTTGGGCGCTTAACAGATATAAAATCAGAGCTTTTATTTTCCTCTAATACACGGAGCTACGGTAATCTGGACATATTTGCGTGGCCTAAGGTTATAAAATCCTCCCAAATTGGCCCCATATGCCACTTAGGAGGACATGGGTTTTAGCTGATGACTTCAGGTTTTCTAGAATACCCAAAGTTATATAACATATTTGAAAAAGAAAACAAATTGTAGCAATACTTTTTTAAATAAAGTGACTTATATGATTTATCATTGCAGTAAATGGGGACAATCGTGATTTGGCTGACTTTTAGAAATACATGTTGGCTTCACTCGCACGACAGAGCTCACTATTCTCCGTTTGCTCTATGGTGCATGGTGATAATGTTACTTGATAAGAAAGAATAGACATGCATTGCAACTTAAGGATTAGTTCAGTCACGCAAGCTTCATCTCATGCGAAAGGGGAGTCTTATTCGGTTAGTATAAGACTTGTAGAAATGACTGAAATCAGACTAGTTGTGATGTCATGCTCTCAGATTATTCAAGTCTTTTTGTATTCTATCATATATTTCCCATGCAATTGTAGCTTTAAAACTTTGGATATGTCATGTAAGTAGTAAAGCAGAATTATAATTTTCCACCTGAAGAAAGATTGAGGAAACATTATCCAAATAGTAAAACATGAATTTCCTTTAAAATGCATCAACAATTGTTAAGAATGTGAGGATGGGTGCCAACCTTCCACAGTAGACTTACTACACCAGTCATTTCTACACAGATAGCTTTAGACTTGAATGTCTCCTTTGATGGAATATTAAGTAGTTTCTTCACCATTTTGTTTGTATTAAAGTCCTCTATCCTTTAGACCTTTTCAAATCTGAATCGGAATTTAAATAATGTCACATGACCAAGATTCATGTCTCCATATTATACCAATCAAATACTGCAGGAATCTTGGCCGTCTGCACGGTATGGGACTATGCATATGCGCACGTAATATACGTGCATTAAACATCAAGGAAATACATGCGCGTATTGCTGCTTGCAATGTTTTTCTCAAAACTGCACCTGATTGGTTGTGAAACTGAAGAAAACTTCTCCCAGCGTTTGATTCGTCAAAGTAATCCTAATCCATTAATTTATATAGCGCACACTTGATCTGGCAATCTTCAGTGGCGCTTTACAAATAAAACATCAACATAATGACAAGACAAGAACAACAGCCGCTCTCCCAGCGCAACGGGACCGACACATACAAAACAAACAAAACAGGAGATACCACTAAAAGTGATTGAAAAGGTAAGTTTTCAAACGACGCTTAAAAACATTTACCGACTGAGCAAGTTTAATAGTAGATCATTCCACCATGTCGGTCCCATTACACTGAAAGATTGACCAGCAAAAGTGTTACGTTTGGTAAATGGTACAAATAACTTTTTATATGAGGTAGTAGACCTGGTGTTCCGTCTATTAGGTATATTGATGAATAGATCCTTCAAGTAATTTGGTGCCTGGTTATTTACACACTTGTACACTAAGGTAAGTACCTTATGCTGGATTATCAAATTGACTGGAAGCCAGTGTGAGAATTTGAGGCATTCTTTGTTATGATTTTTTTGTTTGTCCAGAACTGTTTTGGGTGCAATATTCTGTACTCTCTAAAGTTTGTTCAGTTCACACTCTGGAAGTCCTATATAAAGATTGCATTTACACAGTCCTAAGTGTGACAGCACTACCCCAGACATTAGTGTGGTGCAAGCATCCTGCGTAAGGTAGTGACGAATTTGTTTGATTTTGTATATTCCCCACATTGCAATTGTACATTTTTATGCAATGTGTCCCTTGAGAGACATCTGACCATCCACCCACGTTCAAAGGTGTTTCATTTGATTTGATTTTCTAATGCATTCCCCATTAACATTGATTACATCAATTTGGCATTTTGATATTTGCCTTCTGGATTCCACTTGAACAAACTCTGTTTCAGATTAATTCATTTTCGGTCTGTTTGCGTCCATCCATTGTTTAATATCTGTACACAGATTTTCAAGGATATGGATATAGAGTCACTCTCTCCTAATGTAATATTAGGATCATAGGCCAGCTTAAAGGTATGATCATCTACGAAAGCATGTAGATTAACTCCATCAGGAATTACGTCTTGCAGTGTACTAGCGTAACTCGAGAACAAAGCTGGTCCAGTACAGCTCCCTTGTGGGAATGAGAATGCAAGCATATGCCGACTTGAATACTTTCATTGATAATACAGTCTCTAGGTCTTAAAATAGTACTGACGAAATCGTTTGGCTATTCGGTTTACAAAGGTTTACAGGATATACTTGCTGGACCACTGAACTAATCCTTGAATCCTTAAATGCCGAATCAAAATGTGACATTATGAACTAATTTGCATATTCCAATTGTTCCTACTTCCAAAAAATTCATGATTGGTATTATTGAAAAGAACTTTTCATCAACATTTCATAAATTCTATCAAAAATACAACAACTGCTTACCACAAGAGAGTACATATACACAAATTTTGGCAGTTTTGTTCACTGGGCATGGATATTAAATGGGCTAATTTGCATGAATTTGTATATTTCAGTGTAAAATTATGTGGGCCATTGTGAAGATCAATATTACCATTCAGTTAACACACACTTGTAATATGATAGCAAAGGAAAGGAAAATGTGGAGAAAAGCATAATCTAAAAAGTTTCCCAAAAATACAGATTCTAAATGGGAGGCTCAGGGTTAACACTTTCAAACATTTAACTGCAGTAATATTTTGCTATTAAAGAACTTGCATATGAGTTCTTTGATATTTTCTGAGCAGATCAGTTTTGGTTCCAATGCTAATAGTGTAAGGAACCTTTGCTGGCATGTGTATGTATGTATGTATATGACTGCAAGCTTGTAAGCACGATATCTCAAGAAAAATACACTAGATTCATGTCATATTTGGTACACAGATAGCCAGCCCATGGTCTGTAGATGTGCCCTATTGTTTTTGGTGGTGATATCATGCATAATAATTAGTAGACGAGGCTTAATATAAAAACCTTGAATTGTTCTTATTTTGACAATCACATGTCTGTTTTGTTTCTTATTTGTAATAATAATGACTCATTAATATGCATAGTGGGTGGGACTTAATATGATTTTGCAAACAAAAAGCTTGTAAACAGGATATCTCAAGAACTATGAACTGGATTTATGTCATGTGTGGTAAACAAGCCAGCCCATGGTCTGTAGATGTGCCCTATTGTTTTTGGTGGTGATATCATGCATATTAATTAGTAGCAAGGCTTGATATAAAAATCTTGAAATGTTCTTATTTTGACAATCACATTTCTGTTTTGTTTCATATTTGTAATAATGATGACTCATTAATATGCATAGTGGGTGGGACTTAATATGATTTTGCAAACAAAAAGCTTGTAAACAGGATATCTCAAAAACTATGAACTGGATTTATGTCATGTGTGGTAAACAGATAGCTCATGGTCTGCAGATGCACCCTATTTTGGTGGTGATGTCATGCATATTATTAAGTGGGCGGGGCTTAAAGTGAAAGTGATAAATGAGCAACTGTATGTCTGTTTTGCATCATACTGGGCATAATGATATTGGTTATTGTGTACATCCTGATGTTATCAACAGATAGTATAAGCATTTGCTGTAATAATACAGTAACAGTCATGTTAGAGCACTGATGTGGCCGAGTGGATAAGGCGATGGGATGCGGGAAATTTGCTTAAATTTTGCCAAACGTAATGAGTTTGAATCTCATCAAGGCAACATTTTTCTTTACCTCTCATATGAATTAAAACATAAAAGTATTTACTGAGTCAATTTGAGCTAACAGCTCCATGATGAAACTAACAATGAATTTGTACAACTCTGTTCCAGTCGGCCGTGTCATGTTACCACACATACATACTATACCTACATGTACCTAATCTTACAATACACGAATCTCTGAACAATTGTAATACGTTGGTGACATTTGTAAGTAGGTGCCATGTACTTACTGTTATTGTAATTTGTTTTAAGACCACAGCGCCTTTTTAATACTAAACTTGCAAATCAATCAGCATATAAGAACAGGATCGGAACCACAAAACCTTTTGGTTCTGGTTAAATATTGACAAAAGCAGTGGTCAGTCAAGGTTACATGTGTCGGACCAGTGTCCAACATGGATATTTCCTGTAGTGTGAAATGGCCTGTAGACAAAGGAGTCATGGAGAGTAAGACTCAGTGGAGACGAGTTTGAAATGGGATCTCTTGGTTTGTTATCTTTGCTGACTTAGTGGGTGATTTGTTATCGGCCAGATAGATTGTGCAAAATGATTGGTTTGTTATGATTGGTTTTTGCTGACTTTGACCAGTGGGTGATGTGTTATCGGCCAGATAGATTGTGCAAAATGATTGGTTTGTTACCTTTGCTGACTTGGTGGGTGATGTGTTTTTGGCCAGATAGATTGTGCAAAATGATTGGTTTGTTATCTTTGCTGACTTGTGGGTGATGTGTTATTTGTTACCAGATAGATTGTGCAAAATGATTGGTTTGTTACCTTTGCTGACTTAGTGGGTGATGTGTTATCGGCCAGATAGATTGTGCAAAATGATTGGTTTGTTTATCTTTGTGCAAAATGACCTAGTGGGTGATGTACCTTTGCTGACTTAGTGGGTGATTATCTTTGCTGCCAGATAGATTGTGCAAAATGATTGGTTTGTTACCTTTGCTGACTTAGTGGGTGATGTGTTATCGGCCAGATAGATTGTGCAAAATGATTGGTTTGTTACCTTTGCTGACCTAGTGGGTGATGTGTTATCGGCCAGATAGATTGTGCAAAATGATTGGTTTGTTACCTTTGCTGACTTAGTGGGTGATGTGTTATCGGCCAGATAGATTGTGCAAAATGATTGGTTTGTTATCTTTGCTGACTTAGTGGGTGATGTGTTATCGGCCAGATAGATTGTGCAAAATGATTGGTTTGTTACCTTTGCTGACTTAGTGGGTGATGTGTCATCGGCCAGATAGATTGTGCAAAATGATTGGTTTGTTACCTTAGTGGGTGATGTGTTTTGATTGTGCAAAATGATTGGTTTGACTTGGTGGGTGATGTGTTATCGACCAAAGTGGGTGATGTGTTATCGGCCCAGATAGTGTGCAAAATGATTGGTTTGGCCAGATAGATTGTGCAAAATGATTGGTTTGTTACCTTTGCTGACTTAGTGGGTGATGTGTTATCGGCCAGATAGATTGTGCAAAATGATTGACATCTTTTTCTTGATGCTATTACTATTGCTGTCACTTCTTTCTTCAAGGACATGAATGAACCATCCAATTTCATCAATGGAGACTCTGCCAACTGCCCTAATGGAGACCCTCTTTTCTTCTTCAATCTTAAAGCTATATCTGATAAACCTCCGGTTTAATATATGTATTTTCTTGAGTACATGTGATAAAAAGACCCTCTTTTCTTCTTCAATCTTAAAGCTATATCTACACAAACCTGGATAAAATCTGCAGTTCAGGCGGTTTAATATAATAGCGGGAAAAACAGGAATTCTTGGAGGAGTATTTTTTTATGTGAATTTTCTTGAGTACATGTGGTAAATATGTGCTCTAAAATTATCCGTCATATAATTGTGCCATGAATAGCACACTAAATTGCGAAAGAGGGAAGCATATCAAAATGTATTTATGATATTAATATTATTTCTGTCACAATTTTTTGTGGGAAGATATTAGACACCTTTATTCAGAGCCGTGGGAAATTTTATCATTAATTTCAACTCTGAATGGACAGAAAGAGCTCTGAATGGACAGAAAGAAAGAGCTCAGAATGAATGGGACTGAATGGACAGAAAAAAAGAGCTTTGAATGGACAGAAAGAGCTCTTAATGGGCAAAAAGAGCTCTGAATGGACAGAAAGAGCTCTGAATGGACAGAAAGAGCTCTGAATGGACAGAAAGAGCTGTGATTGGACAGAAAGAGCTCTGAATGGACAGAAAGAGCTCTGAATGGACAGAAAGAGCTCTGAATGGACAGAAAGAGCTCTGAATGGACAGAAAGAGCTCTGAATGGACAGAAAGAGCTCTGAATGGACAGAAAGAGCTCTGAATGGACAGAAAGAGCTCTGAATGGACAGATAGAGATTTTATATTCAGCAGAAAGAGCTCAGAATTCTGATTAGAATATTCGTCATGTTATGTCAAAAGCAAGTGTAGTTTCCGTGTCAAGAGTTTAAAGAATTTTCAATGCATATGAAAGTTGTGATTTATGAAAGCCTAAATCTTTATAGTAATTCTTTAAATTTCTGTCCTTGATTAGAGTTTTAGTGTATGGCTCAATTAGTTCAAGTGGATGACTGTACAAAATAAATTTGGAATGAAAGTGTGGAACAGAACTTGATTTATGTTGGAATGACACAAAGATACATATTATCAATTTGATTGATTTTCTGCCTTTGCTGTGAGTAAAACTAGAACCGTAAATACTGTCATGTTTCGCATGCCCAAGCAAATTGACACCCATATCATATGACCTGGCCTATTATAAAAATGACATCTCACACTGATTCCCACATGGCATCCCATGTCCCGCATGGCATTTTACCCCATGTTCCACATGACATCCCATCCCATCCCTTGTCGCACGTGGCATCCCACCATATCTTCTACATGGCATTCCACCATATGTTCCACATGGTATTCCACCTTACAGTATGTCCCACTTGGCATTCCACCATATGTCCCACATGGCATTCCACCATTGTCCCACATGGCATCCCACTCTTTGCTATGACCCACATGGCATCCCATCCTATGTCCCACATGGCATCCTTCCCTGTGTCCACCATGGAATCCCACCTTATATCCGGCATCAGCATCCCACCTTATGTCCTGTATCAGTGGCTTCCCACATGGCATTTACCCCATGTCCCACATGACATCCCATCCCATCCCTTGTCCCAAAAGGCATGCCACCATATCTCCCACTTAACATTCCACCGTATGTCCCACGTGGCATTCCACTTTTGTCTTACATGGCATCCCATCCTATGACCCATATATGGCATCCCACCCTATGTCCCACATGGATCCCATCCCATGTCCCACATGGCATCCCATCCCATGTTCCACATGACATCCCATCCCATGTCCCACATGACATCCCATCCCATGTCCCACATGGCATTCTATCATACAGTATGTCCCACTTGGCACTCCATCATATGTCCCACATGGCATTCCACCATGTGTCCCACATGGCATCCCACCCTATGCTATGACCCACATGGCATCCCACCCTACGTCCCTCATGGATCCCATCCATGTCCCACATTAATCCAACCATATGTCCCACATGACATCCCTTCCTGTGTCTGACATGGCATCTCTCCCTATGTCCCTCATGGCATCCCACCTTACGTCCTGCATCACTGGCTTCCCACCATATGTTCCACATGGTATCCCTCCCAATTTTCCAATGACATCCTACTTGATTTCCCCATGGCAGTACCCATAGCCTCCTACCCTATGTCCCACATAGCCTCCTACCTATGCCACACATGGAATCCCAACCTATGTCTCACTCTGTGTTACTCGTGGCATCTCACCCCATGTCCCGCATGGCATCCCACCCCATGTCAAACATGACATCCCATGTTCCACATGACATCCCATCCCATAGCATTTCACCCTATGTCCCTCATGGCATTCTGCCATATATCTCACAAGGCATCCCACCCTGTTCCACATGGCATCCCACCTTATGTCCCATATGGCATCCAACCTATGTCCCACATGGCATCCCACCCCATCTCCCACATGACATCCCATAGGCCCCATAAAAAGTCTCATCGTAGCTATCACAGTCCTTGATTTAGTACACTATGTATGAAAATCTGTTAGTCCATATAATGACTTATATGCAAATGAACTGATGAATAAGAAAAAAGGCGGAGTCAAATAATCATGCCTGATATAGCCCTTGGTGCATACCACATGGTATATATTCTATCCTATGGCTCCCATCCATGTACCATATGGCATCTCTCCCTATGTCCATATCACATCCTGTCACACTCCCTGACATACATACTAAGTAAAACTTTTTTGTCATATACTGTAGGAACTTTATGCAAATGAACACAATATTAAAAGCAGAGTCTAATAATCATGCCTGATACAGCCGTTTGGTGCACAAATATTTTGAAGAAGTTTGAGAGTTTTAAACCCTCCAGTGTTTGAGAGACACTTGAGGATCTCTGAAGCATTTGGGGAATTATATCATCTTACAGTTATCTTCAAAGGAAATATCAAATGTTTTGTAGACTAAATTCTATCAATATTTATTTCTATCAGAATATCACAAAGATAGCAGGTTTGGGACATTTAATAATCTGAATGAATGACCTCATTTGCATAAATTTGCATATTTGACCAGAAAATTATAAAATCCAATGTAAAGTCCAAGTCTTAGCTTTCATATGACATAAACTTGTCACAGTAGAAAATGAAAATAAATTTGTAGAAAAAAACCCTTTCCAAAAAGTTCCCTAAAATAACACTTGTAATCTTAAATGCTCTGGTAGAGGAGGGGTTAAAAACACTGTAAAATGGTCATTAGAAATACTGTAAAATGGTCATTAGAAATGCTGTAAAATGGTCATTAGAAATGCTGTAAAATGGTCATTAGAAACACTGTAAAATGGTCATTTGAAACACTGTAAAATGGTCATTAGACACACTGTAAAATGGTCATTAGAAATGCTGTAAAATGGTCATTAGAAATGCTGTAAAATGGTCATTAGAAATGCTGTAAAATGGTCATTAGAAACGCTGTAAAATGGTCATTAGAAACGCTGTAGAATGGTCATTAAAATGCTGTAAAATGGTCATTAAAAACGCTGTAAAATGGTCATTAGAAATGCTGTAAAATGGTCATTAGAAACGCTGTAAAATGATCTTTATAAATGCTGTAAAATGGTCATTAGAAACACTGTAAAATGATTATTAGAAACGCTGTAAAATGGTCATTAGAAACGCTGTAAAATGTCATTAGAAACGCTGTAAAATGGTCAATGTTTAAATGATTTTACTGAAATGTTTTGCGACTATGATTTTTTTTTATATTAGATTTTAAAGCAATTTAGCTGATGTGGTGTTGCGTCCACGTCCATATACCTTTAAACCTAATTAACCTCTCTGACTTAGATGATTGACAGCTTTTTCAACCAATCACTGCATGAATTTTCCTAGCAACAAAATCTGCATTACTAAGTGGAGCAAAAATCTTACACGGTATTGGTACAGTATGGCTAGCCAGCGGCGCGTGCTCATATAGTGAATGCAATATACTGCACGAAACAAATTCCTGCACACACAGACTTGATTGACAACAAAATGGTGAACAAAAATTGCACTCACAGACCCACTATGGGCTTTGTTGATCCGTTTCCCGTTATCCAGAACGGTTAGCAAACAGACTTTTGTTTATTCCTTTTGTTAAAACTCAAAAGATCCGGAGAAGTGCCATAAATGGATCAAAGCTTGTGGCAGGCCACATGAACATCTAAATGTCAATGCATTGGTCATGCATGATTGCGGATTTGAGGTTTCTTCGCTCCACCTAGTTACTGCGTTACTATGGTGGGTGTGGCTTATATCCTTAGTAGAAAAGCTTAATTACGACAAGGAACTGTAACTTGAGCTACTGAAACAATCTAAACTAACATTTGCTTTCCTTCTTGCAGGAATTATCGATCGAGACCTCAACTCACACAGTATCTGTGCATCTGCCATTCACCACACAGGTGTGCATTATGATTTGCACAGCCTATATGGGTTATCAGAGGCCAATGTCACTAGCAGGTGAGGAAACCTCAGCCAATCGTGTACTGTTAAAACATTCTTTTGAAGTTTGAGACTATTTAAAATTGTTCGTTGGTCAAATTTTTCTATTTTAGCCTAAAGGATAAGTTTCAGTAGTCAGTCATGTTCATATCATGTGAGGGGGTACACCTGAAATGAAACAAAATTGTGGAGAAAACTGCATTCACAAAATCTTATTCCGTTAAGGAGATATTTAAGTTTCAAATTCTAGAAATGACTGAAATCAGACTAGTTATGACATTACATCCTCAAATTCCTCAGTCTTTATGTATTCTGTTATATTTTCTTTGCAATTTTGTGGCTTAAAAACCATTGGATATGTCAGAATCTAGTAAGGGTAATTACAATTTTATCACATGATGAACATTTGAGGAATGATAATTCTAATGATAAGATTTTCTTTGAAAAACATTTACTATTTGCTAAGAAAGTGAGGATGGGGATCCCATCAAATATTTGATGAATGAATAAATCTATTGGAAATGACAAAAGCAAATATACCAAGTTGTTAACAAGTATGTACTAAACTGGCTAATACTTGACCTAGGATTAAGGTGCATGAGAAAGTTAGTAGTAACATGGGTGGTGCCAAGAAGTAGGGCAGGGGAGGGTAATGGTGGCACTCTGGTCAATAAGAGTTAAACATAACAATCTCTGGCAACAATGCACGTATTTAGTCAATGGCAAAAGAATTATCTGTTTATTTTTTTTTTTTTTTTTTTTTTTTTCTCATTTTAGAGTCCTGGTCAGTCTGCTGAAGAAGCGGCCATTCACCATCTCCAGGTCAACTTTCCCCTCATCAGGAATGTATGGAGGCCATTGGTTGGGAGACAACAATAGCACATGGGTGGCCATGAGGGAATCCATCCCAGGTTGGTACTCCACTGAATCATTGCACATCCTTTCTGTATAATTTATTTTTTCTGACCTAACCTTACTTTTAGCCACTTTGTGCCTGGTGGCACATAAGACCTTAATGCTCCTACACCACTTTTCCCATCGGTTGTTTCCATTTGTGCCTCATTCCACATTCTCCAGCCTGCTATTTACCTCTCTTTTGTCACAGTGTGTCTCCATGTTGTCTTTGATTGTTTCCCTCATGGTTCCCAAGTCAGCGCCATTGCACAGTTGTTGTTTTGCTCCCGCCTAAGTATGTGTCCAATAAATTTTCATCTCCTCACTACATTTTCATAATCTAATCAGGATTTTACAGTCAATGACAATATTAAAGGTACTGTATAAGGACAGGTAGCAACAAACCTGAGCTAAATTGTTTAAAATAAACTTAAAACCATGAAAACAGCAAAATGTCACATCAAAATTGGTTACAAATTGGCTCATTTACAACATTGTAAAACTTAGATACCTAATTGGCATAAATTACTCATGTTAACTTACTGTTATTTGGTCCATCCTCCTGATATTTTGAATTAGAGAATTTGCTTCAGTGAACAGGAAATTAACCTCTATGGGTTTGATGATTGACAGCTTTTTGAATCAATCATTGCATGAATTTGCCTTGCAACAAAATCTGCGTAACTAAGTGGGGCAAACATCCTACGCGGCACTGGTACTGTACAGCTAGCTAGCTGACTGAGTGATGGCAAAATGGGTGAATACAAATTGTGCTCATGCTGCTAGATGTATTTGTGTCAAGGAAGTGCAAATTGTGCTCACGCTGCGGGCTTTGTAAATCTGATTGGTGTTGCGCAGAACAGTTAGCAAACTGAATTTTGTTTATCCCATTTGTTAAAAACTCTAAAGATCTGGAGAAGTTCCATAAATGAATCAAAGTTTGCAGCAGGACTCATGAATATTTAAATGTCAATGGATTGGTTATACACGATTAAGGATTTGAGGTTTGTTTGCCCCCACTTAGTTACTGCATTGCTATTGTGGGTGTGGCTTATTTTTAACTCAAGAGACATCAATTGGATGTTTTATAGCCTTGACCCAAACTTAGCAGTAATTTGAGAACCTCTGATAAATCTGGGAAAGAAATATGAACAATTTCAATAAAGAATTTTAGTTGTATTCCTTTTCATACAGTATTATTTTTCCACATTATGAAACATTTGACAAATATTGATTTGTCAAAACTCACAAACTAGAAGTGCTATTGTGATCATTTTAACACTATTTTACTCAGAATGCTCTACCTTAACATTGCTCCACATTTTACCTGTTAAGTGGTAGATGTTATATATTCTGTAATGATGGTTTGCAGGAATACTGGATTTCAACCTCTTTGGCATTCCATTGGTTGGTGCTGACATTTGTGGGTTTGAGCTGGACACCACTGAGGAATTGTGCGTTCGATGGCAGCAACTGGGGGCTTTTTATCCATTCTCCAGGAACCACAACTCCATTAGTCGGAAGGTTTGTGGTTCAATTTTATTAAGAATTTAAACTTTTTTGTAATATTCCTTTCTGTTCATGTAAAGTCAATTTTTTTCTTAGAAAATAGTTGTGTCATATGTGCTTTGTGTTATTTCTGCCTCCCATAAGTCCATCTAGAAACCTGACTTGTATTAAATTATGTCCACCAGTGTGAAATGTAAATGGTCTGTGATGTAATCTAGATGCATTTGTTTGAAGAAAGTGTAAATAAAAGTGTGTTTAATAAACCATTCAATCATTTCCTTGATATATTGTACATCCATTTTATATAGCAATTCAAGTTTTTTCTATGTGCATGCAATTACACAGTTAAAAAGCCAAAAGTGATATCTGCTTTTTGCCTTTGACTAAGTACGAGGCATGGGAAATATTTGTCAGCAATTTTTAGAGTAAATTGAATCTCCAAACAGCTTTGGTTTTGACATCAGTTGCCTCCAGCTGAATTTACACGTTTGAGTGGAAAATAACTTGTGTCTTTTGGATTTGGAGGTATGGCTTCATAAAACAGACACGTGTGAAAGCCTTGCTCATTGTTTAGTTTCACTTATGATTGGTGCATTTTTAAGACAAACTAATTGAAAGAAAGGATGTTAAATGTTAGAGCATAATCATTGGGAATATTACAAAGAATAAATTGCTTCATATAAAATATTATTAAACGCGGTAGACCATAAATATATTTTTTATGCAAAAACTTGACTCGAAAATGGCAACTCCCATTTTATCTTCCTTGGATACCATCTTTACTACTCTGCACATTTTTGTGATAAAGTTGAGCTTCAACATCATTGATGTTCTGGGTATTCATTTGCTAGCAGTTGACCTTAAAGACATTCAATTAGTTAAGATTTGTGGACAGGGACACCCACTCCCACCTCCTTATTGGCTCCCCCCAACCCCTCTGCAACAATTACCATTGCACCCTCACAATCCATCACGTTCTCCTTGCTTGCCCCCTGTATAACCCTCCCAGAGCTTCCCTCGCCCCCCACAACTCAATTGCTGAGTTCCTCCAGAAAAATCCTTCAGATAAAATTATCTCCTTCCTTCATCATGCTTCCCTCTACGACCATATTTAATTCTCCTCTTCCACCCCCTCTCTACTTTGTTTTGTTTCAACCACGCACCTCCCCTCACGATCACAGCTTTCTGACATTTTGTCTCTAAATTTCTCTCATTCTCTCCCTGTTTCCTTTACTTCCTACCTCTAGAATGATCTGACCTCTCAGGCACAATTTGACCTTAGTTGTTGTGGTGCCGTTAAGCCTTCATCAAACAAACAAACAAACAAACAAACAGGGACAAATGCTCTATTTGCCCTTGTGTGAATTTGCCAATGAATTGGTGTCATGGTTTTTTTTTTTTTCAATGGGTTGCACTTTCACATAAAACATAGTGTAGCTCCTGAATTTTTATTATTTGTAATCATAAGTGGGATTTGGCCACTGAATGTTGGGGGTGGGAGGCCACCAAAAAATCGTAAATCACCCTAAAATACGAAAAATTACCAAACAAAAGTTGAATATGGAAAAAACCGTACCTGTACACACTGCTGACAGCTGCTCATACCAATAGATCTACAGTGACTAGGCCTCTTTTCACCCTGATCTGCCTAAATATGTTTACAAGCAATTTGTATGTAAATTAATATAATGAAATCTCCAGCCAAATGTCCTCAGTAGCTCTTTGTACCATCATGTGACATGTGAGGTCATACATAAAACATATGGGTAAATGTCCTAGTACAGTGGTAGAACTAAGGCAAAATGTGTCCTTGTAATACAACTTATTCCATTATTAAAATAACTGATTTTTTTTTGTTGATAATTTTCTAATTTTGATATAAGTAATTGTTACAACTGAAAATGTTCTTGTTAAATTAGATTTAGTCCAAAAATATAAACAAAATTATGACAAAAAATATTCTAAGAAGCGCAGTAAACTTACTTCATTAAACTATATGTAACATTTTACTCAACATATGATTATTACACTTTGCAGGACCAAGATCCGACTCAGTGGAGTAAACCAGCACAGGACGCCATCAGGTCTGTCCTGGAGACACGTTACCTGCTTCTACCCTACCTGTACACATTGCTGACGGCTGCCCATACCAATGGAACTACAGTGGCTAGGCCTCTTTTCTTTGAGTGGGTTGATTAAAATTATTTTTTCCTACTTTACCCTTCCCTTCCCTTTCCTTGAGCAATAAAGTATTTCACAACATAATATTTTAAACAAATCTGGTTCAAGAATTTTCATGTTTTTCTTTACGTCCTAGGCATGTACCACTTCCTTTGATCCCCTATCATGGTGCTCCAATCCTACCTTCTCCCACCCATAGGCAACCCCCATCATTGTGCTCTAACCCTACCCCTCTCACCCATAGGCAGCCCCCATCATGGTGCTCCAACCCCACCCCTCTCACCCATAGGCAGCCCCCATCATGGTGCTCCAACCCTACCCCTCTCACCCATAGGCAGCCCCCATCATTGTGCTCTAACCCTACCCCTCTCACCCATAGGTATCCCCATCATTGTGCTCTAACCCTACCCCTCTCACCCATAGGCAGCCCCCATCATTGTGCTCTAACCCTACCCCTCTCACCCATAGGCAGCCCCCATCATTGTGCTCTAACCCTACCCCTCTCACCCATAGGCAGCCCCCATCATTGTGCTCTAACCCTACCCCTTTCACCCATAGGCAGCCCCCATCATTGTGCTCTAACCCTACCCCTCTCACCCATAGGCAGCTGTACAAGACTTTAATTGGGAAAGGCAAATATAATTAAAGGATGGCAAAAATGATATATTTCAAGCATATTTTCTTTATTCTTTATTACAAAAACACAATTGATTAGCAAATATTTGAGGGGCAATAACACCCCTTGCACCCATGATGCCCATGCTCCCACCTCATAACACCCCCTTGCACCCATGATGCCCATGCTCCCACCTCATAACATCCCCTTGCACCCTTGATGCCCATGCTCCCACCTCATAACATCCCCTTGCACCTATGATGCCCATGCTCCCACCTCATAACACCCCCTTGCACCCGTGATGCCCATGCTCCCACCTCATAACATCCCCTTGCACCCATGATGCCCATGCTCCCACCTCATAACACCCCCTTGCACCCATGATGCCCATGCTCCCACCTCATAACACCCCCTTGTACCTATGATGCCCTTGCTTCCACCTCATAACACCTCCATTGCACCCATGATGCCCATGCTCCCACCTCATAACACCCCCTTGCACCCATGATGCCCATGCTCCCACCTTAAAACACCCCCTTGCACCCATGATGCCCATGCTCCCACCTCATAACACCCCTTGCACCCATGATGCCCATGCTCCCACCTCATAACACCCCCTTGCACCCATGATGCCCATGCTCCCACCTCATAACACCTTGCACCCATGATGCCCATGACCCCATCCTTGCCCATGCTGCCCCACCTGTACCCATAACATCCCCTTGCACACCATGATTCCCATGCTCCCACCTCATAACACCCCCTTGCACCCATGATGCCCATGCTCCCACCTCATAACACCCCTTTGCACCCATAATGCCCATGCTCCCACCTCATAACACCCCCTTGTACCTATGATGCCCTTGCTCCCACCTCATAACACACCCTTGCACCAATGATGCCCATGCTCCCACCTCATAACACCCCTTTGCACCCATGATGCCCATGCTCCCACCTCTTTATAAGTTATGAATAACCCTCTTAAAAAAATTGTTATGTAAATTAAGATTTTTGATCTTTCCATTTCGCACTTTGGAATAATTCAGTAGACTACACTCTGACCAATGCTTGGATATGGCTATGGCCCACATCAGTTTATTATTATTCTCAATTTTATCATTTTCTTTATAGATTTCCCGATGACACATTGACCTATTCTGTTGACAGGCAGTTCATGTGGGGCTCCTCACTGCTCATAAGTCCTGTACTAGACGAGGGAGCCACAAATGTTACAGTTGTCATGCCTGCTGGTGTCTGGTATGACTTTTATCATGTAAGTAAAAAGCCATTTACAGTGCTAGCGAGAACGAATGTGTCATGCATTCCCACGATTCACATGGTTCACGCCGTCCATGGAGTACAATCGCGATCGGATTAACTATTGTTAAGAATGCGGGGAAATCGCGATCAATAAACCAGCTTAAGTTGACCACTTTAAATACAGTTTATCCGTTGTTACGAACCAGAAAAATCCGTTTAATGTTTCGCGGGGACAATGAGATTAATTCTTTTGTGATTGCGTTTAATCCTCGAGGTTTGCCGTGGCTTCGAGCTCACAAAAGAATTACAAGGATGTTTAAAAGGAATTGAAGACTTAGGCCCTATGTAAGTCTCGAAATCTCAACAGGTTTAAGAGACCAGCGTCATAGACCCCTAGCCCGTATTATGTGTGTGCAACTTCATATCTTTTATATCTACAAGCAATCAATATCTTTTTTCACAGGTTCATGAGTCCATAATAAACAAAGAAAAAGAGACAAGTATTGCCTAGTTTGTTTTTTCATTTGAAAACTAACGAAGAAAAAACATTCGTTACGCTTTTTTCTTACACCATTACCAGCCCATCCAACATTTACAATCAAGCATTTGCTGAAAGTAAATAAATAAGAAATCCCTAAAGAAATAATTATTATTTCAAGTTTAATTACTCAATGCCTTCCAAATCCTGATATATTTGACTTCTTCTAATGTGTATTCCATATTGATATCACTTTTAAGTCGGGCTTAAAAAATACAAGAAGTATCGGCGTACCTGTAGACTTCCGATTTTCCTGCACCGTCGCAGCGTAACTGTAGGCCTACGATATACATGTATGTACAAGCAACTTAACACTTGGTCCTAAAACCAAAGTCCATAGCTATCCAAATTCCATGTTAAAACACTTTGTATATTAATCATTTGATATGTCGGGTGAAATTTTTCATCTTTCCCCTGGGCCTGTAAACACGCATGCATGTTTAGATTCCATGGTCCCACCTATTTTCCTTTTATGGTCACATGTACCCTTGTTGAGGCAAACTTTTCTGGTACATACATCAACAAGCAAGAACCTTGGGCAACTTATCACAATGTATCGTTGGGCGTTAATGTAAAAAAATCCCTCGGTGTTCTGAAAATGTCCCTGTATACTGACCCCTTTCCTTGCAATTTATTTTAAATGTTCTGCAAAAAGAACTATAAAGGATAATTACTAACTTTCTTTTGCTCTTGACTTTTGATGAA
>JAIGNY010004486.1:1080000-1480000 GCA_020152595.1 Chiridota heheva
AGTTCAATGTATAAATCATATACCTTGAGGTGTTCAATGTTTTATTCTTAATGGGGATCTATTTCATTAGTTTTGAGTTATATTTGTCATGAGTTGAAGTTACATTTAGGTAAAAGAATTAGTTTCATGGTTTCTGCTGCAGAATGATCATATCATAAGTTGGGAACTTTGTTTATTTATTAAGGTCTTGTATGTACATCTATGGCGGTATGACATCAATATTGCCAGAATATCTTTTCTTAGTACACAGGGTGTTTCATGCTGTCCACATGTTGATCATATTAAAGTCATATCTTAAGCCTCATTTACATACTGGTATATGTTTGTCCAGTGGGTATACAAGCTGGTTTAATCATGGGTTCATTAACACCAATCACCTTGAAGTGTCGCCATGAGCTTGATTTACATATTATGATACTTTCCTCCAATCAGAAGGTAAGATCTGATCAGTTTACTTTTATCCAATCAGGTTAGATGTGATCAGGAGTTTACTTTGATCCAATCAGGTTAGATGTGATCAGGAGTTTACTTTTATCCAATCAGGTTAGATGTGATCAGGAGTTTACTTTTATCCAATCAGGTTAGATGTGATCAGGAGTTTACTTTTATCCAATCAGGTTAGATCTGATCAGGAGTTTACTTTTATCCAATCAGGTTAGATCTAATCAGGAATTTACTGTTATCCAATCAGGTTAGATGTGATCAGGAGTTTACTTTTATCCAATCAGGTTAGATGTGATCAGGAGTTTACTTTTATCCAATCAGCTTAGATCTGATCAGGAGTTTACTTTTATCCAATCAGGTTAGATGTGATCAGGTGTTTAGATCTAATCAGGAATTTACTTTATCCAATCAGGTTAGATGAGTTTTTGCATGGATCAGGTTTACTTTTATCCAATCAGGTTAGATCTAATCAAGGGTGTGATCAGGAGTTTACTTTATCCAATCAGGATAGTTGTTTGTCTTTGAGGGGGTGTACGCTCTTTGGGTGTACGCTCTTCTCCACTTTGAGTCGAGTCTCGTGTGTGCCGTCGTGCTGCCAAGTCCTGTGTTGTGGTTTATTTTATTGTTACGTACATCTGCTGTATTTTCACTATCATTCACCAATAAACCATTGGAATATATGTCAAGCATTTCAAGGATGATAAACCTACAACCGAAACATGAATATTCATTCTCTGTTGTTTAATTTAGTCCGCTACAGTTCTGGTGACTTTGTTATTTAACTCGTGAGATTGTCAAAGTAACCACAATCTTACACACACATGATCAGTGGCCCTGCAGTTACCCTATCCACAATAACCTGGCTCTTCATAAGAAGTTCTATTGTTTGCATACAGATGAGTGTAACAACTGTGTAAAATCTTAAGTTATCTGTGGTGGGTTTTCTCATTGCTTCTAGCAGTCTAAAAGTCATACCCGCAGAAATGGAAGAATTTGCGGGTGAAGAGACTGAAAATTTGTAGGGAGATTTGGATGTAAAGAAAACAAGATCAAGAACGTTCATTTAACCTTACATTTTGCATAGTTAGTGAACACGAATGTTTTTAACCATAAAAATAAATATAATAAACAAGCATTTCTTTGGAAATGAAATCTACTTGATCATTTAAAGCATGCGTATACAGAGGTGACATCAGGACATCTGGCTGTAAACTTACAACAGGGGTTGGGAGCCCTGACAGGGAGCTAAAGCCTCTACTGGTGCAGAAGGCCATGTTCCAATCTTGACAAGTTCATTATTTGTCTTATAGGGTGACATCATCTCCAATAGCAAAACAACCAAGATGACTTTGCAAGCGCCACTCGACACTATCCCCCTCCATTTACGAGAGGGTTACATCATTCCCATGCAAGAACCAAACATCACCACAACTTACAGCAGAAAGAATCAGTTTAAGCTCATGGCAGGGCTCAACAGCAAGACTGGTTCAGCTTGTGGCTGGCTGTACTGGGATGATGGAGATAGCTTTGGTTTGTAACAAATCTCTTGCTTTATAAATTCCCTGATTATTTCAAACGGCCCAAAACCAGCTTGAAAAATATCCTTTGCTTACTAAAATCAGATTTAATTGCTTTTGCCTTTAATTGATTGTTTGATGAATTCCCAGATTTACATGAAATTGTTTGGCTTTGAGTGCATGTAATGTGATATTTGGCTTTGAGTGTATGTAATGTGATATTTCAATAGTTTTTTGACTCAAAAGAAGCATGAAAAATCTATTTTGCTTAGCAAAATCTATTTGAAGGAATATTCCTGTGAATTTTTATTGTAATATATATGATAGAGGTCAAATAAAGAAACAAATTGGTGAAAAAAACCATGTTGATTTTTCATTCCGTTTAGGAGTTATTGTATTTGAAAGATTTCACCAATGTGTTGAAAAGTGACCTTGCAGTGCAAACTGACCTTGCAGTGCAAAGTGACCTTGCAGTGCAAAGTGACCTCGCAGTGCAAAGTGTGATTTCGTTCTTGCAGATCCAAGATAACACTTTATGTATTTAAATAAACTAGGGAGTTATTTTTCTTGTATTTAGAGTGTAAGGTACATGAGCAGATGGGCATAGCATGTTCATGTAAGGTGCATGTTATACACCATCTTGATAAGGTACATGAGCAGATGAGCAGAGAATGTTCTTATAAAGTGAGTGCTATACCCCATCTCAATAAGGTACATGAGCAGATGGGCGAAGCATGTTCTTGTAAAGTGTATGTTATACACCATCTCAAGAATTTAACAAAAATGTTTCCAATAACTTAGAAAGGAGCATTTAATTTTCAAAGAAATACATAGTACTTCCTTCTTATATTTTTAGTCTATGCTCCTGTTTATTATTAAGGAATTTATATGGTGCACCTATGTGTACGTAAACATACATTCATTGGCGCCTTTCACAAAAAGCATGGAAAAATAAATGCGTTTTTTATTTCTGTTTAAATAAGTTAAACTTTGTACATTCTCGCACTTCACTGGGAAGGGTATTCCATTGTTTTGGTGCTTCAACTGCAAACGAGCGATCACCCAGTGTTACACAATTCGTGGATGGTATCTTGAAATTCTTTTGGCGATCTGATCGTAGGGTATATTGACTAGTGTTTGTATTGACGAACATTTCTTGGAGGTATGTAGGTGCAGGGCCATTGACACATTTGAAAGCTAAGCAGAGAACGTTAAAAATTATACGCCATTTTATTGGAAGCCAATGAAGCTCCGTGCTTCCGTGGCACTATCTTGTCACTTACACAATAGAATCAGTTTTGCGGCCTAATTCTGGATTCTCTGTGTATATTGAGCTGGCAGGAAGTCTATTGAGGATTGCATTTGCATAGTCCAGTTGGGATGTGACCAATGAGATTACAATTTGTTCGGCAGCTTTTTTAGATAAGTGCTTACGTATCTTTCTGATGTTGTGAAGATAAAAAGAGGCTATTCTACACTTTTTTGCAACGAAAGATTTCATGCTCAAGGTCTTATCCAGTGGCACACCAAGATATTCAATTCCATCTTGTAGCATTATTTCCGATTACCAACAGTAATGCTTGTAGTCATGCACTTTTTCCGCTGAATTTTATTTCCAAACGTAATGCATTGTTTTCTCATTGTTCATTTTTTCATTGTTCATTTTTAGACGATTTCTTGTCATCCATTCTGTGACTTTGCAAAGACATTCTGCAAGTTTTGATATGCAGGCATGTTTATTTGGCCTTGATTCTGCTTAAAAACTGTAATACAGGGAATGGTCATCGGCATAACCCAAGATGTTTGTTTGGTAGTTGATTATCTCAGCCTGAAGTGTGCTGGCATATATGTTGTAGAAAACTGGTCCAGCACAAGACCCTTGAGGCACGGAGTATGGCAACTGCCTTTCTTGTGACAATGATTTGTTTATCTTTACCTTTGTTTGTCGGTTACATAGAATTTATTTTGTCCATGTAAGAGCTGTGCCTTCAAGTCCAAAAATGTTTTGAAGAACATTTACCAATACCCCATGGTCGACTGTATCAAAAACAGCTAATAAGTCAACTTCTACAAGAGGTGTTATAAATTTTCTATCCATATTAAGCAAAATGTCACTGACTAATTTTACAAGTACTGTTTTGGTTGAGTTATTTTCATGGTAGGCACTGATATATGATGGAAGTAGTTCATTCCTCGTCATGTATGGGTTCAATTGGGAAGAAAGTTTTTCTCTACATCTTTTGATACTCATGGTAGAGTGTTGACTGGACGGTAGTTCTTAACCTCAAGATCAAGAGTGCTCTTTTTAAGAAGTGGAACGATAATGGAGGTTTCCATTGATTGCTAAAGTCACCATTTTCAAGAGAAAGATTCACTATTTTAGTGATCAATTGCAATAAGATATCAATGTTCTCCTTCACATACTTTGTGGGTATTGGATCGGATCCACATGTTATTGGATTCATGCTAGTAATGATCAAACGGACTGTTTCCTCTGAACAATGTTCCAGTTCCTAGAAACGAACAATGTTCCAGTTTGAACTGCTAGAAACAATTCATGCTGAACAATGTTACAGTTCTGATAGTGAGCTCAAATGATCAAACGGACTGTTTCCTCTGAACAATGTTCCAGTTCTGATAGTGAGCTGCTAGAAACGATCAAACGGACTGTTTCCTCTGAACAATGTTCCAGTTCTGATAGTGAGCTGCTAGAAACGATCAAACGGACCGTTTCCTCTGAACAATGTTCCAGTTCTGATAGTGAACTGCTAGAAACGATCAAACGGACTGTTTCCTCTGAACAATGTTCCAGTTCTGATAGTGAGCTGCTAGAAACGATCAAACGGACTGTTTCTCTGAACAATGTTCCAGTTCTGATAGTGAACTGCTAGAAATGATCAAACGGACTGTTTCCTCTGAACAATGTTCCAGTTCTGATAGTGAGCTGCTTGAAGCGATCAACGGACAATGTTCCAGCTCTGATAGTGAACTGCTAGAAACGATCAAACGGACTGTTTCCTCTGAACAATGTTTCAGTTCTGATAGTGAACTGCTAGAAACGATCAAACGGACTGTTTCCCCTGAACAATGTTCCAGTTCTGATAGTGAGCTGCTAGAAACGATCAAACGGACTGTTTTCCCTGAACAATGTTCCAGTTCTAATAGTGAACTGCTAGAAATGATCAAACGGACCGTTTTCTCTGAACAATGTTCCCGTTCTGATAGTGAACTGCTAGAAACGATCAAACGGACCGTTTCCTCTGAACAATGTTCCAGTTCCAGAACTGCTAGAAAGCGATACTGTGAACAATGTTACAGTTCTGATAGTGAGCTGCTAGAAACGATCAAACGGACTGTTTCCTCTGAACAATGTTCCAGTTCTGATAGTGAACTGCTAGAAACGATCAAACGGACTGTTTCCTCTGAACAATGTTCCAGCTCTGATAGTGAACTGCTAGCACACATTGATGGAGCATATATCTCTTCATTCTCCATTGAGTCACGGATTTGCTGGATTGTTCAGCAAGTTCATTATCACTAGTATGTTCTGGCAGTGGGTTGTTTTTAACTCTTCCAAGTAGTTTGTTGACTGTGTTAAAGAGTTTCTTGCTATCATTTCCACAAGCCGCAACTCTATCATTTACTTAGTTTGATTTGGCAAATTTAGGTGTTTTTCTGTAGTCTTTTTTTAGATTTTTCCAGGCTATTATGTCATTTTAATTCTTCTTATTTTAAATCAAGGATCTCATCATTAATTCATTCAGCTCTTGGTCTGGACGTGACTGATTTGCTTTAAGGGTGCATGTCTATTGAAGATCTCTCTTAGTCCAGAGTTATAGCATTCTGCCATGTTTTCTGTTGATAACTCCTGGTGCAGCAACACCTTTACCCATTCTGTTAATTCTTCTTGAAAACCCATTTTATCCATTGTTTTTGTTGCATGTATAGTAATATTTGTTCGTGTTATTTTTGGTTTAACAACTGTAAGGTTAGCATGAACAACTTGATGATCTGATATTTCCCCTGTTGTTTCTATATGTTCAACTCTTAGATCTTTTTCATCCTGTCCACTGATAAGTAAATCAAGTATATGACCTGAACAGTGTGTTGGTTGTGTGACATGCTGTCGTAGGTTAATAGATTCTAATAGCTATGACCTAAACAGTGTGTTGGTTGTGTGACATGCTGTCATAGGCCACTAGATTCTAATAGCTGTGACCTGAACAGTGTGTTGGTTGTGTGACATGCTGTCGTTGGCCACTAGATTCTAATAGCTATGACCTGAACAGTGTGTTGGCTGTGTGACATGCTGTCGTAGGCCAATAGATTCTAATAGCTATGACCTGAACAGTGTTGGTTGGCATTGTATGACATGCTGTGAACAGTGTGTTGGTTTGTGACATGCCAAGGCCTAGATTCTAATAGCTATGACCTGAACAGTGTGTTGGCTGTGTGACATGCTGTCATAGGCCAATAGATTCTAATAGCTATGACCTGAACAGTGTGTTGGTTGTGTGACATGCTGTCGTAGGCCACTAGATTCTAATAGCTATGACCTGAACAGTGTGTTGGTTGTGTGACATGCTGTGGTAGGCCAATAGATTCTAATAGCTATGACCTGAACAGTGTGTTGGTTGTGTGACATGCTGTCTAAGGCCAATAGATTCTAATAGCTATGACCTGAACAGTGTGTTGGTTGTGTAGTAGGCCACTAGATTCTAATAGCTATGACCTGAACAGTGTGTTGGTTGTGTGACATGCTGTGGTAGGCCAATAGATTCTAATAGCTATGACCTGAACAGTGTGTTGGTTGTGTGACATGCTGTCGTAGGCCACTAGATTCTAATAGCTATGACCTGAACAGTGTGTTGGTTGTATGACATGCTGTCGTTGGCCACTAGATTTTAATAGCTATGACCTGAACAGTGTGTTGGCTGTGTGACATGCTGTCAGTGTGTTGGTTAGGCCAATAGATTCTAATAGCTATGACCTGAACAGTGTGTTGGTTGTGTGACATGCTGTCGTAGGCCAATAGATTCTAATAGCTATGACCTGAACAGTATGTTGGTTGTGTGACATGCTGTCATAGGCCACTAGATTCTAATAGCTATGACCTGCACAGTGTGTTGGTTGTATGACATGCTGTCAGAGGCCAATAGGTTGTATGACATGCTGTCGTTGGCCACTAGATTTTAATAGCTATGACCTGAACAGTGTGTTGGCTGTGTGACATGCTGTCATAGGCCAATAGATTCTAATAGCTATGACCTGAACAGTGTGTTGGTTGTATGACATGCTGTGGTAGGCCAATAGATTCTAATAGCTATGACGTGCACAGTGTGTTGGCTGTGTGACATGCTGTCGTAGGCCACTAGATTCTAATAGCTATGACCTAAACAGTATGTTGGTTGTGTGACATGCTGTCATAGGCCAATAGATTCTAATAGCTATGACCTGAACAGTGTGTTGGTTGTGTGACATGCTGTCGTAGGCCAATAGATTCTAATAGCTATGACCTGAACAGTGTGTTGGTTGTGTGACATGCTGTGGTAGGCCAATAGATTCTAATAGCTATGACCTGAACAGTGTGTTGGTTGTGTGACATGCTGTCGTAGGCCAATAGATTCTAATAGCTATGACCTGAACAGTGTGTTGGTTGTGTGACATGCTGTCGTAGGCCAATAGATTCTAATAGCTATGACCTGAACAGTTATGACCTGAACAGTGTGTTGGTTGTGAACATGACATGCTGTGGTAGGCCAATAGATTCTAATAGCTATGACCTGAACAGTGTGTTGGTTGTATGACATGCTGTGGTAGGCCAATAGATTCTAATAGCTATGACCTGAACAGTGTGTTGGTTGTGTGACATGCTGTGGTAGGCCAATAGATTCTAATAGCTATGACCTGAACAGTGTGTTGGTTGTGTGACATGCTGTGGTAGGCCAATAGTAGGCCACAGTGTGTTAGATTCTAATAGCTATGACCTGAACAGTGTGTTGGTTGTATGACAGTGTGTTGACCTGAACAGTGTGTTGGTTGTATGACATGCTGTCAGTAGGCCCAATAGATTCTAATAGCTATGACCTGAACAGTGTGTTGGTTGTGTGACATGCTGTTGTAGGCCAATAGATTCTAATAGCTATGACCTGAACAGTGTGTTGGTGTTGTGGTAGGTAGTGACATGGTTGTATGACATGCTGTGGTAGGCCAATAGATTCTAATAGCTATGACCTGAACAGTGTGTTGGTTGTGTGACATGCTGTGGTAGGCCAATAGATTCTAATAGCTATGACCTGAACAGTGTGTTGGTTGTGTGACATGCTGTCGTAGGCCAATAGATTCTAATAGCTATGACCTGAACAGTGTGTTGGTTGTATGACATGCTGTGGTAGGCCAATAGATTCTAATAGCTATGACCTGAACAGTGTGTTGGTTGTGTGACATGCTGTCGTAGGCCAATAGATTCTAATAGCTATGACCTGAACAGTGTGTTGGTTGTGTGACATGCTGTTGTAGGCCAATAGATTCTAATAGCTATGACCTGAACAGTGTGTTGGTTGTGTGACATGCTGTTGTAGGCCAATAGATTCTAATAGCTATGACCTGAACAGTGTGTTGGCTGTGTGACATGCTGTGGTAGGCCAATAGATTCTAATAGCTATGACCTGAACAGTGTGTTGGTTGTATGACATGCTGTGGTAGGCCAATAGATTCTAATAGCTATGACCTGAACAGTGTGTTGGTTGTATGACATGCTGTGGTAGGCCAATAGATTCTAATAGCTATGACCTGAACAGTGTGTTGGTTGTATGACATGCTGTCTAAGGCCAATAGATTCTAATAGCTATGACCTGAACAGTGTGTTGGTTGTATGACATGCTGTGGTAGGCCAATAGATTCTAATAGCTATGACCTGAACAGTGTGTTGGTTGTATGACATGCTGTGGTAGGCCAATAGATTCTAATAGCTATGACCTGAACAGTGTGTTGGCTGTGTGACATGCTGTTGGGTGACAGGCCAATAGATTCTAATAGGCCACAGTGTGTTAGATTGGTAGGCCAATAGATTCTAATAGCTATGACCTGAACAGTGTGTTGGTTGTGTGACATGCTGTGGTAGGCCAATAGATTCTAATAGCTATGACCTGACAGTGTGTTGGTTGTGTGACATGCTGTGGTAGGCCAATAGATTCTAATAGCTATGACCTGAACAGTGTGTTGGTTGTGTGACATGCTGTGGTAGGCCAATAGATTCTAATAGCTATGACCTGAACAGTGTGTTGGTTGTATGACATGCTGTGGTAGGCCAATAGATTCTAATAGCTATGGCCTGAACAGTGTGTTGGTTGTATGACATGCTGTGGTAGGCCAATAGATTCTAATAGCTATGACCTGAACAGTGTGTTGGTTGTATGACATGCTGTGGTAGGCCTAGATTCTAATAGCTATGACCTGAACAGTGTGTTGGTTGTATGACATGCTGTAGGTAGGCCAATAGATTCTAATAGCTATGACCTGAACAGTGTGTTGGTTGTGTGACATGCTGTGGTAGGCCAATAGATTCTGAACAATAGCTAGGCCAATGACCTGAACAGTGTGTTGGTTGTGTGACATGCTGTTGTAGGCCAATAGATTCTAATAGCTATGACCTGAACAGTGTGTTTGGCTGTGTGACATGCTGTGGTAGGCCATGATAGATTCTAATAGCTATGACCTGAACAGTGTGTTGGTTGTATGACATGCTGTGGTAGGCCAATAGATTCTAATAGCTATGACCTGAACAGTGTGTTGGTTGTATGACATGCTGTGGTAGGCCAATAGATTCTAATAGCTATGACCTGAACAGTGTGTTGGTTGTGTGACATGCTGTGGTAGGCCAATAGATTCTAATAGCTATGACCTGAACAGTGTGTTGGTTGTGTGACATGCTGTGGTAGGCCAATAGATTCTAATAGCTATGACCTGAACAGTGTGTTGGTTGTGTGACATGCTGTGGTAGGCCAATAGATTCTAATAGCTATGACCTGAACAGTGTGTTGGTTGTGTGACATGCTGTGGTAGGCCAATAGATTCTAATAGCTATGACCTGAACAGTGTGTTGGTTGTATGACATGCTGTGGTAGGCCAATAGATTCTAATAGCTATGACCTGAACAGTGTGTTGGTTGTGTGACATGCTGTGGTAGGCCAATAGATTCTAATAGCTATGACCTGAACAGTGTGTTGTTGTTGTGTGACATGCTGTGGTAGGCCAATAGATTCTAATAGCTATGACCTGAACAGTGTGTTGGTTGTGTGACATGCTGTGGTAGGCCAATAGATTCTAATAGCTATGACCTGAACAGTGTGTTGGTTGTGTGACATGCTGTGGTAGGCCAATAGATTCTAATAGCTATGACCTGAACAGTGTGTTGGTTGTGTGACATGCTGTGGTAGGCCAATAGATTCTAATAGCTATGACCTGAACAGTGTGTTGGTTGTGTGACATGCTGTGGTAGGCCAATAGATTCTAATAGCTATGACCTGAACAGTGTGTTGGTTGTGTGACATGCTGTGGTAGGCCAATAGATTCTAATAGCTATGACCTGAACAGTGTGTTGGTTGTGTGACATGCTGTGCTGTGGTAGGCCAATAGATTCTAATAGCTATGACCTGAACAGTGTGTTGGTTGTGTGACATGCTGTGGTAGGCCAATAGATTCTAATAGCTATGACCTGAACAGTGTGTTGGTTGTATGACATGCTGTGGTAGGCCAATAGATTCTAATAGCTATGACCTGAACAGTGTTGTTGTATGTTGTGGTAGGCCAATGAGCATGCTGTGTTGTAGGCCAATAGATTCTAATAGCTATGACCTGAGGCCACAGTGTGTTGGTTGTGTGACATGCTGTCGTAGGCCAATAGATTCTAATAGCTATGACCTGAACAGTGTGTTGGTTGTGTGACATGCTGTGGTAGGCCAATAGATTCTAATAGCTATGACCTGAACAGTGTGTTGGTTGTATGACATGCTGTGGTAGGCCAATAGATTCTAATAGCTATGACCTGAACAGTGTGTTGGTTGTATGACATGCTGTGGTAGGCCAATAGATTCTAATAGCTATGACCTGAACAGTGTGTTGGTTGTGTGACATGCTGTGGTAGGCCAATAGATTCTAATAGCTATGACCTGAACAGTGTGTTGGTTGTATGACATGCTGTGGTAGGCCAATAGATTCTAATAGCTATGACCTGAACAGTGTGTTGCTGTTGTGTGACATGCTGTCGTAGGCCAATAGATTCTAATAGCTATGACCTGAACAGTGTGTTGGTTGTGAACAGTGTGTTGGTTGTGTGACATGCTGTGGTAGGCCAATAGATTCTAATAGCTATGACCTGAACAGTGTGTTGGTGTGACATGCTGCTGTTAGGCCACTAGATTCTAATAGCTATGACCTGAACAGTGTGTTGGTTGTGTGACATGCTGTGGTAGGCCAATAGATTCTAATAGCTATGACCTGAACAGTGTGTGGTTAGATTCTGTGAACCTGACATGCTGTGGTAGGCCAATAGATTCTAATAGCTATGACCTGAACAGTGTGTTGGTTGTGTGACATGCTGTGGTAGGCCAATAGATTCTAATAGCTATGACCTGAACAGTGTGTTGGTTGTGTGACATGCTGTGGTAGGCCAATAGATTCTAATAGCTATGACCTGAACAGTGTGTTGGTTGTATGACATGCTGTGGTAGGCCAATAGATTCTAATAGCTATGACCTGAACAGTGTGTTGGTTGTATGACATGCTGTGGTAGGCCAATAGATTCTAATAGCTATGACCTGAACAGTGTGTTGGTTGTGTGACATGCTGTGGTAGGCCAATAGATTCTAATAGCTATGACCTGAACAGTGTGTTGGTTGTGTGACATGCTGTGGTAGGCCAATAGATTCTAATAGCTATGACCTGAACAGTGTGTTGGTTGTATGACATGCTGTGGTAGGCCAATAGATTCTAATAGCTATGACCTGAACAGTGTGTTGGTTGTGTGACATGCTGTGGTAGGCCAATAGATTCTAATAGCTATGACCTGAACAGTGTGTTGGTTGTGTGACATGCTGTGGTAGGCCAATAGATTCTAATAGCTATGACCTGAACAGTGTGTTGGTTGTATGACATGCTGTGGTAGGCCAATAGATTCTAATAGCTATGACCTGAACAGTGTGTTGGTTGTGTGACATGCTGTGGTAGGCCAATAGATTCTAATAGCTATGACCTGAACAGTGTGTTGGTTGTGTGACATGCTGTGGTAGGCCAATAGATTCTAATAGCTATGACCTGAACAGTGTGTTGGTTGTGTGACATGCTGTGGTAGGCCAATAGATTCTAATAGCTATGACCTGAACAGTGTGTTGGTTTGTGACATGCTGTGGTAGGCCAATAGATTCTAATAGCTATGACCTGAACAGTGTGTTGGTTGTGTGACATGCTGTGTAGGCCAATAGATTCTAATAGCTATGACCAACAGTGTGTTGGTTGTATGACATGATGGTAGGCCAAAGATTCTAATAGCTATGACCTGAACAGTGTGTTGGTTGTATGACATGCTGTGGTAGGCCAATAGATTCTAATAGCTATGAACCTGAACAGTGTGTTGACCTGAACAGTTGTGGTTGATGACATGCTGTGGTAGGCCAATAGATTCTAATAGCTATGACCTGAACAGTGTGTTGGTTGTGTGACATGCTGTGGTAGGCCAATAGATTCTAATAGCTATGACCTGAACAGTGTGTTGGTTGTGTGACATGCTGTGGTAGGCCAATAGATTCTAATAGCTATGACCTGAACAGTGTGGTTGTATGGCCAATAGATTCTAATAGCTATGACCTGAACAGTGTGTTGGTTGTGTGACATGCTGTGGTAGGCCAATAGATTCTAATAGCTATGACAGTGTGTTGGTTGAACAGTGTGTTGATTCTAATAGTTGACCTGACAGGCCACTAGATTCTAATAGCTATGACCTGTATGACATGTGTGTTGGTTGTGTGACATGCTGTGGTAGGCCAATAGATTCTAATAGCTATGACCTGAACAGTGTGTTGGTTGTATGACATGCTGTGGTAGGCCAATAGATTCTAATAGCTATGACCTGCACAGTGTGCTGGTTGTGTGACATGCTGTCTAAGGCCAATAGATTCTAATAGCTATGACCTGAACAGTGTGTTGGTTGTATGACATGCTGTTGTAGGCCAATAGATTCTAATAGCTATGACCTGAACAGTGTGTTGGTTGTGTGACATGCTGTCGTAGGCCAATAGATTCTAATGACCTGAACAGTGTGTTGGTTGTATGACCTGTAGGCCAATAGACATGTGAACAGTGTGTTGGTTGTGTGACATGCTGTGGAACAGGCCAATAGATTCTAATAGCTATGACCTGAACAGTGTGTTGGTTGTATGACATGCTGTGGTAGGCCAATAGATTCTAATAGCTATGACCTGAACAGTGTGTTGGTTGTGTGACATGCTGTCGTAGGCCACTAGATTCTAATAGCTATGACCTGAACAGTGTGTTGGTTGTATGACATGCTGTGGTAGGCCAATAGATTCTAATAGCTATGACCTGCACAGTGTGTTGGTTGTGTGACATGCTGTCGTAGGCCAATAGATTCTAATAGCTATGATGTGCACAGTGTGTTGGTTGTGTGACATGCTGTCGTAGGCCAATAGATTCTAATAGCTATGACCTGAACAGTGTGTTGGTTGTGTGACATGCTGTGGTAGGCCAATAGATTCTAATAGCTATGACTTGAACAGTGTGTTGGTTGTGTGACATGCTGTCGTTGGCCACTAGATTCTAATAGCCGAGAGAGTTTGATCTTATCACTATCGTTATTAACATCCATGTGAATATCAGTCTCCACCAATCAGTATGTTTTTATGATCTGTTTTAAGTGTGCCTATGAAGTCTGCAAGCTCGGAAAAGAAGATATTAGAGGTAATTGGGTGGTTGTTTGAGTAAGGCGGCCTGTATATTGCTACAACTGTTAATGATGTAGAAGATGTTAGCTGTATATTCCAAACTCAAATGATATTCTCTCACCCTTTAAGATATCTCTGACTATACCTTTCTCTGCATAGTAGACCAACCCCATCACCTGTTCTGTTATAACCATTGAGCGTGTACCCAGCTGACAGGAGATCTGCTATCATTGCAGCATCCTCATCACGTAACCATGTTTCAGTTATTATACAAAATTCCATGTTATCCTGTGCCAGTTGATTAAGAACTTCATTTGTCTCTTTTGGATTGAGCGTGTATTCATAGTACCCATGTGATGTATTGGTTATTGTCATACTCGAGGGGTGCTTTTTCTAATGTTTTCAATAGTTCTGTTTGCACATCTTGTTTTCGGTTCAACAGGTAAAAGAAGACTCCCAACCTGTGTATCAGTGGCGTAGCCAGAGGGGGGCGATGGCCCCCTAATATTCTTAAAATCTGTCGGTTCAGATTTTATTCCATCAGTTCAGATTGGTGCCGTCGGTTCAACAGGCTTTGACATTCCGTGTGCTTATTATGTTTTTGGATTTCAAAAGGGCACTTTCTCAGGAAATGGTGTACTATAGCTCTCTTTGACATGAATTTTGACTTGTGTAATACACATTTTTACTATGCGTTGTGACATACGTTTTTGCCCTGAAATGCCAATTTTGCGAGAGCTTCCAGGGACTTTGCCCCTGGACTCCTGCCTGGGGCTTTGCCTCTGGACCCCACCAGGGGCCCTAAGTGGGCTCCTGAACCCCATGCTGACAAGTCAAGCACTTTGCAATTTTGTGTTTTGTATATGGTGTATTATAGCTTTCTTTGACATGAATTTTGACTTGTATAATACACCTTCTTACTATGCGTTGTGACATACTTTTTCCCTTAAAATGTCAATTTTATGAGAGCTTTAGGGGGCTTCACTCCCTGGACCCCTACCGGGGCTTTGCCCCTTGACCCCTCCAGGGGCCTTTAAGCGGGCCCCTGGACTCCACGCTGACTTTGCGTTCAAAGTGGTCGGTGTCACCTCAACTGCACCTATAGATGTCATGTCGGTTCAATTCAATTCCCCGCCCCTCCAATATGAAAATCCTGGCTATGCCACTGCTGTGTATAGATTCCTTTTAAGAGAAACAGATCATAACAGGGATTTTTAACAGCAGAGACATGAAGGTTTGGGTTTCCAAGATTGGTATTCCCAGATTAATGCAATGCATCCACAAAATTTGAAAGAATAGTCTGCCTGTTCAGAATACCAGAAATTGACCAAATTACAATAATGTAACTTGGACCAGTTAAGGAAGGGGTGAGGTTGTATTTATCATCAGTGGGTGTGCAAGGATTTGGGGAGGGGGCAGGAGGAGGGGCAACTTTTCTCATTGAAGGACAAAGACCTATAGATTGGGGGTGACTGATCTAGTGGAGGAAGTCCTCCGCCTGTAGCGCTGCCACTATTTAACAATGTAACAACAATGATATGTTTTCAAGAAGTGTATTGGAAACAGCTGTGAAAAATGTTATTTACAATTTGACCTTTTCTAGGCACACTCGAAGCTGGGAGCTACATACTTATCACATTTGAGGTGAAAGGATCGCAGCTGACCTCCCAGGTAGTACACAACAATTACAGTGAATCTCCCAAGATGTTACTGGGCTCAGTCATCCTATACGGTGTATTAAATAATCCTCTAACAGTAATGGTCAATGGTAAAAATGCCAACTTCCAGTATAACCCACAAATTAAGGTAAATTTTCAGTGATGCATGTTTTCTTCTTTTATTTGTGAGCCTTTGACAGGATTATGATATTTTAAATGTTAGTGAGTGAAGTTTTAAAATCTTTACTTTCACCCAGATACTTAATTTCTCTGTGATAAAGAAATTGACACATTCCACTTTACCATAAATATCCTTCAATGTCATTTCTTAATATCCTAACATTCATATTTCTTCCTCAGCTTACCACTAAGATCATCAACCTAATTATGCAGTAAGATTTTAAAAGAAAAAATAAATAATTAATAACAATTGTTCAAATAAATCCTATATTACCTAAGCCTATATATATATTTATATATATTATATATATATATATATATTTATATAAATATATATATTTATATATATATATATATATATATATAAATATTATATATATATATAATTATATATATATATATATATACATTTTATTATTTTATATATACATTACATTATACATATATATATATATATTATATATATATATTAATATTATACATATATTATATATATATCAATATTATACATATGTTATATATATATTATTTATATATTATATATATTATATATATATTATATTTTATATTATATATATATTATATATATATTATATATATATATATATTATATATATATATCATATATATATATATTATATATATATATTATATTATATATATTATATTATATATATTATATTATATATATATATATATATATATATTATATATATATATATATGTATGACAAATATGTCTAAACTGTATACTCCAGCGCATGCACTCAGGTCATGTAGATCTTCAAGTCTCGTGGTACACACGAACAAAAACTGTCAGTTATAGTGACAAATCTTTTAGAACAATAGCATCAGCACTCTGGAACAACCTTCCAATTGATGTACGAGACTGTTCAGATTTAAACTTATAAATCTTTAATAAAAACACATCTACTTAAGTTAGCATATGGACTATGATTATATTAATTTTTATTATATTTCATGTAGTGTCTATGAGCATGTTTTTCTCTCATGAATTTATATATTATATCTATATTATATCTATATTATATATGTTATATATATATTATATATATATTATACATATATATATTATATATATATATATTATATATATGTTATATATATATTATATATATATTATACATATATATATTATACATATATATATTATATATATACATTATATATATATTATGTATATATATTATATATATATTATATATCTATATTATATATCTATATTATATATATATATATATTATATGTTATATATATATTATATATATATTATACATATATATATTATATATATATATTATATATATATTATGTATATATATTATATATATATATATTATATATATTGTATATATATATATATTATATATTATATATACATATATTTTATTATATATATTATATTTATATATTATATATATATTATATATATATTATATAAACCAAATCACATACCCCTACCGATCCTCTATTACTTCTTCATTTACCCTCTCTTTCAATGTGCCTTTTATTGCTTTATCTTACATTTGCAAGAGTTCTTTCCTTTTCTTCATGTATTACATTTTAATGAGACTCGGGCTGGGGCTAGAAAAGTCTTCTACCGACTTGTCCCCAGTTTTCGCCTGTCATGTATAAATCTATGTTGTAATATGTAATGTAAATTGTTGTTACGTTTCTCTTTCAGCTGTTATCATATTGATGAGTGAATGAATACTTTACTCTCTCTGGTACAACTTGTTCTTTATCAATCCCATCTCTGTGATTTGTTTCTTCCAAGTTCTCTCTTCTCTTTTTTCTCAGTGTCTTATCGTTGACGAGTTTGCCGTCAGACTAGATCAACAAATTTCTGTCAAGTGGGGCTAGATGATCATCAAATAAGGAGGCGCCCTTCCAAGATGTGTGATCAAGATCTTCTTTTTAATTTGATTCTTAAACTGCTTTCAGTATTAAGATAAAAAAAAATGTTTAATTAGTATAAAACCAATTAGATGGGGAAAGGGTGTGTATTTCTTATGTAATAGGCACCATGATACAAATGTAGCAAGGGTGAAATAGGGAAGAGATGCAAGCTTTGTAATATTCCCCTTGATGCTGGGAATTGATCCTCAAACTTATGTTTTGTTGCACATGCTGAAATAATAAATTGCTGAAATTTATTTTTGTAGCTAATTTGTTTTTAAATCAATTTTGCTAACATTTTTTTGTATATACGTTAGATGTTTAGTCTAAGTCAAGAGTTATGAGAGGCTGGTAGGTAGTATTTAAAAGAACATACTTTTACCAGCTAAGCTAATTATTATATATTTTGTTTATATATGTTTAGTAGGAAATGCTGTTTCATCCTAGATTGAAGCAAATATGCAGTTTGCATATTGGAGGGAAATAATGACATACGATTCAAATCTGTGGTATTCATAATTGTGCAGTTTTAGGTTAGCCAACGATGATAAAGAATTCAACAGAATAGTTTATTTTGGTCACTTTAATGAGATCTTGGGGTTAGATTGGAAATTAACATTTTGGTGATTTCTTCCTATCCTTTGCAAGGTGCTTTATTTCCCCCCGTGAATGTTTTTTTTTGCATATCAAAACCTCCCATCCCCAATAACTTGTTGTTATTGAACACATTAAAATCCTATTATGCTCGCAGTGGTATAGCTTTGGCAAAATGTTTCTTGTAATACAACTTTATTCTGTTAATAAAATAATTGAGCATATTTTGGTTCTGATGCCAACGGCATCAGGAACCTTTGCAGTCGTTTTGGCGTGTGTGCAAACCTGTATGTGTGTGGGTGTGTGATGGCTAGCTTGTTCTCACGATATCTAATGAGCCATACACTGCAGACTTGTCATGTTTAGTACACAGGATACTTATATGGAGTACAAGAAACCTATTGTTTTTGGTGATGATATCATGCATATTAATGAGTGGACAGGGCTTAATTTAAAATTCTTGAAATTGTGATAATTTAACAAGTTTGTCAGTTTTATGTAATACTTGCTATGCTACTGTTATAAGGTATTGTGCACATGTCTACGTTGTTTGCAGATCTCATATCATTAATATGCATAGTGGGCGGAGCTTGATATGAAATGCTTGTTCTCACAATATCTCACGAACCATACACTGCAGACGTGTCATAACTAGTACACAGAATGCTTATATGTAGTACAAGAACCATGTCATTTTTGGTAATGATATCATGCATATCAATGAGTGGGCAGGACTAATTATAAAATTCTTGAATTAAGGAATCAAGTAGATGGTGCCGAGGAGTCTCTACTGCTCATTCAAAATCACCCGGCTGACGTCACAGGGAGGCTGAGAGGCCCGAGGCGCAGCCGAGGGCCTCTGCCCCTGTGATGTCATAGCCGGTTTTGAATGAGCAGTAGAGACCAAGGCACCTTCTACTTGATTCGATTCATAAATTCTGACATAAAATTTAAAAAGAGAAAAATGCAAACAAATTTGAATCATGTTGATTACAAGTTTATTCTCCTAACACATTAAAATAGATTCACTTAACAACAATATGATAACACAAATATACGTGTATGCATGTAACTTGTCGCAGCAAAAAAAAAAAAAAAATAGGCTATTATTTTGTTTTGGCGTTGAAATATCCAATTTTCATTATAAACCAATAACTACTGACTACAGGGATAATGTATAAAACAAAAGTGTAAAATTGAGGTGTATGATCTGAAAGACACATTGAAAAGCAACTAGTGGAGATTCATTGTTGATCAACAATTTTAATTCTCCCAACTTGTTTATAGAAATTCTTGTGAAGCTCAAGCCATGTCTCGATACTTCATTCGAACATGGGTAATTAACCAATCAGATGCAAGGATTTCCTTAAAGTATTTATGAATAAGTCATTATTAAGCAGTCTGACAGTTTTATGTAATACTTGCTATGCTACTGTTATTAGGTATTGTGCACATGTCTACATTGTTAGCAGGTCTCATATCAATAATATGCATAGTGGGTGGAGCTTGATGTGAAATTGCTATGAAATGCTTGTTCGTACAAGATTCTGTTCATAAATCAATCTGATATTTGGTCAGAATTTAATGAAATATTTAATCCATAGACAATATCTTTGCTAATTATTGATGACCAATAGAAGCAGATCTAAAAACAATTTCCTTTATCTAAAAAAAAAGGAATATTTAAAATAATCATATGTGACAAGAGAAAAAAAAGTTAAAACAAATTGAAATAAATCAACTCGTGTGCCTGAATAGTCATATTTACATTCATACATACTGCTATAAAATCACATTACACCGCTCTAAAAAGGGGAGGCATCGGAACCACAAAAGCTTCTGGTTTTCTGGTATCAATTTGTTTTAATTACTTGGAACTGAAAATATTCTTGTTAAATTTTTGTCTTAAAAATGAAACCTGTAAGAAATATAAACTCATTTATATTTATTCAAGCACTTTTGAATATTATATATTAGAATCATGGAGACTGGTGATGCAATATTGTATAAGACTAAAGAGTTTTTGTAGTTTTGTAGGTAAATTTCAAAATAAGCAGAGTAGAAAACATGATGGAATAGTATAAAAAATTATATTTTCCAGGGTTGTCTTGATGCTATACTAGGGCAACTCATTGTCAGGGACGTCACTAGGGTCTTTTGATTGGAAGGAGAGGGGGAAGAGGGGAGGGTGTAGAGGCATCATATTCCAACTGGGTGGATTCGTCAAGAGGAACATCCAGTTTGGGGGGTGAGACATCCCCCTACCTCTCCCTCTGTGGCGACATCTCTGCTTGTCATATCATCTTATGAATCATGAATTTCAGATATCTGACCAAGTTGCAGAAGATGCATTAGGTTTGTGCAATAATGGACACTTCTAAACATTGGAAATGGTAATATCAAAATTTATATCAAGAATGTGTTTCAATATGTAACAGCAAGAGAGCTTTAATTTTTTTTGTTTAAGTTTGGTATCTAGGTATTTAACAGTGCTATATCCATCCATGTTCATTTGTAGTAGGCGCCTTTTCCATAGGATACAAAGCGCCCAGAATGCTGCCCCAAAGTTCAGTAAGTAATACATGATTAAAAAAGAAGTCTTAAGACGGGTTTTGAACTGTCCAAGTGAACTGGCATGGCGAATGTGTGAAGGCAAAGAGTTCCAAACATGGGGTGCTGCAGCTGAAAAAGCCCTAGAACCAGCTTTGGTGTTAGTTCTGGGTTCAGTCAGGAAGTTTTCAGAAGAGGAGCGAAGGGATCGTGCTGGTGTATAAAGTTTCAGACTGTTGGATATGTATTCAGGTGATTGATGTATCAGGGATTTGTAGACAATAACACATGTTTTGTATAAAATTACGCTGTGACACAGGAGCCAATGCAATTTGTTGAGCAAGGGTGAGGCATGATCGGCGACATTTCCTGAAGATAAGCTTAGCAGCTTTATTTTGGAGTTTCTGTAGGCGATTTACATTTTTCATGGTAATACCATTCAAAAGGGAATTACAGTAGTCCAAGCGTGATAGGATGAGTGATCGAACAACATAATGACAGGTTTCAACGCGTCAATGTACCACGAATCTTGCCAATGTTTCTAATGTGATAATTAATTGTTTTACTAAGTTGTGTCACATGGTTGTCCATTGACATTCTATTATCGAAAGCAACTCCCAGATTTTTAACTGAAGTGACTGGTGAGATGCAAGTATTGCCAAAAACAAACTTGAGGTTCTCAAGGGCTTTACTAGCATTTGATGAAGAGAATATGATACACTCTGTTTTGTCCTCATTAAGTTTAAGTTTGTTTGCAATCATCCACTGTTGGATATCTTGCACACAGGAGGTCAGTTTGAATAAAGCACATTTAGCATCGAGTGGAACTTTAGGGTTAAAGGCTAAGAAAATCTGTATATCATCAGCATATATGTGATACTCGATCTTGTACTTCCGCAATATGTCACCTATTGGGATAGTATAAAGTGTGAATGACAAAGGTCCTAAAACAGAGCCTTGTGGGGTCCCATATTCAAGATTTACAGTGTTGGAGTCAGCTCCAGGAACATGGACATGGTTAGTCCGACAATTAAAATATGATGATAGCCAATCCAAAGCGTTGCCAGAAATGCCAAAGCTATGCTCAAAACGACGAAGCATGATTTGGTGGTCTAGCGTATCAAGCGGCAGACAGATCCAACATAAGAAATAAAATAGCTTTCTGCTGGTCGAGGCAGAAGAACATAATCTTGCACATGTAGTAGGGCAGACTCAGTACTGTGTGAAGTTCGGTAGGCCGATTGTAGTGGCTCAAAAAGTTTGTGTTTGTTGATGTGTTCAGTGAGTCTACTGGTTACAACTTTTTCAATATATTTTGAAACTGTAGCAATGTTTGAGACTGGGCGGTAGTTTTTGAGTTCATTTTTGTCCAAAGATTGTTTTATGTGCAAGGTTAGGAAAGTGAAGATTTAAATCGAAGTATGATATTAATTGATCAGAGATCGGTGATTCTAATCTTTCAGTTTCACCTGTTTTAAATGTCTGTCATCAAATGACCAGACTCAAAATTGGTATCTCCAGAGATGAGATTTTCAGAATTTTTTTGATAAGAACTTTTTTCTTTCTCACTCTTGTAACGGAGCATTCTGCTGAAAAGTGAGCTGTTGTTTTTTGCAAGAAATGATAGCATCGCTAGAAGTGATAGCATCGCTAGAGGTGATTGGGTCGCTAGAGGTGATTGCATCGCTAGAGGTGATTGCTCATCAACAGTGTCATAAATATTTTCACCTTCCAAGTACATTTTAACTTTCATGCAGATTTGGAAAAAGCAAAAAAAAAAAAATTGTGGCGAATAGAAATCATACTCGCCACTCTTAAGCCTCGTCCAGTTTGGCGAGTGACTTATTACATATTTTTTCAAGCCTGCTTTCATGCGCAAGTCTCTTTAGTATTTGAAGTGGGAATCATTTCTATTATAAAGTGAGTAACATAGGTAAAGTTTTAGTGGATGATTAATATGCTTGTTTAAGAGACCTTCGTGGTGTAGTGGTTAGTCCTCTCACCCGCACTTCTTGGGTTCAAATCCCGGTTGGTCTGCAACCAGTGAGTTCACAACTGGTTGTCAAAGGCTGTGGCCGTCTTGATATAATATCCAGCACTGGATGCTTTCGGGAAGTTAAACCTTGCTATGCTATGTGGTGTATGCAACTGAGACGTGCCAATACTCTATAGACCCCAGAATGATATGCTCTCCAGTTTCAGCAGTTGTCCTTTAGATTTTGACAAAGAATGTGCAGTTTTAAATGTTGTTTATTAAGTTAGTAATTATATTTTTCATAACGTTTCTTTCAACCTGTTGTTTTAAATATCAGAGGCTGCTGTTCGCGGCAAACATCACATGTATTGAATCATTTTGATCTCTTTCTTGAAACTTAATTTTTTAGCGAAGTATGAAATCTTAAAGATTGCGCATGGTTGACAATTTCTTCCTAACCATATTGATGGTCAAAAGTAACAAGCAATTTTAAACTTAATCAATTATTGTATACAACAAATATTGTAATATGTTATTATCACAATTCTTTACCCAAATAGTCTGGAAAAATGGGAATTTTCCAAAACATGATGACAACTTGCGGTTTCTTTGGCAACTTGTCAGTTTGAAAAAGAATTAACATGAAATAATTTCCTTGATAAATTTGATATTCTTTAAATATTGTAATATCATGAATACCATGATGAACTGATATTGTAATACCATGATATTGTAATACCATGATGGACTGATATTGTAACACCATGATGGACCGATATTGTAACACCATGATGGACCGATATTGCATTTGCCAGCCAAAAGAACAAGTTGCACATTATTATGAAAGCAAAACAAATATGCAATACTTCATAATGATTGAATGGGTTTTCAATTTACTTAATAGTAGTCCAACTGAAAATTCCTCTAGGCATCCTTGAAGGGCCCCTATGCTCTGAGGGCACAAGGCCCCCATGCTCTGAGGGCACAAGGCCCCCATGCTCTGAGGGCACAAGGGCCACATGCTCTGAGGGCACAAGGCCCCATGCTCTGAGGGCACAAGACCCCCATGCTCTGAGGGCACAAGGCCCCCATGCTCAGAGGGCACAAGGGCCACAAGCTGTGAGGGCACAAGGGCCACATGCTGTGAGGACACAAGGGCCACATGCTGTGAGGGCACAAGGGCCACATGCTGTGAGGGCACATGGGCCACATGCTGTGAGGGCACAAGGGCCACAGCTGTGAGGGCACAAGGGCCACATGCTGTGAGGGCACAAGGGCCACATGCTGTGAGGGCACATGGGCCACATGCTGTGAGGGCACAAGGGCCACAGCTGTGAGGGCACAAGGGCCACATGCTGTGAGGCACATGCTCTGAGGGCACAAGGCCCCCATGCTCAGAGGGCACAAGGGCCACAAGCTGTGAGGGCACAAGGGCCACATGCTGTGAGGACACAAGGGCCACATGCTGTGAGGGCACAAGGGCCACATGCTGTGAGGGCACATGGGCCACATGCTGTGAGGGCACAAGGGCCACATGCTGTGAGGGCACAAGGGCCACATGCTGTGAGGGCACAAGGGCCACATGCTGTGAGGGCACATGGGCCACATGCTGTGAGGGCACAAGGGCCACAGCTGTGAGGGCACAAGGGCCACATGCTGTGAGGCACATGCTGTGAGGGCACAAGGGCCCCGTGGGCACAAGGGCCCCGTGCTCCCGAGGGCACTGCTCCAAGGGCCCCATGGGCACAAGGGCCCCGTGGGCACAAGGACCCCATGCTCCGTGGGCACAAGGACCCCATGCTCCGAGGGCACAAGGGCCCCATGCTCCGAGGGCACCATGCTCCGAGGGCACAAGGGCCCCATGCTCCGAGGGCACAAGGGCCCCATACTGAGGGCACAAGGGCCAAAAGCTGTGAGGGCACAAGGGCCACATGCTCTGAGGGCACAAGGGCCAAAAGCTGTGAGGGCACAAGGGCCACATGCTCTGAGGGCACAAGGGCCACATGCTGTGAGGGCACAAGGGCCCCATGCTGTGAGGGCACAAGGGCCCCGTGCTCCCGAGGGCACTGTGCTCTGAGGGGACAAGGGCCCCGTGGGCACAAGGGTCCCGTGCTCAGAGGGCACAAGGACCCCATGCTCCGAGGGCACACAGGCCGTGCTCCAAAGGCCCCATGCTCCAAGGGCACATGCTCAAAGGGCCCACCCCAAAAGGCAAATTTTCATAATTCTGATACTTGAGCCAGCTCCAGTATTTGATAGCAGTCCCATAAAGCATCCCAATTTGACTTTGCCTTCCATCATATTGCTTGCCCCTTCCATCCTATTGCTTGCCTCTTATCTAAATTATTTCTTGCTACTTTAATGATATGCATTCAATGTACTTGCTAACTAAATAAAAGATCAACAAAATAACATCACTTTGTATTCCCTTTTCTCTAAGTATGATTGTTTCAGGTAGATATTGTTTTATTAACAGATTTTATCTAAACAAAAGACCACAAAAGTCAGATAAAATGGCTTGAATTTTATATGGATCAATTGAAAGTGAGAAAGAAACAAATCCCCATACCTGTCCCCAAAACTAAAAGATACTGTAGTGTTGATTGGAAGATTTTACTGTTGTGCAATTACACCATGAATGTGGGATTATACAGAGTTCTTTTGCAGCAGAATAAGTGTTTGATGCAGAAGAGCAGTTCTGGCCTTTCATGGCCAGAGGATGCAAATTCAATTGGGGAGGGTGGATTTGGTTCTTCAATGTTAGGTGGCTGGCACACAACTTGCACGACTACAATTAAATGTTAAAAAATGTACAAAAGAACCATGTTCAAACTCTCCAGTAATTGTTGCTGAAATTTTCATAACATTTTCCACCTCTCATTCGACGACTGTTGTATTTGCCATTCTCCCACACATACACCAAGTGCATCCACTGTGTCAAAATGAGAGCAAACGGCTCAATTGTCAAATGTGCAAACCAAAGACAACACTGCAAGGTAACAAACAACTCACGATAAAGTTACTTCTTTCAATTGATGCTACAGAAACTGAACCAACAGGCCGGGAAAAGTGCAATATGATTCATGTGAAGCCAACATATTGCCCCTTCTGCCAACCTTTCAGATCAGTTCACCACGTCCTGGTGTACAGCACTGATGAACAGGAAGCCAAAACTGGACTTTTTAATCCAGGGGAAATCCAGGACTTTGCCTGATATAGTGGCCAAAACCTTTCCAGACATGCCTACACTTTGTATTTTTTTAAGGTTACAATGTGGATACAAACAGAACTTATGATTGAAGTAAAACATCAAGTAAACAAGCTGAGTATCGAGTTATTTATTTTCATGTCTGCAAAATATTCTTTTATTACATTGAGATGTCAAAGTAATGTCTGTCAGTATTTCAGAAAACCTATCTTTGTAAAAATTGGCCTTGAACAACCGTGCTTTATCTAATAAATATTTATCTTAAACTTAACAAATGTAAAAGAAAGACTTAAATATTTGGCATTTTTACTCACGCTTACATAAAGCAACTTAATCTTCATAGGCTGGATTTGTTCAACTATATAAACAATGTTTTTCCTAATACTTTTCACAACTTTATACTATTTTGCCCAATTATTTGAAGAAAAAAAAATTACATCAAGCAAGATTTCTCTGACCAAAAGTTCCACATTAACTGCCCTTTTCTCTTACATTTAAATTCCCTTTGGAATAGTTGTGTTCTGTTATTGCACAAATGATGTCACATCTTCATATATGATCATCTGCTGAATATTCATACATTGTTTGCTGCCACAATGAGGCCCCATGTCCATGACAAAAGTGTCACAGAAATTTTCTACCCCCAACCACACCAACATGAGAAAGATCATGTGATGTTTAGTCGCGGGTCGAATTTCCCACTGTTCTGCTGTTCCGAGAACTGCTTTTTATGCAGGAACTGAATTATCAAACATCACTGTTCTGGTGCAAGTGTTCTTTTCACAAGCATGTGGCATCAATGATCAATAACTTGATTTCTGCTCAAAACCAAAATGCATGTTGTCATTTGAACAACATTATCATAAAGATAAATTCTTCCATAAAGAAAAAGCTTTTCTCACCTTGCCTGCAATTGCAGCACAATTAATCATAAATACACATGTGCAAAGCTGCTTGCATGTGTACGACTGTATACTAATAACTATTAATAACCGACATACATATTTGCTTGCACAGATTAACCAATAAAGTAGTTTAAATTAAGCCCATTTTGAAGGAATTTGTTCTGTTATCGGCATAAAAGTTGGAACAGTAAAATCTGATCTACAACCATATTATTTGAGAAAATACTGATTGTTCCGTGAAAGTGGCAAATTATTTTTAATTTCGACATGAGTCAATTCAACTTGCTTGAGCTGATTAATTCTTCACACCCACTTGAAATTGAATTTTCATCTTCACTTGTTTTGTGACTGACCAATAAGTTGGTTGATAGCTCTCATGATAGCTAAGAGTGCATTTGCTTATTCATCAAGGACCAACACAAACTTGCAGCAAGACATATTAATAGCACATATAGTAAAAGATAGTTGCATGCCAAATGTTTGGGCTACACTTATTCCCAGCTCCCTTTATCCTCTCCAGCTGGTTTATAACTTACATACAAATCATATTTGAAGAGTACATTTGCAAGTTCATCAACTTACCATCACAATCTTAAAGCAATATGTCTTAATATCACTAAAAGGATAGTTCAATGTCAATAATTAAGGCTAGTAAAGCTTTTGTTTATGCCCAGGCTCCCTACCCTCTCCGGCTGGTTTAAAACTAGTAGACAAACCACACTTGCAATTTTGTAATATAATCATTTCAGCAAGTTTTAAACTTGACTTTGTAAGAGACACTTTGAGCAACATTGCATGCAAGAAAAAGAACTGATTAATCTGGGGACCCTAGAAGAAGAAAAAAATTGCCTTTTCCGAACATAAAATCATGAGCATCAAAAAAGTCACTACAGTATAAATCAGGATCCCAGTAGCATCCTACAATTCCCAATGCTACCTGTTGATTCCATACAGCTGTACACATGTACCCAGGGTTACTAAATGTGTATCTGTCATAGAAGTAGATAGGGGCAGCTGATGTCCAGCTGGGACCTCTGACAAACAGCGGGAGGACACTAAGTCCCACCAGAGCATGTTCCCATCGTGAAACAGTGCTACAACGAACGGCATCGTGACATGGACTTCTTTAATTCTGAGGAAAGGAAAGAGAACAAATATTTGATCTCCTAGCATTGCTTAAGAAGGAATTGAGTGAAGATTAAGACAGAAGATCTTTAAAATTAAATCAAAAGCTCTCTGTTTCAATTTCATTTGATTCATATTCAAGCAACTATAATGTTGTTGTTTCATTTTGGCACCTCTTCAACAATTTTATCCCAATAACATAATCTCCATTTTTGCATATCAGAAAGAGAAAATTTTGATATCAATACATTGCTCAATCAAAATGAGTGCCTGACTAAATCCTGTTTCATATTGTGAATTTATTGGTCATGCTTTGGACAGTTCAAGCATTATTTTGTTAAGAAACACATCGAGTAAACTTTCAGTGTTTTTCCGTTCCTAAATTAGAAAGGAAGACAGTATGAATCACATATTAAATTGACCATTTTAAATTTTCTGATATCTGCTTAAATCAAAAATTGGTAAATTAGTTTAAAGAGGCACTAGACAGAAAAGTGAGGGCACATTTTTAGGGGTCCCCCCCAAATTAAATGCTTATATAGCATGCAACGGTGCAGCAATGTTTTGGTTACAACAAATATGCAAGTGAAATTTCCTCTCGTCATCTGTGGGCTTTAGAAGCATGAAGTTTATCGAACTGTTGTGAATAATATATCTGTGAAATTCGCAAATGTGAGCTCCACAACTATTCGGTCTAGTGCTCCTTTAACAGACAAACATCATTTGCTGTGTTTGATAATCCTCCCTTCTAAAATCAACCATATCCTGTTACCTGGCTTCCTGGTGCATGCAAGACATCCTGTACTGATGGAGCTGCACCATTTTACCAGTATTTGGGTTGAGTACCATCAATGCCAGTCCTTCCGATTGAGACCCGGACATGGATGCATAAGACATGAACACCACCAAGAACAAGAGACCCTGTGGTGGAAAAACAACTTCAAAAATTTAACAATTGAGAACAAGACCATCAGATAAAGATGATTTTCCTTCGTTGACCTTTCCAAATCTGAATCGGCAATATCCAGAAAACTAATTTAAATACTGTCACATGACCAAAAGTCATGTCCATTGACCAAAAGTCATGTATCCATAAGCGGACCATACCAAAATCTTATAGGGGTGAATTTAGAATCATTAAAATATTCCTTTAGATCTTTTGAAATATTTTCTTTTGTTGTGTAAGTTGATGGTTAAATTGCAGAATTTTCATTTTTAGGTAAAAAAATCACCAAAACAAATAAAAATGAATACTAACCTTTTCTGCTTTGACCCAGAAGCACCTTTTGATATTCCACTCGGAGGATTGGAAATTCCCCAGACATGTGTCACTTGAAACACTCCTGAAAAAGAAATACGTACGTTTTACTGGAACACCTGCTAAGTAATTAGGCATATTTAACACACACAATGCTTCAAATTCGGGTCAATCATGGAACTTTCGAATTGACCAAATCTGAAAAGTTTTTACTGAAATTTCAACAAAGCGACACTATATATCAGAGGATTTGGAACAGTGACGAGTCAAAATTGTTTTCATTTTGAAAAAAAAATCACAAATTTGTTCCCTGAAGTGGTTAAAATTAGGACCTACCATGCTACAACATGATGATGCTTATGGCAACATAATAAATAGATCATATATACATGCAATTTCAACAATCGTAAAATAAATCTTCACTAAATACAGGTTTTAATATATGAATCAAGTTCTCTGTGATATTATTAAGTAAAAGGGGTTTGTATGCTTCTTCTTTGTAACATACTATAGACTAGCCGCATTGCTTGAGCTTTTTGGTTTTCTGTAATTTACAGAGAAAAAAACTACAGATGCACTGGCAAATCTAAGTGTTCTGAAAATTTAAAAATGTTATTACAAATTGTATTTTTTTTGGAAGATAAAAACAGGGATGAGCCTGGCTAACAAAAAATCACTGAATATGGAACGACCGGAGGTGCAACATTAGGCTTTGAAATACTGACTTCTGACGATGGTTACGTATGTAGCAAGGCTTTACTTTCCTTATGTGGGCACCCACTTTTGCTATTTGTTTCCCTTTCCAAAGTTAGAAGTTAGACCTTAATTATGCAGATACAAAATAGCTGAGATAGTGTAGACTTTAGTAAAATAGCTTTCAGTACAAAAATGTTGGAAAATAGACTAAGTTTGGTATATACAATGGGAAAATGTTGAATGCTTATTTACCACAATGTGAGGTATCTATCTGCCACCAGCATGTACACATCACACAATCCACAGACAGCCACAATATCATGCAGACAACTGTCATCATCTACAACCACTGGATTCAAGGAAACACTGTAAACCAAACAAGTAGTTATAAGACTTCATGAATAACCATAGACTTCATGGCTATTTATTCAAGGAACTAACAGATATTTGTACACTATCATTCAGACCTCAATTTACTGAAAAGATGGAGAAAGTCCATTCCTGCGATATTTAAATGGAGCTACTATGGTAAAACTCATACAATTTTGATCAGAAGTTGGTCCTATGCTTCAAAGAAATACGAGAGATAATTTATAAACAAAGAATTTACATTAGAAAATACCAACATCACCCAGTGATACATAAAAATTAGCAAAGTGATGCCTGAAAATTCACTGACCTATACATTTTTTCATTTGTAACAAAAGTTTATTGTTTCTATTTTCTCCATAGACCTGACAAGAAATCATTTAAAAAACATTGACATGGAGAAAGTGGGGTATGATGGATGAGTTACAAGCTTGACAGGTAGCACAGAACTAATTATAGTGCTGTCACAATATCGCTGTATTACATATCATTATCGTGGATAAAAAATATCACGATATATTGGTATATTGCAATATTTTTCATGAAAACTGACTCGTGACACAAATTGTTAATATCACTACTTCTTTTATGTATAAATGGATGATGAATGCAAGAAAAAATTATTTCCATCTAGCAGACGACACGATCAAGTGACTTGCGTTCTAGATTTCATCACATGCACATGTATGGTAATTCAGCCATGAATCATTGAAGTGAGAGGCAAGTTTTGGGCCAATTTTTCATCTTTTTGCCAACTTACATTGGAGCGTGCCAATGTGGGGGTGAAGGAGCACGATTTTTAAGTAGTTTTTATTTCTCTGTTTCACAATATTTTTGCACGTTTTTAAAGCTGATTCAGAAACAATCATGGCCTAAACTTTGACTTTTATTTTACTACCGTAACATTAGTGCCATAATGTACCAAGTAGCCTAGCCTAGTTTCTTAGTTCTGTATTAGTTTTTGGTATCACGATATGTGTTAAGAGGCATATTTCATGTCGTGGGAAAAAGGGAACGCGATAACTGACATATCATGACAGCACCACTAAATATTTGCCCCATTGAAACCTATAATGAAAGACTTGAAGTTCCTTTTTGTAGCAGAACGTTATAGATTTGGGAAATTTTGTGATGTTTTCTGAAAAGTACTCTCTAATGTCTTTCAGATGAAAGTATTGTGCACCCTCACCGAATACTTAAATTTTGATATGGATCCACCATGGTAAATGAGTTCCCCATAAAACCTTTCCTGAAGCCTTGTTTGTGCAGTTTGGACATGAATAGTCCAGAACTATCCCTTCTCTACCATCCCTGACATTGTCAACTTCCAGCTTCTTGTCCCATAAAATAAGATCTCTCAAAAATAATCTTATTAGCCCATTTGCTGGGGGGTTCTCATTTTGGGTTGCAAAGTAATACCTAATTAGTTTTGTGCTACATATAAGGAAGGAGCTCTCGTTTGAAAAGTAAGGGTCTTTTTTGCTTAGTCAAGGAAATTTTGAAATAACACAGGTCTAATGATACTCGTGTCGTTAAAATACCACTTATTTACAAGAAATAATTATGATTAATTTGAACAGTCCTATCAAAAAGTGCGTTCAAATATTCTTGAGACTCAAGAAATACACGCCCTCACTTTTCCACTGCCAACTCTTTTTAAATTTGGTGTCATGTCCTTTCACTCAACCTATATCATAGTAAAAGATCCTTAGGATGATACCTTTTGCAAAATTCTGATCCTATGACCAGTCCATGATACTGCAGAACCTTGCTGTCTGATCGATCAAGTAATACTGCTGTGCTGCCATGGCTGACTACCTGTGGTTCACTCAAGAGTTTGAGTGACTGAGGCATGTCAATCAATGTGATGTCATCCTCACCAGTGATTATGTTGTATTTCACGAGTCTACCAAAGTAAGAAAAAACAATGTTACCAATTTGTTGCAATCAATGAGTGATGGTACCAATAGGAATCAGCAAATTAACTTTCCCGCTGGGCAGGGATATATGAAATTGTGATTGTCTTGAAAGGAAAGAATTTTTTGTATATTCAAAATGCAAAGTTTGCCGAAAACTAAGTTGCCCATCCAGACAGGTCAAGTAAAAATCATGGTTGCCCTGATAACATTTTTGGCTGTCCCAGCAGGACATATGATTTGAGAAATATCTTCAGCATCTTCCCTGCCAAGGCTCAGCACAAAGACAACAATCTTGAATATCAATGAGTTGCAGACAAAGTTAACAGGAATTTGCAAAGAAACCAAATCTGAAGAAATTTTATTCACCATTTCTGACCCTAAAATAAATGAAATACTCAAGTAAGAATGAATGAATCTACAACTTCCATTGGTGTCTCCAACCCTGAAGCTAATTCAGATGCTTGTTAACTAACAAACTCAACAACAATGGAAAAATTGTTCCTGCAGTAGTAGTATTGTGCTAGAACAGGGCCAAACAAAATAGTCGGCCTAATATAATTTTACTGAAAATATCTTAATGATCGATATTTCTTACAGCATTTTTTGCAACAGTAACCTATTCTGATTTGTATTTCTTTTGTAGTATTCTTCCATGTTGTATTAACTTTATTTACTTCCATCTGCAGATGCCACAGAAATAGGTGATATCCTTCAAGGCTCATACGCCAAGGAAATAGGTGATATCCTTCAAGGCTCATATGCCACGGAAATAAGTGATATCCTTCAAGGCTCATATGCCAAGGAAATAGGTGATATCCTTCGAGGCTCATATGCCAAGGAAATAGGATATCCTTCAAGGCTCATATGCCAAGGAAATAGGTGATATCCTTTAAGGCTCATATGCCACAGAAATAGGTGATATCCTTCAAGGCTCATATGCCAAGGAAATAGGTGATATCCTTCAAGGCTCATATGCCACGGAAATAGGTGATATACTTTAAGGCACACATGCCACGGAAATAGGTGATATACTTTAAGGCTCGAGTATGGATTTAACTTAAAGATCTCAATAAGCAACAGAAGGGTCTGTCCTTCCAAATGGCTTGAACGATGGGTCTTAAACAAAGAATATTCTGTTAAACTACATTTGCTTATCAATATTTCAAATTGCTGACCATACACAAATATTCTTAAAGGTCTTGTTTGTTTGTTTGATGAGGTCTTAACGGCACCACAACAATGAGGGTAAAATTGTGCCTGAGAGGTAAAATCATTCTAGAAGTGGAAAGGAAAGAAAACAGAGGGAGAATGAGAGAAATACGAGAGCTCAAGTCAGGAAGCTGGGATCGAGAGAGGAGGTGCATGGGTGAATAAAACAAAGTAGAGAGAGGGGGTGGAAGAGGAGAATTAAATATGGTTGTAGAGGGAAGCATAATGAAGGAAGGAGATGATTTTATCCGGACGGTTTTTCTGGAAGAACTCAGCAATTGAGTTGTGGGAAGTGAGGGAAGCTCTGGGAAGGTGGTACAGGGGGAAAGCAAGGAGAACGTGATGGACTGTGAGGGTGCAATGGCAATTGTTGCAGAAGGGTTGGGGAGCCAATAAGGTGGAGCGAGTGAGGTGGGTGTGACATATTCTAAGATGGGTAATATGAATGTTGTCGACACAAGAGAGGTTGTGGATGGTGGGTGGTTTGATCGGAATAGTAGGCTAGATGACATAGAGTTTATCAATTTGGGAGTCCCATGAAGTTTGCCAGCAGTCACGAACAAGGGAAACAATAAGCGGTTTGGTGTTATAAAGGGTTTTGAGAAATGGGGGTAGAAGCGAGGTTGAGGGCAAGCTTAGTGGCTGCATCAGCCCTGTCATTGCCAGGGATGCCAGCATGGCTTGGTATCCAGAAAAAAAGAATACTTTTACTGCAGAGGGTGGGCGAAAGGAGTTTCCGGAGAAGGAGGTGGGATGTGGAGTTATCCCATTTAAGATTGAGTAAAGAAGTAAGGACAGCCTTGGAGTCAGAGAAGATGGAAAAGATACTTTTGATCTCAAGTTTGATCAAAAAACAAAGATCTCAATAACCAACAGAAGGGTCCGTTCTTCCAAATGGCATGAACGATGGGTCTTAAACAAAGAATACTCTATTAAACTACAAGACCTGACATTTTGTTCTTACCTGACATAAGTTTGGTCAATCTTGTTTGAAAGGATGAAAGCTGCAAACACCTCTTCAGTACAAGCAGCTAATGCAATGTAAGTGATCTTTTCATTCTGTATAAACAAGAAGTTGATCATTTCATGAACAGGTGCTTATAAATACTTACACATTACAGCATCATTCTTTCCTAATTATTTGTTAAAGGGATGATCTAACATAATATATTGAAGTAAATAAATTTTGCAACTTATTAATATTTCAAATTCCTGACCATATAAAAACCTCTTAACCCTTTCCTGCCCAGCGTGTTCAAAATGTGACTGCAATTTTCCGGAGTTAAATCACTACAACTTTGGTTTGCTAAGACAATAACTTTTCAATAAAAAAGTCTAAAGAAAGAAAATATCAACATAAATATGCAAATTTTAGGCAAAATTGGGTCAAATTAAGCTTGTATTATTTCTGGTGAATAATGAAAATAGAGGACATTTTTACATATTTAGATTGTTTGTGAAATTTACTTTATCCATTGATACTAGTCTACATTTTTCTTTCTCAAAGCAAAACATGCAAAAACAATGAAAACAAACAAACAAAATTCACCCCTGTAATGACTTGCGAGAAACAAAAATCTGGTTTGCTTTTTGAACCTGGGTCGCAAAAACATGAACTTTCTGAATGCTTACCGATACACTACACTACACTGAATTGTGGGTTTGTTTTAATACTTATTTTTGGTGTGAAGAAAGAGGGGTAGTTGCTCTGTGTTTTCAATTGAAAATATGTAGAATTACGATTCTAACAATACATTTTGCGGAGGGCAGTTGTATTGCGATCGAGAATCTCAAAAAAGCTGCAAATCATATTTTTTTAAACAATTTTTCCCCCAAAAAATAATGATGATAGGGCCCCCAAATCATGAATTTTTAAACAAAAAAAATAATGATGATAGGGGCAGTCAAAATTCGACCGGAATTGGATGCATTAATTTCTTTGACAATTTCTCACAGATTTTCAGGTAAAGGTCTGGAAGTATGGCAAGTAAGTTTTTGAAAAGGGGAAGAAAAAATAAAAAAATTAAAATTTGACAAATTTGTGCTCTTTACCTATTTTCAAACAAGTTTTCTCATGCTTTTTCAATAAAACCCTCATAAAAAATGTCAATTTATTAAAAGAACTATTAAAGCTCTTTCAAATGATACCAGGATCACTAATGTAGGCCTATTTGATGAAGCAAAATAATTTTTTGAAAAGTGCATGTCCAATTGGTCATGTCACGACCGCATGAGGATTTAAGGTTAAATCTGTGGACAAGTAGAGACATCAAAAACAATGAAAAGCAACAAAATATGTTGTCCAAATTTGTTGATTTATAGCTTTTTAAATTTTCAGGTCTAAATTTAATTTGCAAATAAGCGGTTTAGGACCACCTAGATAAATAGTATACCTCGGTCAATGCAAAATTCTTAGAACAGGAGTAGCTCATTCTGAAAAAATATGTCATTGAATTTTGCTTAAATTGAGTGATTTCATAGCTTTCTAAATTTTTAGGTCAAAGTTTGCACAGTAGTTAGGTTAGGACCACGTGGGGAAAATTCCTACATTTTTTAATGATGAAACATTCTGCAATTGCATATAGAATACATGAAAATGTGAAGAAAACCTATATTTATACTATAAAATGTTGTGCCACTCTTAAAATCAATATAATCTCGTCCTGTGATTTAAGCCTTGATAGTCTGGTAGACTATCTACCAGATTATAAATTTACTCTTTAACGAAAACAAATAAAAGTAAAAGTGCTGCCATTTGACCACAATTGAATAGAAAATCTTTTACACAAAATATGCAAGAAAATCCTGTGTACCTTAGGTGGCTGCCAACACCATTCAGCCCGCCATTCTGAGTTCCCTCTTCCGATCCACAAAACCATGGAAGCAACACTGTGAAGGAGAATACATTCCCACTGGCTGATATCACAAGTGCACAAGCCACACCACACTTCATTAATAGTGTCAAGCTGTAAAAGAAAACCATATTTATCATTCTGATGAGGAAGCTATTCCATATATCTGAAATTTTTCTCCAGCGAATCCGTTATCAAAAATAAAGACAAATTTTGTAGACATAATCATTTAAAAAAAATATGTTGAAATTCATACCAGCCATGCATTTTAGATTGAGCCGTGAACGTTTACCAATAAGAGCTTATGTTAAGATAGTCTCAGAACTAAACTTTATCGTCAGCACTGATATTAATGCTTTTCCACTTTTGATCACACAACTGCTGAGACAAAAGGCTGAACTTGGCAGCAAAAGCATAATTTGTGACCTACATTCCTTGATATCATTATTGTTAGTGCCAACAAAACAAAATGGTGAAGCGTGACAAATCCTTCACAAATTTAGATTACATTTGTTTCAGTCTTATGATTTGCAAGATTCAATGAAGTAATCATGTGCAAATCTCCTCTGGGAGATACAAAATATTTAAACAAATATAAAATCAGCAATTCATGAGCTTATCTCTTACAAAGCAGCATCACATCAAGAAACAATCATTTACATACAAATAATTTCTGAGGCAATTTCCCGCTTCATCAAGAATAACATTCATTTTGATTCAAATAACCAGACCACGCAAATCTGGCATGACTATTTCCTCTGCTGCAATGGGGACAATCAATTCTGTATCAATACACCACACCAGGATATAAACATTGTATTACATAGTATGTGTAAATACATAAGCTATAAAGCATCACTTCCTCAAATAATTTATAATTCTACTCAACCAAACATCACAAAGAGATTCAGTGTTTCAGCGATCTGTAATTTTAAGTCCAATTCAGTCCACAGATATGTAGCCATTTCTATATTGTTTGAAAGAGTATTACATTCTCAGCAGATCAGTTTTTCAAATTAAGAGAAAAAATTTGTTAGTTTTGGGGAAAGATTATCAAAGTTTGATCGGTTTTAAATTCATGCAAAATTTGTGATGTATGACTGGGCAGATGCCGGACAGCTCAAAATCTTAAAATAATTCTTTATATTTCGTTCTTAAATCTCAGTCACTGAAAATGATGGGAAAGTCTGTTCCTGCTAGAATTGTAATGGAAGGCATGGCAAAGACTCAAAACTTGGGAGTCAGAATTAACCTGTCTGAGTTAGATGATTGACAGTTTTTTCAACCAATCACCATGAATTTGTTAGCAACAAAATCTGCGTAACTAACTGAGGGAAACATCCTAGGTGGTACTAGTGCAGTACAACAAGCTAGCGGCGCTCACTCATGTAGTCAATGCAATTTACTATACAAAACAAATTTCTGCACACACAGACTGAGTCACGGCAAAGTGGTGAACAAAAATTGCGCTCATAGACGTTAATTTTCTGCACCACTTCAAAAAATAAACTTAAAAAAGAACACTTTTTGAAGAAAAAAATAAGCAATTTGATGCCAGAAAACGCTGTAAAGTGGTCAACATTGAACAGATTTTGATGAAATTGTTTGCTACTTACTTTGATGGTTTTTAATAGTTTTAAGCAATTTAGCTCATGTTGTCTCCACGTATCCCTATACCTTTAAAGTATTAAAGATGTGATTTCACACCAATTAGAAAGGTTTAGTTTAGTAGTCAAACAAACCAGTCTTATGGTAGGGGACAATAAAAAGGAATGGTATGGTGAAGAAAGCGTTCAATTTTTTACCATGTTTAATTGTTGTCAGTTACAAAATCTCGGAATATATTTTTATACAATTTACGGAAAGTAGAAATGACAAACATCGAACCAGAACTTGAAGTGACATCACAGTCGCACTTAATTGAGTCACATTCCTCAAAAGGTTTTATATTTGCATTTGAAATATTTTCTGAGATTTTGTGACACAAAACAAAGGAAGATTTGCACAATAGCTGAGTCCAGTAAAGTAACTTTAATATTCCATCTGAAGTAATTTAAAAAAAACATTTCCGAAAGCAAGAAGCATTTTTGAACATTTGGAACAAAACAATTGCTAAATAAAATGAGCATGTGGTGTCGTTTTTCTAGTTTGTTTGTTTGTTGAGGGTTTAACGGCACCACCACAACGAGGGTCAAATTGTGCCTGAGAGGTCAGATCATTTTAGAGGTAGTAAGGAAAGAGACCAGGGGGAGAATGAGAGAAATTCAAGAACAAAAGCCAGAAAGCTGTGATCGAGAGGGGAGGTGCATGGGTAAAACAAAAAACAAAGTAGAGGGGGTGGAAGAGGAGAATTAAATATGGTTGTAGAGGGATGCATGCTAAAGGAAAGAGATTATTTTATCTGGAGGATTTTTCTGGAAGAACTCAGCAATTGAGTTGTGGGGAGCAGGGAAGCTCTGGGAAGGTTGTACAGGGGGCAAGCAAGGAGAACGTGATGGATTGTGAGGGTGCAATGGCAATTGTTGCAGAGGGGTTGGGGGGAGCCGATAAGGAGGTGGGTGGGAGTGAGTGAGGTGGGTGTGACCTATTTTAAGACTGGCAATATGAACGTTGTCGATACGAGAGAGGTTGTTGATGATGGGTTTGATCAGAATGGTGGGCTGGATGACGTGAAGTTTGTTACCAATTTGGAAGTTACACGAGGTTTGCCAGCTGTCACGAACAAGGGAAGCGATAAACGGTTTGATGTCAGAGAGGGTTTTGGAAAAACGGGTAGGGAGGAGGTTGAGGGCAAGCTTAGCGGCTGCATCAGCTCTGTTATTGCCAGGGATGCCAACATGGCTGGGTATCCAGAAAAAAAGAACACTTTTCTTGCAGAGGGTGGGCGAAAGGAGTTTCCGGAGAAGGAGGTGGGATGTGAAGTTATCCCATTTAAGGTTGAGTAAAGAAGTAAGAACAGCCTTTGAGTCGCAGAAAATGGCAAAGTGGCTGAGCAGAGAGAACTCAATAAAGTTGAGGGCAAGGAGAATGGCCTTGGCCTCGACTGAAAAGATGGATGAGTCGTGAAGTCTGCTACTGAGGATGATGCCTTGGATGACGGCAGCAGCAGCTGTCTTGTTACCTTCCTTGGAGCCATCAGTATAGATGGAGGTGTAATTTGAGAGTTGGTCTTTGATTTGGTTGTGGAGATTTATGAAGAGGTTAGGGTGGGTTTAAGTTTTGTGATGAGTAGAGGCCCAGGTGGATAAAAAGAAGGGGGGGTGGCCCAAGAAAGAAAAGTGGGCCTGGAGAAGGTGCCAAGAGTGGCAAAGTTGATGCCGAGATGGAAGAGGTCTGATTTAACACGTAAGCTGTAGGGAGGGAATAGGGTTTTAGTTCTATTAAAGAGGGTGGAGAAATTGGGGCACCTAATAAGGTTGTAAACAGGGTTTGGGTGTTGGTGAGGACTCTAAAAGCATAGGAGAGGCTAAGCTTTCTACATCTAAGTAAAAAGGGAGGTTTGTTGGCTTTAACATGAAGGCTGGTGATTGGGAAGGTCTTATAGGCACCTAGACAAAGCCCGAGGGCTTCATTTTGGATGGTATTGATGTGGTTGAGGTATGAGTTGTAAGCGACACAGTAGACAATATTGCCATAGTCAAGCTTGGCACGAATGGTAAGCCTGAACATTTTGAGAACAGCATGGCGGTTCGCACCCCAAGTGGTGTTGGAGAGGAGGCAGAGAATGTTAAGGAAGCTGTTGCATTTTAGTTTCAGGTTGGTGATGTGTTGCTTGTAGGTGAGCTTGGGGTCTAGAGTTAGACCCAGGAACTTTGTGTGTTCAATATTACGGTACGATTGCCATTGAGCACAAGGTTCGGGTTGGGGTGGAGGTTGTTGAAATGACAGAGGTGCATTCAGACTGTCTTGTCTTTGGAGAATTTAAAACCGTTACTGTTGCACCAGACTTGCAGCTGGTTGAGGCCGATTTGGAGTCTATTTTCAACAAGAGAAAAGCTAGGGGAGGAAGTAGAAATGGTGAAGTTGTCCAAGTAGAGGGTACGTTTGATGTTGAGGCCAAGGTTGTCCGCGATGTCATTAATGCTCAGGTTGAAGAGAGTGGGAAAGAGGATGCTGCCTTGGGGGACGCCCTCTTCCTGAGTGTAGGGGTTGGAGAAGGTGTGGCCCATACGAACATGGAACTGCCTGGGTGAGAGGAAGTTTTGAATAAAGATGGGAAGATGGCCTCTGAGGCTGATGGTGTGAAGTTTGCGGATAATGCCGTATTTCTAAGTACTGTCAAAAGCTTTCTCTACGTAAAAAAAATGGCAATGAGGTGTTCCTTTTTTGCAAAGGATTCCCACATAGCGGTGTCGAGCGTAATTGACTGGTCTAGGGTATTGCAACATTTCCTGAAGCCGCTTTAGTGACGAGAGAGGATTCTGTTGGTCTTAAGGAACTAGTTTAGTCTCTGATAATTGATCCTCTCCATAATTTTACAGAGACAGCAGGTGAGGGCTATGGGGCGGTAGATAGAGGGGTCAGTACTGTCCTTTCCTGGTTAAAGGACGGGGGTGACAATAGCTGTCCTCCAGATAGGAGGGGAAAAGAAATAAGAGGACCAAATGTGGTTGAGGGTGGTGAGTAGGGTAGTGGTGGCCTTGATGGAGAGGTGTTTCAGGAACTGTTATCTGGGCCCTTGGAGGTGCAGCCAGCATTGTAAATGGCTTGGTTTAATTCAGAAAGGGTGAGAGGGGTGTTGTAGTTCTCGGAGGGAAAGGTGATAATCCGGGCTTCATCATGAGCTTTTTTGGTTTTGAAGGCATTGTTAAAAGAGGCAGTGAGGTGGTTAACGATGTCCTTTTTTGTGGTGAGCAGTCACCATTCCAGGAGAGATGGGAGATTTGCCCACCCTGCCGTGGAAGCTGTTAACCCTTCTCCAAACCTTCTTAGTGTGGGTGTTGGTGGTGAGAAAAGAGATGGAGTTGTTCCAAGTGTTGGTTTTACTGTCCTTGATAGTGCGTCTGGCCTTGGCACGACTGATACGAAAGAAGTAAAGGTTGTGGGTGTTCAAGTTAGTTTTGAAGTTCCTGAGGGCTCTTTTTCTGTTCTTGATGGCAGTTTTGCAGTCATCAGAAAACCAGGGGTTGGGGGGATGATTAGGAGGTTTAGGGAATTGAGCAGGTGGCGATGTTGATAAGGATACTACTGAAGTTTGACATAAAAACCTCATCCTTGAGGAGATGGGGGGAGAGGTGTGTCACAGAGGGTTTCGAAAAGGGGCTAGTCAGCCTTCTCGAGGTTCCAATTGGGGGTGTGGTCAGTGGGGGTTTGAAAGTTGGAGTGTATAAGAAGAGGGTAATGATCACTACCACAGAGGTCAGCAGTGACTCTCCAGCTAAATTCAAGGAGCTTGAGGGAACAGATAGACAGGTCAATACAGGTAAAGGAGCCTGTGGCAGGGTGAAGGTAGGTCGGGGAGTTAGCGTTGAGCAAGGAGAGGCTGTGCTGTCGTAGAGCGTTTTCGATGAGCTTGCCTCTGGGGGTGGTGGTAATAGAGCCCCACAGAGGGTTGTAAGCATTGAAGTCACCAAGAAGGATAAAGGGGGAGGGGAGCTGAGAGATAAGGTTGTTAAGGCTGGTTGGCTGAATGTTGGTGTTGGGGGGAGATGGATATTGCAAAGAGTGAAAGTTTTGTGGAGGGAGATAGATATACAGATGGCCTGATAGTCGGTGTGCACATGAACAGGGCTGTGGGATATCGTGTTTAACAAGAATGAAGACACCCCCACAGGCCCTGTCGGCATCCACTTGATGTTTGTGATAGCAAGCGAAGTTGTTGAGGGAATAATGGTCGGTGGTTTTCAGGAAAGTTTCTTGTAGGCAGAAGACAACCGGGTGGTGGCCAGAAGGTCAATTTCTTCGGAATTGGCCTTAAGAATCCTTGTTCCATTGAATGATGTTGTGAATGTTATTGTTTATGTTGCACGCCATAAGGAGGCAGGGGGTTATCTTGAGGAGAATCTGTTGGGTCTCAGTGGGTTTATTTTTCTTTTGGATTTGTCCCTGCTTCTTTGGGACAGTTGTTTTTGAAAGTTAGACAAGAAGTATGTTTGGAAACCAAACAATCCATGTTCTTTTCCGTGTCACTTGTGTGGGTTTGGATGATAGACTGTTTGTTGATTGGTTGTTTCTTGGTTTGTTGCTTGTTGATTGGATGATTGTTAGCCAGGTTGACTTAGTTTGATGTTTGTTGGCATTTGAGGTGTTGGGGTAGGAGATGGCGGGAGTCTTAGTGGAGGAAGGAAGGTTAGGGGGAGAAGTGGTGGTAGTGGAGGTGGTTTGGATAATGGGTGTGGTTGGATTGTTGGCAATGGTGATGGGCTTAGGACTGGGTAAGAAGAGCCAAGTGAGGTCTATGAGTCAGTTTTAGTTGTGTTCGGGAAGGGGGAGGGGGGGTGCAATATTGGTGTTAGAGGAGACTGCGCTCGAGTAGGATGGTTTAGCGTGGAGTGAAGCGAGAAATTGCTTCCTGGCCTCCGGTAAGTGATGTTGGGATTAAGGGTTTTTAATTTTGTAATTTGTTTTTTCTTGGAGCCAGGTGGGGCAGTCTTTTGAGGAGGGATGGTTAGCTGAATGAGTACCGTTGCAATTGGTGCAGTGTAGGGTGCTGGTGCAGGTGTTGTCATGGTCCAGGGCTCCACAGTAGCCACAGCGCGCTTGGCTGCGGCTGGAGTTTTTTCCATGGCCATACGTCTGGCACTTATGACAACGGAGGGGGTTCGGAATACAAGGGGTGACTGGGATTCTCAGGTAGCCTGCTGTGATGTGGGAAGGGAGAGTTGGTGTGGAGAACGCTAGGAAGATGGTATTAGTAGGTGTTTTGGCACCGTCTCTCTTAAGGACGAGACGACGAGCTCTAAATACATTTTGATTAGTTGGTTCTTCTATGAGGTCTTCATCAGTCAGGTGGGCTAGGTCTCTGGATCTGACCACACCTTTGCTGTAGTAAAGGGAACGATGGGGGGTGGGGGGGTGACGGTAACGCCAATACCGGTATTGGCTAGGGTTTTGGTGGTGAGGGTGATGGCTTGAGTGTCTGGTGTAGTGCACCAGGAGATCGCCGGATCTGAGTGAGAGTGGAGACTTTCAGGAGGGTACAGACAAGGCCTTGGAGTGCCTTGTGGATTAGGAAAGAGGAAACTTTTTATAAACTATCTTGTTCATTGGTGGCCTGTATTATTAAAATTCTAGGGATTGGGGCTGAATAATGGTCAATAGAGGTAGTGGGTGGGTCACGGGGAGGGGAGGGAGGGTCAAGATCAAGGCAGAAGCGTTTCGTCATTATGGAAAAAAAACCAAGGGCTGAGAAACCCGAGGCAACTAAAAAATCGCGGAACTACTATATAAGAACCGCTGTACTTAGTAACTATAAGGCACGAAAGTCTGGTCAGAACGGAAGGGAAAATATAAAAGAAACGATCTCACCAAAAAAAGAAGCTCATCCACAGAGAAAAATTCTGAAAATGGAGATATAGTACAGTACTCTCTACAACCAGTCATTTTCAAGCTAATTTGGAACGGAGCTGGAAAAAATCTGGCAGTTATAACCGCATGAAAATCGGGAATTCCCAGGAAGAAAAACAAATTTCATTCAAACAAATTAACTTTTTATCTTTTATTTTTTAGACTTCTAGAGTTAACAACAGTAGATGGTTTGTGGTAAATGTGCTCTAAAAACATTCCCCATGTAATTGTGTGATGAAAAAAAGGTACATTAAACTGTGAAAGAGGGAGGTATACAAATAATGCATTCACTAAATTCATACTATTTATGTTGCGATTTTTCGAGGGAAGAATTTTGTCACCTTTATTCAGAACTGCGTGAAATTGTCCAACTCTGACATCTTTCACACTGGTATCTCCTGAACACAACAAGATGAAGATTCTTTATAATGGTTGTGTTTTTGCCCTCTATTTTACATGCTAGACATGCTTGACCACTGAACAGGATATTATATTAGCGGCCCAGAAGTGAGGGCGTATTATTCTTGAGTATCAGAATAATCAAACACACTTTTTGTGCGCGTGGTGGTACTGAAAATCTTTGATACAAATGTTCAAATTAATTATTACTTATGAATATTTTTCAACGGCACATGTAACGAGTATAAAAAATTAGGCCTGTGTTAATTCAAAATTCCTTGACTAATCAAAACAAATGCCACTCTTGAGGTCGGACATCCGGGAATGTTGTGGTGCACGGCGACATAACAACGCTTTTTTGACGATCTCAAACTTCAGTCAAAGGGCAAAACAAACAGTCAGTTATCATTGCAGACAATGGGAGAAAAACATATTTTTTGTCATTTTGCAACAAAAACTGGACATAATTTATTTTTCTTGGAATATGTTGTGAATTAGATAATACTTTCTAATATATTTGAGTACCATTAATTTTCGCTAGCTGGCTGAGGCGACATAAGTATTCATGAAAAATATCCCATTGACTGTAATAATAAAGTTTCCATTACAACTTGGCAAAACCTCGTACGATTATGTCAACTCCAACTTCGAGAATCACTTTTCACTTGGTCACTTTTTGACCGAGAGCTCTTTTAAGTCATTATAAACTAAAAACAACAAAAAATCCTTAAAAAAATGAATAAATATTGAATCTAAAGTATATCCTTAAAGAACTTGAAACAACTGAAGTACCTAACTTCCTCATCTGATGTAGAGAAACAGACTCTGCAGGCCGGGAAAAGTGCAATATGACTAAGGTGTACAACAGTTCACATACTACAACTTATCCCAGCCTTCAAGACCTGCCCTGAACCTTTACCCCTGCTGCATCCTGATTTCATTTTCTTATCCTACTTATCACCCTTTGCCTTTCTGGATATTAAATGTAGCGTGACTGATGTATGAAAAACAACACAGTTCCAGCTCTGGTATTCATGGATAAATGCAAACATTACACTCACAAGTTCTAACAATAAAAAAGGTTGTAAATAAAAGATTTCGTTTGATATATTATTAATCAAGTAATAGAAGAACCTCAGTGGATCATAAAACCTCAGTGGATCATAAAACCTGTGTGTGAGAGGGCTTTAGGAGTGCTATATTAGCACTGTCAAGATGGGAACTGGAAACTCAACATACAGTACCGATGCGAGCAGTTTGACACCGGCGAGTTTTATCAGCATTTTACCAGTGCTCTATTGGCGTTTTACCGGTGCTTTACCGGCGTTTTACCGGTGCTTTACAGGCGTTTTACCGGTGCTTTACAGGCGAGTTTGAAAATGACAAAATTGGGAGGTATTTTGTTCAGTTTCACAAGTCATCTCCACTGCGAAACAATTTAAATTAGTATCGTTATAACATAGTGTCGTTAAAACATGAAATATTGATGTACCCGTTCAGTTAAGCAATCAATGAAAGGTCTGAATTGAGTGAAAACGTTCCACAATATTGAATCGCAATGGGAGTTTAAAAGATATCGGAGTATTATTAGGGCCTACATCAATAGTATGTGAACATCACATCCAAATATTCACATCGAAAATTATTAGAACATCACATCAAAATAATTAAATTCATTCATGAATCTAATAACGATTAGTCGTAACTAATTATGATTTCAAATTATAAAACGAGCTTAATCAAACCAAAATTAAAACGATCTACTATGGAAATAAAGTATTTACTTTCCTTCCAAATAAGTGTTTTCATTTTCAATGTGCAGATTATTTTTAGTCACTAGTGCATTATTGCTTGCACTTTTTTTCCTTTTCTGTTATTTTTAATTCCATTATTTTGTAGCCTACATTTGTGTCTGTAAATTCAATCTTGGTGAAATAGATAAATGTATAAATGACAATTTTCAGCAAAATATTTTTGCCATTTAATTGGTCCATGAAATATTTTGAAAGCATCTCAAGTTAAAAAAGGTTAGCAAACTGTTTTGCAACCTTATAGTCCCAATTCCTAAGACGAGACAAAAAAAGCTGCGCAATGTTTATTGCAGCAATCAGCAACTTGTTAGGACTTTAAAATTACGAGAAAATACGTACAAAGCGCACTTTAAAAAAGTATGGGAGAATACACAACGAAATTAACAACATCAACTTACTCCAATCTCAGATATTCAAATTCCGAATATTAAGTCCTGGTCCCAAAAAAATGTTTAAAACTTTAACAAAACAAGTTTCCAAAGATAAAGAAAATTTTGTTGAAACTTCTCCATCATAGAAAATAAAAGAAAACAAAAAATATAAAAGCTGTAAAACTGCAAAAAATGTTATTTCCTTGTTTTGAAAACGTATGTTCTACTTCCATCTTTCAACTTTTTGCAAATAACAAACAATGAAAAACTTCCATAAAGCAGTAATACATTTCACAAAGGGCTGAACTGTGTCCTTTGAAAAGAACCAGGAAATGAAATATGTAATTTTGCTCAAAACGGCAATTTGCATCAGTTTAAAAGTTATGACATCAAGTAAAATTTGCAGGTTCTGTAGGTGTGCAGACGTTAAATATTACACACAGTAGACCACAGACTTCCCATGCTGAAAGAAATAAGAGTTGTGATTGGAAAATAACGCTCGTGATAGTATCTATGTATTTAAAAATAAAATCGCAAGTTGCATGAAAACCAATACCACAATTTTGGCTTCAAGAATGGGTTTTTTTCCCCTGGCACTTTACTAGCTGCTTTACCGGTGCGTTACCTGCGGCTTACCAGTGTTAAAATTACCGGCACAATTGTCAAACTGCTCGCATCGGTACTGTACTTGGCACTGGTACTCCGAAAATTGAGCTTTGGTAACAAGCCTGGTACTTGATGCATGATGGTACCTGGGAACTTCCAACACTGTTGAATGTGAGCAAAACCATCAGGCTGGGAAAAGTGCAATATGAAATGCACATAAATGGCTACATATTGCGTTTATCCCAACCTTCCAGTCTTGTTCCATATCTTCAATAATATCTTGCACATCTGGGTGAAACAGCACTTTGACAGCGTGTGTCAAAGGTGTTGGAGGGTCTGGGTGAAACAGCACTTTGACAGCATGTGTCAAAGATGTTGGAGGGTCTGGGTGAAACAGCACTTTGACAGCGTGTGTCAAAGGTGTTGGAGGGTCTGGGTGAAACAGTTGGTCAAAGGTGTTGGAGGGTCTGGGTGAAACAGCACTTTGACAGCATGTGTCAAAGATGTTGGAGGGTCTGGGTGAAACAGCACTTTGACAGCGTGTGTCAAAGGTGTTGGAGGGTCTGGGTGAAACAGCACTTTGACAGCATGTGTCAAAGATGTTGGAGGGTTGAATAAGGGGAAAGTTTACGAAATCAAATGTTAGTTAGTTAATACAGGAAATTCAAGATGTCTTAGTTATTCATTAGAATTAATATATGTTGAGTATTGAGACAACTTTGCTAGCATGTGGTTTCTACACAGTGTATGCAGGCCAGGAAAAGTGCAATATGATGAACCAATATGGAACATATTACCACTGTCCCCCACCTGCATAACCTGCTCATTCCTTCAGCGACCTTAAAACAACAAATCTCAAGTTAAATGTGAATTCAATAATCTAAAACTATTGTCTGCTTCCTGCTGTGAAATCAATAATCCCAATATATGCATGCTTTTGAGCTGTCCACGTTATCAATTATCGTGCAATCACCATGATATAAAAAATACCCTAACCAACATATATGATATGCCATTTTTACTGCATATCTCACAACTGCATAATATAGCAAAATTTGTGAAACAGAAATTAAGAAACAATTCAAATAAATGAGATTTTAGCTGGACATTTGCAGCATATTTGAGTCTTTTACTGTATGATTCCTTTCCTTACCTCTTTATAGGATAAATTAGATCTGCATTAATAAATCATAACATAGATATCGCAATAAGGTGATATTTACTGATATATCACAACATTTTGTCCATGATCTCATTTACTCATATTGTAACACCTTTAGTCTGCTTCCTGCCAAAGCATGCAGCATCATCCAAAATCAGTTTTCTTGTAAGAAGCTGTAGAACCAGCAGGCCGGGAGAAGTGCAATATGACATCACAAATGTACACACATTGCAACTTCTCCTGACCAATCAGTTCTACTGTGTAACAACATGAAAATGGTTCAACTTGATCACTACTTTTAAAGATTGATGTAAACATCCATGTTATTTTATCCCACGCCTGACCCCTGTGAAGTGGCAGCAATGTGCACTCTCAGCTTTCCACAAGTGGTTCAAAGGTCAAGGGCATGATGAAATTATCATCTGATTAAATCAAACTAATCCATAAATCAAGGTACACCAACGGATCACTACAGGTTCAATAGCAAAGCTACTATATACCTAGACATGGAATACCTAGACATGGAATACCTAGACATGGAATACCTAGACATGGAATACCTAGACATGGAGTACCTAGACATGGAGTACCTAGACACGGAATACCTAGACACGGAATACCTAGACACGGAATACCTAGACACGGAATACCTAGACACGGAATACCTAGACACGGGATACCTAGACATGGAATACCTGGACATGGAATACCTGGACAAGGAATACCTGGACATGGAATACCTAGACATGGAGTACCTAGACATGGAATACCTAGACATGGAATACCTAGACATGGGATACCTAGACATGGGATACCTAGACATGGAATACCTAGACATGGAATACCTAGACAAGGAATACCTAGACATGGAATACCTCGACAAGGAATACCTGGACATGGAATACCTAGACATGGAGTACCTAGACATGGAATACCTAGACATGGGATACCTAGACATGGAATACCTAGACATGGAATACCTAGACATGGAATACCTAGACATGGAATACCTAGACATGGAATACCTAGACAAGGAAGAATACCTAGACACGGAATACCTAGACACGGAATACCTAGACATGGAATACCTAGACATGGAATACCTAGACATGAAATACCTAGACACGGAATTCCTAGACACGGAATACCTAGACATGGAATACCTAGACATGAAATACCTAGTCATGGAATACGGGAATACCTAGACATGGAATTCCTAGACACGGAATACCTAGACATGGAATACCTAGACATGGAATACCTAGACATGGAATGTGCTGTTATTTTGTATTTGATTCAATCGCGCGGCATCTGATGGTTTGGTCATATCATGCCATGAACCCGATCCAATGATTTGTACAGCACCAATTTCCTTGATGGTCAGTGGCAATGTGAGAGTTAAGAATGTGCTATTGTATACAAGATACATGTCTTTGATCAAATAAGTCATTTGGAACACCAAAATTGTCTGCAGAAGAGGGAGACTTTCATTAGCTGAAAACTTGACTTGTATAAAAACAACGATATCACCAGATGCAATGGAAGTAGGACAAGCAGGCCGGGAAAAGTGCAATATGTCTTGCAAAATCAGCACATTGCTACTTTACCTTGCCTGTAAGTCCTATTCAAGATTTCTAGATACCAAATATCACAATGCCCAATCGCCTGCACATGCAATCATCTTACAGCCGATAACAGTGCACCAACCTTTGTATGACAATAATTTGACGTATTCTGCATGGTGACAAGCATCCGATGAACTGAGTACAGGTCCTGCAGGCCGGGAAAAGTGCAATATGATAAGTGACAATCTGAGACATATTGGAACTTTTCCTTGCCTGCCAGACCTTCCCAGAAATCCCTCGTTGTAATGTACAGTAGAATACAAGACAGGCTGACGGATTGCTTTTACGAGATCTAAGATCAACTTGCATAATTAAACTCACAAAAATGTGTCTGACATCTGCTGTAGCATAAAAGACTTAGTAGGTATACTGTATTTTCTGCAACAAAACCCAAATCTAAATATCAATTTCTGTGACAAGAACTTGCCATGAATTATAACTAGCAAACTTAATACTATTATGTTACAAAAACAGAAGCAATGTACAAAAAAGTAAAATGGTTCTTACTTGCAGACATCCCTCCCAGTGCAGCCCTTTCCACGACTTCACTTCAGAAATTTTGACATCTGAGAGCTCATTGTTCATTACATTTTGCAAACATTGATTTTCTCCACCACAATCAAAACTGGAATGATGAAGTCTACCAAATGCAGAGTCTGGATATAGCAGCTTTCTGCATCGTTCTTGGCAATCTCTTCCGTTTGTTCCTGTCCTTTCACTGTCCCTCTGAGAACCTACATCAATAACAGACTCTTTGAAATCGTTATTATCTTCCTTCCCAGTCTTCTGTCTGTAAAGTAACACACGGTGCAGCATACTCCTTAGAAATTTCATCTGTACTAACTAATGGCAAGACACTGTAGCAGTCTCCGCAGGACTGGTTTCCACCACCAAAACCCAACTTTTTATAGTTACTTGTTGGAGTATCACAGTTCACAGTTCCAGGATCCCCTGTCTTTAGTTTATTGATCTTACTGGAGCCCACTAATTTGTTCTGAATTTCTGTTTTGGATTGAGAGAATTTCTTATATGACAAATTAGTACTGTATTGCTGGACTACCTTGCATCTTTCCAAGGTGGACAAAAGTTTGCTCCCATCCTTTTTTCCCTCTACAGTAGTAGGTGGAATCCTTTCCTCATTTTCTGAAGGGGTCTTTGGCTCACTTTGGTATAATACTTGTTTACTTGCTTCACAATCAGAAACACTCTTCACAAAAATTGCAATGTCGTTTACTTTATTCTTCAAACATGAATTTAACCGACAATCCTCCTCACAACCAACTATTTTTGCAGCACAACTATGTATGGTTTCGTTCTGAATCTTTCCACCAGGACTGTCTATATTCTTGGGACTTAAGGATAACAATCCCTTCATGGGGCTTAGCCCTAAAGGGGGCAGGTAACCCTCTACATACTGGCTCTGTGTACACTGGCTCTCTAACAAACTTTGAGAATTTGACATCTTATTCAATGTCTTGTGTTCCACAACCATCACTTCTTGACCTTTGACATTTTCCCCACATGCATCATCCAGTGATGAAGACCTTTCAGAGCATTCTATACTTTGTTTAGAAGTAAAACTAGATTCTTCCTTGGTAAGAGTCTTCTGTTGATTGTCCTCAGATTTGGTAAATGGTACCCCCTGGTGTTCCTCAGAATTGGTAAATGGTACCCCCTTTCCAAGCGTTTCCTTACCCTCATAAGTTTTTGTGGGGACTTGTGAACATCTACTCATACTCCTTGTTTCTCTCACATAATACTCCACAGGAAACATGAGACCCTCAATGAGGGTATGATCACCATTCCCCTGAGAAAGAGCCTTCATATTTATATTCTCAGCTGTAAAAGCTTTATAATATCTCGACTTTTTCCTTTTCACCACAACACTTGCAGCTCTCTCAAATTTCTTGGAATGAAATTCTAAAGAGTGGGAAGATTTGGCGGTACCATGTCCAATCACACTTTTGCTATTTCCTTTTCCTCTAATTGCAGTTGGATCTTGAGGAAGCGAGTCAGCTTTATCACCACTCTCTTTAAAATCCTTTTCAGCTTGCTTCTCCTTTCCTCTCCCATCTGAGATCTTTGAAGATCCTTTAGAGGGGCTGAGTTCACACCCAACTTTCTTTACCACATCTTTCTCCAGTGCTACATCTTCTATAACAGTTCTCACATTAGGCACTATGTTGAAAACTATGTTACTTAATTGTCCAACCTGCTCATTCTCACAAACTGATCGACCATGAATGTCATCAATATGGAACTCTGTACATGAATGACAAGATGATTTGGCATTAATCTCACTTTTATCTTTATCACAATATTCTTTCTCAAGCTTCTTCCCAGCAACATCATATTCACTACTCCTACTTGAATGGATGTCCTTAGTTATAATTGGTGATATATTGGTTGAAGATGGTAATATTCCAGTTTCCTGGAAAGCGTCATGATCTAAACTTCCTTTACTGTCTGAAAACGATTTAAATTGCAACTTCCTAAAGTTTTTCAAATAATTTGAACTATTAAGTGTCTTCTCATTCACAAATGTAGACTGGGACAGGTCTTTGCCCTTATCTATACCTGACTTGTCACCATCAGTTTTACTACAAATGCATTTGTCCTCTGTTTTGCAATTGGAATTTGCTTTCAGATGTGAGGGTTCAAAATCAGTTTTATTTTCTGCAGAGCCTTTCTCAAGCCTAAATGAGACGCTCCGTTTCCTGTATGAATTTGCGCTAAAAAACCCTGGTTTTAAACTGTTTTCAGTGTTTGAGTTAAAGTCAACATTTCGCACTTTGGTGATAGGTTGGCTCTCTGCACAAGTCAGCTGCTCTCTGACATCCAACTGTCCCTGTTCTTTTACTTTCTTCTTCACATGTGCTCTAACTCTGGTTGCTTTCTCAGATTTCTGTAGAAATGTAAATTTACCAGACTAGTGAAGACGCAGGTAACATTGCTTAGATTGTAAATAGGTATTGAATAATCTTGATAGGATAACAAAACATCACAAAGTCTGCTAAACAATTGGCCTATTTATATGCTAAGATAGAAACTCTTTGTCATATAACCATTTATGACCTTTCTTCAACCTATCATAATGCAATTTTTTTCTATGTAAGATACCTTAAAAATTTGATCAGGCCAAGTATTGGGTTGCTTAACGACTATCAGCTTGAAGTGCTGACTATATTAAAATTTGCTGAGAAAAAGAAAAAAAATCAATAAAAACAATTGATATTCCTTTAAGTACAGGCCCCCAATTAGGCTTTCACAGAAGGGTGCTCCACCCTGCATCTATTTTCCTCCATCCTGTCCTCTTTTCCCAAATCATATACATTTTTCAAGAACATTTTACTTTGATAATTGTTTACCTTCTTTTGATGCTGTTTAAAGAAAGATGTAGATAAACTTTGCCACCCTGGAAATGCCCCCCTTTTGTCCTTGCCACCCTAGAAATGTCCCCAAATTTATGCTGCATGGTCCTTGCCACCCTGGGAGTGCCCTCCTTTTGTCCTTGCCACCCTAGAAATGTCCCCAAATTCATGCTGCATGGTCCTTGCCACCCTGGAAATGCCTCCCTTTTGTCCTTGCCACCCTAGAAAAGTCGCTAAATTCATGCTGCATGGTCCTTGCTACCCTGGAAAAGCCCACCTTTTGTCCTTGTCACCCTAGAAATGCCCCCAAATTTATGCTGCATGGTCCTTGCTACCCTGGAAATGCTTTCCTTTTGACCTTGTCACCCTAGAAATGCCCCCAAATTCATGCTGCATGGTCCTTGCTACCCTAGATGCACAGAAAATTTAATTCAAGCTCTTCTTAAAATGTGATGAAAGTGAAACATTTTCTAGATCTGTCACCACTGGTTCTTCAACCATTGTTCTAACTGGAGTTCATAAGTAGGAGATTTTCTGCCTTTTTTGAGGGTGGGGAGGGGAAGGAAAGGAGCAGGGAAAGGACGAAGCAGGTGAGGGGCAGGGTAAGTACCAGGTAGAGGAGGGGCAGGGGAAGAGAAAAGGGGGGGGAGGAGGAAAGGAGGAGGAAAGGGGGAGGAAAGGGGAGAGGAAAGGGGCAGGAGGAAAGGGGAGGAGGAAAAGGGGAGGGAGAGGGGAGGGGCAAGGGGAGGGGCGGGGGAGGGGAAGGGCAGGGGAGGGGGCAGGGAAGGGGGGGGAGGGGGGGAAGGGAAGGGGAGGAGGCAGGGAAGGGAGGAGGACAGGAAGGGGGAAGGGACAGGGAAGGGGAGACAGGGAAGGGGAGGAGGCAGGGAAGGGAAAAGGGACAGGGAAGGGGAGGAGGCAGGGAAGGGAAAAGGGACAGGGAAGGGGAGGAGACAGGGAAGGGAAGGGGGCAGGGAAGGGAGGGACAGGGAGTTTTGAACATAACGTCCAAGTTTTTCATGAAGTAATTAGTCATAGATAGGCATGTTGACATTGCTGTGTCTTTTATACTATACAATGTTTGATAAAACTAATCTGACATGACCAACAAAGTAGTGCTGTCACGACATGGCTCTACTACGCATCGATTATCCTAGAGAAAAATATCGCGATATATCGTATATCTCGATACTTTTCAAAAAAAAGTGGCTATAACGACACAAATTGTTAATATCACTAACATTATATGATCATGGAGTTACAATTTACTCCATATGATGATCGCAATAAAAAATGATTTGCAGATCCAGCAGATGACATGATCACGTGACTATTGCATTCATCACACATCACACATATGTTTGGTAATTCAGCCAACGTGACCATGAATCACTGAAGCCAGAGTGGCACATTCTGGACCAATTTTTCTTTCTCTTTGCCAACTTACATCAGCGCGTGCCAGTGTGTGGTGATGGAGCACAAATTTTATTTACTTGTTTTATGTTTTACGATTATTTTGCATGTTTCTAATGGCCTAAACTTGAGTTTTAGATTTAGTACCATAACATTAGAATTGTAACGTACGGAGTAGCCTAGCCTAGTTGCGCAAAATTTTCTTAGTTGAGTTTTAGTTTTTGGTATCGCGATATGTCAGGAGAGGCATATTTCGAGATATCGCGATATTACGATAATCGATGTCATGACAGCACTCTACAAAGTGAGAGGACTGTGTCTGAGTATTCAATCCTTTTGTCTTCACAGCGCTTGAAGTAACACAATTTAAACTTTGGTCTTTAACCTTTGTTATAATATTTTTGCACATTTTAAAGTTTGATTCATGCGGTAACAAACTAGTCATCTTCATGTTCTAAGATGCGACAATGTGGCATGGTTGAAACTGAACCGTAACATATAAAATAATTGACACTGTGTTTGTTCTGTATTAGTTAATACAAAGTCAATGATGATTGCAATAAATACTTACAGTCAACTTTTTCTGCAACTTGGCATACTTAAGCCTCATCTTCATCAAATCTTCCTTTATCTGAAAATATATGAGAAAATATGTTAGTAGAATATTTCTAACACACACCAAATTAATAAGCTTGTTTGGTTCCAACTTTAAAATATTCATCAATCAATTAAAAACTAGCATGGTTCATAACTGACTGAAAACCTCAATACAAACATCACTACTGTACTCATGACCTGAAAAAGATCCGTAACTATTTTAAAACTTATCTAAGTTTTATGAAAAGTCAAATGTTCAGTGTCAAAAAAGTTATCATAAGTTTTTGTTTTGAAATTAAAAATACTTCCCAAAAATAAAATTCATATTTTGCACATAAAATGTTAGATCTTCTTTAGACCAGATAGGAAATAGGAATGTGAGCGTTTACCGATTATTGTGTACATGATCGGAAACATCTTGAGTTACGAATGTTGGCATTCAGCAGTGTGGTCTAATTGATTGTTTGTTTGATGAGGTCTTAACGGCACCACGACAACGAAGGTCAAATTGTGCCTGAGAGGTCAGATCATTTTAGAGGTAGTAAGGAAAGAGACCAGGGGAAGAATGAGAGAAATTCAAGAACAAAAGCCAGAAAGCTGTGATCGAGAGAGGAGGTGCATGGGTAAAACTAAAAACAGAGTAGAGAGGGGGTGGAAGAGGAGGATTAAATATGGTTGTAGAGGGATGCATGCTGAAGGAAGGAGACTATTTTATCTGGAGGATTTTTTTGGAAGAACTCAGCAATTGAGTTGTGGGGAGCGAGAGAAGCTCTGGGAAGGTTGTACAGGGGCAAGCAAGGAGAACGTGTTGGATTGTAAGGATGCAGTGGCAATTGTTACAGAGGGGTTGGGGGGAACCAATAAGGAGGTGGGAGTGAGTGAGGTGGGTGTGACCAATTCTAAGACGGGTAATATGAACGTTGTCGATACGAGAAAGGTTGTTAATGGTGGATTTGATCGATTGTGGGCTGGATAACATGGAGTTTGTTATCAATTTGGAAGTTCCATAAGGTTTGCCAGCGGTCACGAACAAGAGAAGCGATAAGCGGTTTGATGTCAGAGAGGGTTTTGGGAAAAGGGGAAGGGAGGAGGTTAAGGGCAAGCTTAGCGGCTGTATCAGCCCTGTCATTGCCAGGGATGCCAACATGGCTGGGTATCCAGAAGAAAAGAACACTTTTCCTGCAGAGGGTGGGAGAAAAGAGTTTCCGCAGGAGGTGGCAGGTGAGGTTATCCCATTTAAGATTGAGTAATGAAGTAAGAACAGCCTTTGAGTCAGAGAAAATGGCAAAGTGACTAAGAGGAGAGTACTCAATAAAGTTGAGGGCGAGGAGAATGGCCTTAGCCTCGGCTGAAAAGATGGATGAGTGGTCAGGAAGTCTGCTACTGAGGGTGATGTCTTGGATGATGGCAGCAGCAGCTGTCTTGTTGCCTTCCTTGGAGCCATCAGTATAGATGGAGGTGTAATTTGAGAGTTGGTCTTTGATTTGGTTGTGGAGATTGATGAAGAGATTAGGGTGAGTTTGAGATTTGTTATAAGTGGAGAGGTCTAATTGAATCACCCAATTGTGGTAGACGAACCTGTCCGTTTCATGTAAGGGGACTTGTGGGATGAAAGATTTAGTACTAGTACGGGAGGGTTGTGAGATCGGACTGAATGACGTGGATCAATATAGATCCTTTGTTTAAATGCCCTTGATGTCTGTTACCATGGGATAAGACATGAAAGACGAATATTAAATAATGGTATTGGTCCATTACATACGTAACAGATTTATGTCATTTTGAATCCATCCGATTGGTCACTTAATAGTGGAGTGATGACCATATATGGCAATAGTATTAAATGTCATTCAAGACTGAACATTAAAAAGCGAGCTGAAGATTTTTGTTTTATCATTCATAGCATTCTTCCACTTCACTAACAACTACAACGTGTTATTATATATTGAGTTATAACGTGTTGACATTTTGTGTTATACTTACGGTGGTGTATTGTGTGCATACTGCGTGTTTGATTACCATGACTCGCTATAAGGAGAGAGGCCAATCGTCGTCGTTTAGGAGAACAGCAGGGGTGGTGGACTATGAGCCTGATCCTCAGGGTTGCGTCATTCATTAGTGTCTTGCTCAAATAAATCTACCACTGTAATTAATTTGGGGTTTGAATATGGTATGTGTTTCATGTTTTTTTTTATAGTTGATGGCTGGCAATAAAATGTAAATTGAAAGATTGGTTTATGATTTGTTTGAAATTATCCCAGGATGATGGTATAGAATGCAGCAAAAAAGTTTCAGAAAAAAAAATTCTTAAATGAGGAGTCAGAAAAAAAATGTCTTCTCAAATTATTCACGTTTTCAAAATATTGTCGCTCACATTTTGTTCCCTGTGCAAAGTCAATGGGATTTGAAAAAAAAAAATTGTTTTCAAATCGTACACGTTTAAAAAATATCGCCGCTCAAATCTTACCTATTTCCAAAACGTTGGTCTCAACATGGAGATACTATTCCCAAATAGTAGGCTCCATGGTCTCAAAATGACAAGTAAACAATGATTTCTCGAATGACGTGACTCGGTAAATTGTGACGATATTATCCCAATATTATCGATAATCGTGATATGGCGATTTATCTATATTATTTGTACAGTTTAAACTCTTTGACAAATCCAAGCTTCTAATCAACAGATAGGGTGTATTGTTTTGAAATAGGTGACCATTTTTTGACCAATCAGATTGGTCAATTAATAGTGGTGTAATGACCATATATGGCAACAGTATTGAATGGAAACAAATATGGGCTTGGGACGATGAAGAAGTCATCGTTCCCGCCAACTACTCTCACCGCATCCAGAGAAACGGTCCCGGTAAAGTTCTCGCCAAAAACATCACCAAGGAATATCGACTGATCTGTACAAAACGCATCATTCAGCCCGATCTCACAACCCTCCCGTACGGGTATTAAATCTTTTATCCCACAAGTCCCCTTACATGAAACGGACAGGTTCGTCTACGACAATTGGGTGATTCAATTAGACCACACTGCTGAATGCCAACATTTGTAACTCAAGATCCGATGAAACCCTAATGAGGGCGGAAGGAGAGAAAAGAGCTACCATGGCTTGCCTCCTACAGTATCCTGCGTTGGTTGGGGCAGGTACTTTTCAATCACCTGACACTTCCAGTCAGGAAAAGCTATACACCTTGTTAAAAGGTCTTTGCAAAACAATCGAGACTATCCTGTGACGGCAATCCGATGACCCAGATAAAAAAAACTCAGGGGCCGCTATAAAGGTAGTGGTCAATCAGAAGCCAGCAAAGGATTCTATGGAACACTTGAGATATCTTGTGACGCAATCCAATGACCTGGAAAATCTCAGGGGCCGCTCTACAGGCCCGGAACAATCCGAACTTAGCATTAAGTATATGCAAATGAATAGAAAATCTCAGAGGTCACTATACAGACCCCTACCAATCCGAAGCTGCGTCGTCGAGACTATCTTGTGACGCAATCCGATGACCAAGAGGGAAAATTTGAGGAGCCGCTAGTGGCCAATCCGAGCGCCGTCGTCGAGAATATCTTGTGACGCCATCTGATAACCCAGAGGAAAAAATCTCAGGGGGCCGCTATACAGGCCCGAACCAATCCGATGACCAAAAGGGAAAAGCTAAGGGGCTGCTAAACAGGCCCGGACCAGTCTGACGACCAAGAGGGAAAAGCTCAGGGGCCGCTATACAGGCCAGGACTGTCCGGGCCTGTATAGTCGCCCCTTACTACTGACTTAGTATTGGCAGATAAGTTTGGTCCAATATTTATAAAGTACTCTTTACAAATTTCAGAAATTTCCCAGAAATTATTGTTTTACCATCATCAGTTAATTCAGTGCAATCATTATTCTTCATACCTTTAATCAAACTATTTATAAGTTGCCACTTTATTTGATATTGCTGTTTTTGCACTTATTTACATAATAATCATATTTTGCAGTACGTGTTGCTTTCGTAAGTTTTTAAAACGAACATAATTAAGACCATTCTCTGCAGATGGAATTTTGAGATACTTTTTATAGTTTGTTTTTATGCTTCAGCCTTTGTTTTATATCCACCAGTCTATATACTCAATTTGAATTTTTAACATCAGCTTCTAAGCTTGGGTGTTATTGGTTGTTGCGCAATACCGGTATATCGGCAGGAAAATACCGAAATACTAGTATGCAAATGAGCTTTTAAATAAAAATGTTTTTTCAATTTATATATGCAGATGTACTAAAAATATTGAATTTATTGTTAAATATGAATGCATGAAATTGGGAATAGCACAAAATTGAGATACAGTACAGTACCGATGCGAGCAGTTTGACAATTGCGCGGTAATGTTAACCCCAGAAAAGCCCAAAAAAAAAAAAAAACTTCTCGAAGCAAAAAACGTGGTACTGGTTTTCATGAAACTTGCAAGTTAATTTTTAAATACAAAGATACTATCACAAGCATTATTTTCCGATCACAACTCTCATTTCTTTCAGCGAGAAAAATCCTCTACAGACCTCGGTCTACTTTATGTATCAACGTCTGCACAGTCGTACCGAACCTGCAAATTCCACTCAAATTGTCTTTAGTTCAGATAATACTTTTAAACTCATGCAAATTGCCATTTTAAGCAAAATTAAGTATTTCATTTCCTGTGTCTTTTCAAAGGATACAGTTCAGTCTACAATAAATTGGTAGTGACAATGCAGAGTGTACCACAGTGAATTACGATTAATATGTATTTTCAATAAGTCCAACAAAAAAATTACTACCTGAAAAGTAAGAAATCATGCCCCAATGCAACTTGCTTCACCACTATCAGAGCGGGCGCAGCCATTTTTATTAATCATAAAATGAAAATTGAATAAATAAATATAAACTAAAACGATACGCGATATAAAAAGGATCGGCAAAATAAAAATAAACAAGATTAACTTACTGAGCTTTCCATGTTTCATTCCGAAATAAATAGTATTCCAAATAGTCGGGTCAAATTTCAATTCCTGAAATATGTCCACAAAAATATTGAGAAACGTTGTCGAAAACTTTGTAATATGTAGTTTCATATACAGTAATAGTGAAACACGAAAAGTATAGAAAAATTAATAAATTGAGAACAAATACAATTCTGAACTAAGCACTCTTCACTCAGTGTTTGTAACACGGACTTCCATTGTTGAAAAGAATGCATCAAAATCTATTTCTGAAAGTTCAAAGAAATCAGCGACATAGGTAAACAGAAACATACAAGTTGCTCCCAGTCCCACTATAAGCCCAGGGGCAGAGGAATTATTTCTTTATAAATTAGATTGTGTGAAAATGTCTTTTTTCCAACAGAATTATTCTGATTCTTACCCCAAACTTACAACATTAATCTCTCGCAAACACATACCACAAAAACACAGCAAACTTCTAAAGAATTATAAATGCCTCTGCCCCATTCCCAGGCATCTTTGACAGATTTGTTTATAAATTGATGCCAGCTGTGTCTGTACTTTGGGCTAGCACATCCAATTAATTAAGATTAACATATTTGAAGGGAAATACTTACAGGGTATGTGCCCCTTCCGATTTTTATGCATTTTGTCTTCCAAAATTTTTAGGTCTAAAGACATAAACTTGAGTTTGGTGGGGACAGGGGTTTACAGCCGTTAAAAACACTTTGGAGGGGTACTCCTAAGTGATTCCTTCTTCATATACATGTTTGAAATCAATATTATCAGGCTATCGAATCTAAATGGGAGCATTCTCCTTTATGAAAACATAATTTGGTAGATTATCTTGTCCCCTCTCCAATTTTCTTTGCAATTTATCCACAAAAATGAAAGTATTATGACAGCTAGAAGAGGGCCTGGGAAAGCACGGGAGGAGGCTTAGTTATGATCCCCTAGCTAATTTGCAAGTTTGAAGCAACAAACTGGGATCATTAAACTATTTAATTTGGGATGGGGCACTTTCTTTTATGAAAACATAATTGTGTAGATCATATCAACCCCTCCCCCATCTTCTTAAATTCTCCACAAAAATGGATATATTACGAATAGGAAGGGGGTGGGGTAGGGGCAAAGACCTCCCCATTTGCATGTTTCAAACGGCAAATTGGAGCCAAACCATTGAATTTGAAGTGGGGTAATTCTTTTTATTGTGAAAACAAATTTGGTATGCCATATTGTCCCTCCCCCTTTCATGATTTGTTTCTCTGAATGAAGTCTAAGGCGATGTTTCCATCATCCCTGTCCCATACTCAGTAAATTTCCTCATATTTCTCACTTCACAAAATGCTAGATGTCCACTCCCCCTCCCGGTTTAACGGTTTTGATATTGTCTTTTTTTCTTCTTTTTTTCAAGGCTTTCCTCCATTTTGAATGTTCACATAAAAGTGTCATATAGTTTGTCTTTCAACAACATAGCACTGCGTGGCCGAGTAATTTGAGGAAACCTGGCACCAGGTTATAAACCACCCAGAAGTAACATGTGAAGGGGGGATCATGAAAGGAGATATTACTGACTACACTATAAGAGAACACATCAGCTTTAACTTACAAAAGTTTATATGCACATATATGTAGCTTCAACTTCAGGAAGTCCAATTCAAAACAATCGATATTTTCACCATCCATGGGAGAACAAAAGAAACTTGTTGAACGTCTGCAGTGTTAATCTCCATTCATACCAAGATAAACACAGAAAGCTCACACACAATGTACAGTGCAAGCAAACTAAGAGTGAATGCATGGACACGCATTTCTTGTGTTGACATAGATTCAATAGGCAACTCTGTGCTATTTTTGGATCGGGTTTGTCCACGACTGGTCTACCGTCAGTCGGGTGACGGTCGCGTAGTCTTTTTGACGTGGCTCCTAATGATAAGCAGTTCATTGGGTATACTGCAAAAAACTGTTACCAAGGACACAGCAAAAAAGGTCGCTAAGCTCGAACTTCTGAAGCATTCTTTGCAACTCTTCAACAGATCGGGCAATATTTAAAAACTGCGTTTTTCACATTTGTTTTCTCAAAGAAACAAAGGATGGTGTTAGACCAGAAACTGTATTTTGGAAAATAAAAGTTATGGAGAGTGCTGATGCAAAAAGATATCAGAAGGCACTACATTCAGCTATAGATGGAGAGAACTTAATGAACCATGTGATTGGACTTGGTACTGATGGTGCAACGGTGATGAGAGGAGCGTAGGAGCCTTGATGGGTTAATTCAAAAGGAAAAAGGTCCTGACCAATTGATAGACATTCATTGTGCAGCCCACAGACCTCAGCTATGTGTTGAGGATTGCCTCCAATTGAGCTCTTACAATGACATATTTGATTCATTTGTACAGAAATATTTTTTCCTTCTACAATCAAAGCACAAATTGTACGCACCATCTAAGGAATTTAGAGTAGGTTTTGAATATTGATATTCGTGCTTTTGGTAGGCTACAAGAGGTATGTTGGGTGGCCAGCAAGGTGAGGGGTTACAAGAGGTATGTTGGGTGGCCAGCAAGGTGAGGGCTACAAGAGGTACGTTGGGTGGCCAGCAAGGTGAGGGCTACAAGAGGTACGTTGGGTGGCCAGCAAGGTGAGGGCTACAAGAGGTACGTTGGGTGGCCAGCAAGGTGAGGGCTACAAGAGGTATGTTGGGTGGCCAGCAAGGTGAGGGCTACAAGAGGTACGTTGGGTGGCCAGCAAGGTAAGGGCTACAAGAGGTATGTTGGGTGGCCAGCAAAGTGAGGGCTACAAGAGGTGCGTTGGGTGGCCAGCAAGGTGAGGGCCCTAAAAGCATTGGTAAACAACTGGAGTTCCATTGTGATTCACCTAAAGCAAGTTGTGGCAGAAGGTGAAGATAAAGCATGATGAGGATTTTTAAGAACTTCTGAAGTTCTTAAAGTATGCCCATTTCCTTCTTGATGTATCATCTACTGTTAATTATTTAAGTCTCAGCTTCCAGGATGACAAGCTTTGTTTGCCAGACATGCATGCAAAAAGGTAACGAGCTGCAAGATACTTTTAAGTTCTCTGTAGAATGAAAATACAGGAGCGTTCCGTTCACCAAGTCACTTAACAGTGAAAAAACAACATCAGATGATGGGCACTACTACATTTCGTGACATCAAGCTTAGTCCTTTAAGTAGTAATAAATACCGCCTGGATCAGGCCACTTAGCAACTGCTGGCGAGCTGCCAGAAGAAATGATAACTGACACAACAATTGGTGCATTAAAAGCAGCGCTAGATCGCTGTTTGTTGTCAGACAGGAATGTTGTGGCCCCAAAATGCCACATCTTCCACACCCAATCTCGGCCACAAAGGAATGACAAAAAGGCAAGAAGAAGAAGAAAAAGGCGAAACAATCTGATGAAAGTATTGATGACGAAATACACACCAAGAATTTGGAATTGTGGGGGAACGAGGAGCTGCATGAAATTGCGAGCAACCTTCAACACATTTTTCACTCAGTTTCAAAAAGTGACAGATTAGTTCAAACATTTGATGAAGTGCAAGACACACTGCAAAATGAATGGTGCTCTGCAAAATGAATGGTGCTCTGCAAAATCATATTTCAATGAAAAGAATTTGACATTTCTGAAACTAGCCAATGACATTATTGCTGATGATGAAACATTTCCCATATTGACAACAATAATGAACGTCATGATTGTTTTGCCAGTCTCAACTGCATCATGCGAGAGGGGATTTTCGAATATAAACCGAATCAAAACTAGCTTTTACACATGTGTACACCTGTAACTAGAAGTTTATTACCATTTGGTATGTATGTATGTTATGTAAGTGTAACATGTAATATCATGGAAAATGAAAATACACAGGAAGATCGAGGACTAAATTACAAAGCCTTTTTGTAAATATTTTATTTTTCCGAATGATGTTGTGTGAACAGGGACCTGGTGTAAGTGTGAACATGATTGTGTGTGTTGTTGCTATGCGTGGGTTTTTTTATACTGTTAAAGTGCACTGCTTTCAACCACTGGCCCGTGGGACATTTTGTATGGTGAGAATACAATTTATTTTTATTTTTAACAGTTTAATGTTTCTGATTGTGGCGAATTAATTTTTCATTTTGACGATAAAAAAAATGCTGTAACTCGCCATCGTGGTAACTGCTTTTTTTTTAGGCCTGGCTGTGACCATTTAGCATGTACACACTAAACGTTCGCAAATGCAGTAAATGTTTACCAATTGTCGAATTGCGAGCATTCGTTTTTCATAGTCAAGTCTTGCCGTTGAAAATCAATATCATTCAAATCACACACACCTTCGGCTGACAAAATTCCAATCAATGACTTTTACAAACTGAAAACCTGATTAGCATAATCCTTTTTCAATGTAAGAATCACAAAAGCGCACTAATCACCTATGAATGATGTAATTTTTTGCTTTCATTTTGCCAAAATCCAAGTAACTTGTGAAATTCACCGCGAATTTGCAGCAGTAAACAGTGAACTGGTAAAACTAACAATAGGCCATAAGTTACGTAAGGCTTTTAATCCCCCTCAAAAAAAAGGAAAAAAAGAAAAGGGTTTTAACAGAGCTGAAATCCTATGTGATTTGCAAACATGGCAGCCATTTTTTCCAGAGAACTGATATGAGCAATACTTCCAGAGTGGGGGCATAGTCTTGAAATGATTTTACGGCGAGGTATCATAGTTTGCAAGATTTTTACATTGAAAGCCCTAGTAAGTACAGCAAAAAAATTATGTGATGTTGAGATTAAATGACATTGAAGGGAAGTTTTCTGTTCTTTCTAAACTGAATTTCCAAGTACATGTTCCATCAAAGTGATGATTTATACTATAGAAATAAACTTTTCACGATTTGGAAAGCAAAATGCCAGCGTCTATTTGAGCAATGGAGTCAATACTTTTGCCATACTGCTTGCACAATTTTTTTACTTAGCATCGTAAATTGAAGCAAATTGCAGTACTAAACACGTATAAACGATACATGCTCGCATTTTTTAGCGTGTTCACAGCTCTTACATCAAGTAACTCTAAATTCGGTAAATGAAAGTGAAAGACTTGTGCGAATTCAACTCCTGCATTAAAAAGGATTAAATATAAATCCTTATTTGATCATTCGTGAAGTTTGAATTGTAAAATCATTGATTGAAAGTTGTCTGTGGTGTGAATGAATATTGATTTTGAATTCAAAGTATTGTTGGGAAACTAATAGAGGACCTTGTGGGTGATTTTTCCATGTAAACGATGTATTTAATTTTGTAAATGGTAAACGATGTCTTCGATCAGTAAACAGTCGCATCCCTACTATATGCCCTGCAAGACTGGTCCTCCAAATGGCTACCAAGCTTTCACCCTGATAAGTGTAAAATCAGGATAGTGGGCCGCAGGACACCTCCAAACCACACCACTATCACCCTGATAAGTGTAAAATCAGGATAGTGGGCCGCAGGACACCTCCAAACCACACCACTATCACCCTGATAAGTGTAAAATCAGGATAATGGGCCGCAGGACACCTCCAAACCACACCACTATTACCCTTACAAGTGTAAAATCAGAATAGTGGGCCGCAGGACACCTCTAAACCACACTACTATCACCCTGATAAGTGTAAAATCAGGATAGTGGGCCGCAGGACACCTCCAAACCACACCACTATTACCCTAATCACCACTATTACCCTAATAAGTGTAAAATCAGGATAGTGGGCCGCAGGACACCTTCAAACCACACCAGTATCACCCTGATAAGTGTAAAATCAGGTAAGTGGGCCGCAGGACACCTCCAAACCACACCACTATCACCCTGATAAGTGTAAATCAGGATAGTGGGCCACAGGATACTTCCAAACCAAACCACTATTACCCTGATAAGTGTAAAGACATGACAGTGGGCCGCAGGACACCTCCAAACCACACCACTATCACCCTGATAAGTGTAAAGTCAGTGGGCAGGACGCCTTCAAACCACACTACTATCACCCTGATAAGTGTAAAGTCATGACAGTGGGGAGGACGCCTTCAAACCACACCACTATCACCCTGATAAGTGTAAAGTCAGGATAGTGGGCCACAGGACACCTTCAAACCACACCACTATCACCCTGATAAGTGTAAAGTCAGGATAGTGGGCCGAAGGACACCTTCAAACCACACCACTATCACCTGATAAGTGTAAAGTCAGGATAGTGGGCAAGGACACCTTCCAAACCACACCACTATCACCCTGATAAGTGTAAAGTCAGGATAGTGGGCCGCAGGACACCTTCAAACCACACCACTATCACCCTGATAAGTGTAAAGTCAGGATAGTGGGCCACAGGACACCTTCAAACCACACCACTATCACCCTGATAAGTGTAAAGTCAGGATAGTGGGCCGAAGGACACCTTCAAACCACACCACTATCACCCTGATAAGTGTAAAGTCAGGATAGTGGGCCGCAGGACACCTTCAAACCACACCACTATCACCCTGATAAGTGTAAAGTCAAACACCTCCAAACCACACCACCACTATCACCCTGATAAGTGTAAACTATCATGGAGTGGGCCGCAGGACACCTTCAAACCACACCACTATCACCCTGATAAGTGTAAAATCAGGATAGTGGGCCACAGGACACTTTCAAACCACACCACTATCACCTGATAAGTGTAAAGTCAGGATGAGGACACCTTCAAACCACACCACTATCACCCTGAGTCAGGATAGTGGGCCACAGGTAAAAAACCACAGTAAAATCAGGTTAGTGGGCCGCAGGACACCTCCAAACCACACCACTATCACCCTGATAAGTGTAAAATCAGGTTAGTGGGCCGCAGGACACCTCCAAACCACACCACTATCACCCTGATAAGTGTAAAATCAGGATAGTGGGCCACAGGACACTTCCAAACCAAACCACTATTACCCTGATAAGTGTAAAATCAGGATAGTGGACTGCAGGACACCTCCAAACCACACCACTATCACCCTGATAAGTGTAAAGACATGACAGTGGGCCGCAGGACACCTCCAAACCACACCACTATCACCCTGATAAGTGTAAAGTCATGACAGTGGGCAGGACGCCTTCAAACCATACCACTATCACCCTGATAAGTTTAAAATCAGGATAGTGGGCCGCAGGACACCTTCAAACCACACCACTATCACCCTGATAAGTGTAAAGTCATGACAGTGGGCAGGACGCCCTCAAACCACACCACTATCATCCTGATAAGTGTAAAATCAGGATAGTGGGCCGCAGGACACCTTCAAACCACACCACTATCACCCTGATAAGTGTAAAGTCAGGATAGTGGGCCGCAGGACACCTTCAAACCACACCACTATCACCCTGATAAGTGTAAAGTCAGGATAGTGGGCCGCAGGACACCTTCAAACCACACCACTATCACCCTGATAAGTGTAAAGTCAGGATAGTGGGCCACAGGATACTTCCAAACCACACAACTATTACCCTGATAAGTGTAAAATCAGGTTAGTGGGCCGCAGGACGCCCTCAAACCACACCACTATCACCCTGATAAGTGTAAAATCAGGATACTATCACCACTGATAAGTGTAAATCAGGATAGTCAGGACACCTTCAAACCACACCACTATCACCCTGATAAGTGTAAAGTCAGGATAGTGGGAGGACACCTTCAAACCACACCACTATCACCCTGATAAGTGTAAAATCAGGATAGTGGGCCACAGGGGCCAGTGTAAAATCAGGATAGTGGGACACACCTTCAAACCACACCAAACCACACCACTCCAAACCACACCACTATCACCCTGATAAGTGGTAATGAGGACACCTCCCAAACCACACCACTATCACCTGAGTCAGGATAGTGGGCCAGGACACCTTCAAACCACACCACTATCACCCTGATAAGTGTCAAAGTGATAAGTGTAAATCAGGCAGGTCAGGATAGATGTGTAAAATCAGGATAGTGGCCACAGGACACCTCCAAACCACACCACTATCACCCTGATAAGTGTAAAATCACTGGGCCACAGGACACCTTCAAACCAAACCACATCAGGATAGTGGGCTGCAGAGGACACCTTCAAACCACACCACTATCCCTGATAAGTGTAAAAAGTGTAAAGTCAGGATAGTGGGCACAGGACACCTTCAAACCACACCACTATCACCCTGATAAGTGTAAAGTCAGGATAGTGGGCCGAAGGACACCTTCAAACCACACCACTATCACCCTGATAAGTGTAAAGTCAGGATAGTGGGCCGAAGGACACCTTCAAACCACCTATCAGATATGTAAAATCACCTTCAAACCACACCACTATCACCCTGATAAGTGTCAGGAAAGTCAGTCAGGATAGTGGGCCGCAGGACACCTTCAAACCACACCACTATCACCCTGATAAGTGTAAAGTCAGGATAGTGGGCCACAGGACACCTCCAAACCACACCACTATCACCCTGATAAGTGTAAAATCAGGATAGTGGGCCGCAGGACACCTTCAAACCACACCGCTATCACCCTGATAAGTGTAAAGTCAGGATAGTGGGCCGCAGGACACCTTCAAACCACACCACTAACTACACTCTGAAGTCATAGACTATCCCTATCAAGCCAAACTACAGTATAGAAAGATCTTGGCGTGATATTCTACAACCTTATATTCAAAAATCATATTTACACCATGATCAATAAAGCCAACAAAATTCTTAGTATTATCCGACGCTCATTCACATGACTCGACAAGAAAATCTTCTTGTTATTGTTTAAAGCCTTGATTCGCCCACATTTGAAATATGCAGGAACTATCTGGTCTCTATGAAAAGGCTACATTGAAGACATCGAAAGAGTTGAACATTGAGCAGCCAAGCTGCTTCAAACTGCTCCTATATGAACTCCACCAACCGTCTCAAACATCTTGATCTGCCCTCCCTCGTCTACCGCCGTCTGAGAGGTGATATGATAGAGACATAGGCCTACAACATTATCCACCAAGTCTACAATCCTAGAGTGTGCAGCTTTCTACCACTCTAATTGTACAAGAGGTCACAACTACAAGCTTTTTGTTCAACCAGCCAGCTCCAACAGAAAAAACTTCTCTCTACTTAGCCTATACATTTTGTTTTGTGGTGGTGACAGTTTGGGCTTTTTATTGGGTGATTCACCCTTCTCAGCCTGTCATTTTGTTATGTTATGTAGAACTGAAATCTGGAACCACTTACCAATCAGTGTTGTCAACGCATCGAGTGTCAACTCAAGTCATTGAATCTAACATAAGCATAGGCCTAGTAGATAAAAGTTGGTCAGATATCAGCCTGAAGTATGATCACTGAGCTGATAATTTAAAATTCTTAGAGTTTAAAGCCCTAACGTTAAAAGACAAAGAGCTGGGTACAGAGGCTTCAACCTAATGCACTTGTCAATTGTGTGACTCACCCCTACACCCTCGGACAAGGTGAGTCATTGCACCAATGTGGGTGGACAAAACATGTGGGCCTACATTGATGCACTGTGACTGGTATATTTTGTGACATGACTTAGGCTAGGCTTACCCCAAATCAATCACTTCTGTATAACGTCAATGGGTTTGAAGTAAATTGACACACCCCAGTCACTCAGGTGACTGACAATTTGGTACAATGACGAACATGAGTCACTATTTCATGTCAATGACTCACTTTTGACTGGCATTGCCAGGGGTAGTAGGGGTGAGTCATACAACTGACAATTGCATAACAAACCCAATAGAAGACCTGTATCAAGTTGTAACTTGGTGACTAAAATGAATGACAATATACATTAACGTTACACACAAGGTCTGAAGAATTCGAATGACAGTTCATTCGTTTTGCAAAGAGAATGACAATTGAGTTTTAATACAAATGAAAACCAATGGCAAAATAGGGTTAGGCCTAGGTAAAGTTGTCATTTGTTTTCACCCTCGTTGTCATTCAATTTAGTAATGTCAGTTTTTTTATATAAAAAATGTCATTCACTCTGTAGTAGAGCTGTGACCGTTTAGCGTGTACTCGCTACACGCTCGCAAATTTTGTAAACGTTTACTAAATTTTCATTGCGAGTAATCGTTTTTCATACATTATAGGCCGAGTGTCTTGCTGTTGAAAATCAATATTGGTGATTCAAATCACACACACATTCGGCTGACAAAATTCCAATCAATGATTTTTTACAAACTGTAAACCCGATTAGCATTAATCTTTTTCAAATGTGTGAATCACAAATGCGCAGTATTCACCAATGAATGGGGATATTATGCACTTTGATTTCACGAAATCTGAGTAATCTAACTTGTAAAATGCACGAATGTGCAGCAGTAAACAGTGAAACTAACAATAGGCCTAACGTTAGGCCTTAGGGCTTTAAATCCCACACAATCAAGGCCCGTTTCATCGACCAAAAAACACTTGAATCGTGACAATCAGTACATTTACATGTAAATATTACCTGATGAGTCAAATAAATTTTGCAAGAAAGAAAAATATTGCATAATAAATAAACAGAAAAAGGTTTTAACAAAGCTGAAATTCTGCATGCTGCGCAAAGATGGCGTGCCATTTTTTGAGAGGGCTGATATTTCAGAACTTCCTGGTGGGGGCGTAGTTTTGAAATGTTTTCTGTGAGGTATATCATAGGCCTTAGTTTGCAAGATTTTCACAGAACTTTGAAAGCCCGTGGCGAATCGACAAACAAGTTCTGCGATGTTGAGTTTAAATGACATTGAAAGGAAGTTATCTGTTCTTTCTAAACTGAATTTCCATGCATATTTTCCATAAAAATGATAATTTGTACTGTAGAAGTAAACTTTTACGATTTGGAAAGCAAAACTCAGCGTCTATTTGGGCAAAGCAATCAATACTTTTGCCATACTAGTTGCGCGATTTTTTTATTTCCCGCTTTGTAGTTTTGGAGCAATTTTGGTGTATTTCGAAAATTACGGTACTAAACTCGTGTACACGATACACGCCGCTTTTTTGGCGTGTACACGTTTACTAAAATCCCTAAACGTTCACAGCTCTACTCTGTAGGCTACGAGTGGGTTGTCATTCGTTTTAGTAGCACACATTGGGAAATTGTAACATTAAGATATAGTCTATCGTTAGGCCTAACGTTAGGATACATTCATAATCAATTGAAATAGTTAATGGTTTGACTCCAGTCTGGAAAGTGTTAGGCTATGCATAGTATGCATCCACATACCCAAATAGAGCAGATCTCCAAATCTACCATTTTGGATATGTGCCCATGTCCATTGAAAAAGTGGCACCACACACTAATCAAAAGTCAATGGGATTTAACACGTCTCAAAAAAAAAAAAATACTTCAATTTGTTTCCAGTTGCAGTTGTAAAATTTGAAGAGAAACAACAACGATAAATGGTCAAAATTAGAAAAAAAGAGAATAAAAAAAAAAGCAACAACTTTTGTCATTCTTTTTTAGATTTGTGAAACGCTCTTAACAATACATGTAATACTGGCGCATGTAGGTGCACATGTCAAATGTATTACGCCTCAAAATTAGAGTGCGTAATATTTTGAATATCTTACCCTCGTGACGCGTACGTACGCGCATAGCGCCTATGGCATTACAAGCGTTGGAATTGCAACACTCAAACAGTATAATCGAATTCCTGCACTTTAGATACGCCCGTGAAAAACGCCTGAGAAAGTTCCACGCTTGTGTTGCTCTTTCTCCAGCTTGTGTACACTCGCGTACGCATAAGAATACTCAGCGTAGAAAATTCAATTCTACGCAGGAACTTCACTGTAAGACACCACGGAGCCAAACCTACCAGAAAATAACGTTTTTTGATACATTTCTAGCAATAAGTTTTGCTCAATATTATCATCATTTGATTCAGAAACATCTCCTTAATACCAAAGACTAAGTTTTTCGTGTTTACATTGTAAGGAGAGAAGTTAAGATAAGATCAAGATCAGATAAGATCATTTCATTTCGTCCACAACAATATATGGAAATTTGTCGCCCTGTAGCAAAATGTACAAAGATATTCAAAAAGAAATATAAATAAAAGTTATAAATATAAGTTACAAAATTTTAGTAAATGGTAAAGTACAATAACGTCCAAGATGTAAAAATATATATAGGCCCACATACATACATATATACACATAGATACACACATATATATATATATATATATACACACACACATATACACATACACATATACATATATGAATAAATATAAAAATTTGACCTAAAATATAAAAACACAAACTATTGAACCGCTTTCAAGTTGAACAGGGAAATAGAGTTGGGTACAAATAAAAACCTGAATCTGTTATGCTTGGACAGTGGCATACAGTCTTTTCCGTGAACGGCAGAAAATATATAGTGGGAAGAGCGGATGTGTTCAATATTTTAGGTATTTTTGGTGCATCATGTTATTGTAGAGACCAGAGACGAACTTCAGACATACATGTATGTCATCACCAACAACACGGCTTGCGGCCCTTACAATCTTCTCCAGTTTACTAGTTGGAATCTTTTATAAGCAGCCTGGGTATACAGATAGTACTGAAAGTCAACACGCTCTGTATTACTGACTGGTAAAAGAGCTTAAGAATATTGTCAACCTTGAAGTATTTCAGTTTGCTAAATGAGAATGGTGTTAGTTTAGATCCCATGCAATTTGCCTACAGAGACAAAAGAAGTGTTGATGATGCAGTCATAAGATTCTTGAACACTTGGAAACACGAAATTCCTTTGTTCGGGCTACATTTGTTGACTTCTCAAGTGCTTTTAATTCCAACCAGCTGCACTTGCTGATAAACAAACTGTTCAGTGTTAGGTATGGGTGTCAATTATTTGTAGGCTTAGGTTATTTATTATGGATCTTAAAATTTAAATTATTCAAGAGACAGACCACAGTTTGTTAAGATGAATGGCTTATGCTCTGATGTGTCGTGTATTAGTAGTTACAGGTGCGCCCCATGGTTTGTAGCCATCGGAAGTAAAAGTTTATTGTTTCAGTAATGTTGCAACTTGTATATTGCAAGAGCATTCTATTGAGGTGTAGGCCTAGGACCTGTTGTTACACCGAAGATCTTCGGCATGGAGCTAAGCCAGTTTGACCAATTTTGGCGTACTTTTCTTTCAAGTTTATAAATTATATTTATAAAATAGTCCTAGGCTACACCAAAATTACAGTGATATGAAAAAAGTGGCGTAGGCTTAACCCTAGAACTTCAAAAATTCTTGTGTAAATCTTTGGAGTGGAGAAAACAAACTTTCCAAATTCCATTGTGGGTAGAACCTAGGCCTAAATAAATTGTTACGTTAACGTTAGGCTATAGGCCTAGCCTAGAATTTAAGAAATGCAATTCTAATTAGCCTATTATAACCGTAGGCTAATATTAATTTATTATTCAATCATTCATAGGCCTACACTAACGTTAACGTTACGGAATTTACAAGAAATAGGCAAATGACTTCAAGAAAGCCTAACGTTAGGCAGGCCTAACGTTAATCCATCTCTTCCAGTCGTAAACAAATCTGAAACGTGGTCCTGTCAAGCCCACTCTAGGCCTAGAGTAGAGCCTGTCATCACACACTGTGACACAATCATGTCAAGAAAAAGGACAATTGTTTACCTGTTCTTTATCCTTTTTGCACGCTTCCATGTCGTAATTTTTTTCAGGTTTCTTTGGACTAAGGTATTTTCTAAAGCTTTTAATCTCAGAACGTTGGCATGAGTTAAGCAAGATGGCTTAAAATCCTCAAAATTCCGGAAAATAACGTCCCTTCATCCAAAATGTCGCACGGGAAGTCAAGTTTCGCGGGAAGAATAAATATGCAACAAGTAACCGGACCGGCCTGCAGCGCAGTACAGCAGCAGTACTGTACGCGTAATGCGTTATATGTATGTATACACGTACATACGTACAGACATACATAGCCTAGGCCCTATCTAATATATTGTTATGTGCACGCTGTCGTCCGATTAGTTCAATGTACAGTGCAGATAGTATGTACACTTATGCACGTTGTACGCGCAGGTCTTTTGCACACGCTACTACTCAAATCCAGCAAGGTGTTCATGTTAAAGGGATACAGACATACAGACCCCTCCGCACCACTATCAAGACCATCGCCGCACCACTAACAATTCCGGTGCTACAGCCCTGATTGCTAGTGACATTAAAAGGTAGTAAATCCCAATTCCAATTAATTTTGAAATTCACATCCAGATTATATAACCACGTGTAGAGGCAAGTCTTGCGCGCCAGCTTAATCTGGAAATCCATGAAAGTTCTTAGGAAAATACCTCATTAAATTTGGTTAAAAATGGCAAATTTACGTTGTTTTAAAAAATCAGGTTTCAATTTTTTAATGCACTTTCAATTGAGACAGAATCGGAAGCTTTATCAGTGGGAAAATGGGGGACAGGGGAAGGGGGTAAATTTAAGAAGGGGTACTATATATATTTTCGTTTGATTTTACGCAAGGTGGGCACATGCCTTCCACAGCGAGGGAAGGGGGCGTAAAATGATCATGTTTGTTTGTTTGTTTGTTTGTTGTTGTTGTTGTTTGTTTTGGGGGGGATGGGGGAATATTTTGGGTAATACTTCATTCAATAAAAAAGACCTGTATTTAAGAATGAACTATTCTACTTGTTGTGTTATAAAGGCAGTAAAAATGACGGCTTTAACTGTTTAATATTTGGAAGGACGTAAGAAGATATTTGACACTAGGGGAGGAGAAATATTGTGTTTGTGTCCCAACAAAGCTATAAACATGTAGACCTAGGCCTACTTGAGTAACTTACACTCAAAGACTACATTTACAGGGGAGGGGGCAGGGCCTGAGGCTTTGCGGTCCGAGACCTCAAAGTCTCTCATCCGCCCTGGTGGTGGGCAGATTTTATTTTTGTTCAAACAAACCTATCAACATTTAGACCTGGGCCTATTTGAGTAACTTACATTCAAAAAGTATATTTGCAAGGGTGAGAGGGGGCAGGACCCGAGGCTATGCTATCCGAGACCTCAAAGTCTCTCATCCGCCCATGATGGTGGGTAGGTTTTATTTTCTCCTAAAAAATCTGTACATGAGCCCCATGCATGAATACGTGAGAAAAGGATGCAAAATTGCTTAAAAATGTTTACGTCATATAGAAATTAGAAATGTGTGTTTGAATTATGCACATTAATTTACATAAGTCAGGTCTCACCTTGAGTATCTTAGTTTTTTAAATTCCTATTTGGTAGTGATGCTTTGAATTCCTGTTATTTCTTGCATTTTTTAGGTAATACTCAAGTGACACGTAGTAACAGTTTGAAATTGACTAAAGACTTCTCACGGATAAATATTCGGCGTTTTAGTTTTTCGCAAAGAGTTGTTAATGAGTGCAATGGTTAGGGCGAATGGGTAGTTAGTTCCAATTCTGTTCACAATTTAAAAGTCAACATGATAAGTTCTTTACTAACTCTTTGTCTTTGATTTTTGGTGGTAGTGTTAGTTTGGGCATTTTATGGGGTGACTCACACTTCTTAGCCCGTCATCTTGTTACGTTATGTTATGTTATGTTATGTTATATATATATTTTTTCTTTTTTCGATATACTGAAATAAAGCTTGAAAACCAATTTCAAGATATTTGTAAGTGTTATGATGAAAAGTAATGATAATTAAAAGAGGTCAAATTTTAGGATTTAAGACTGCTGAAGACTGCAGCCATTGTTTTATTTTCAGAAATTTCCACTTCGTATTATACGAATTATTATAAGTTGTGTAAAAGTCTTATCAGTTTCTGCATGCCTTCTAAAATTAAGCTACCTTTAGCAATTTTGTAATCCGACTTTCAAATAACTCACAAAATAAATGCTATTATCAGATTATCGTACATCGAATTCGACTGTATTACTGATAGCAAACTAGAGATATGCTTGACTAAATAATGCAGTCACGTGACTGGATCTTATTTAGATCACAATATGCTCTCAGGAACTTGTTCCTAAGAATATAATTACGCTACGGCGCTTAAAATTTACCCAATGCCAGGTTTCAAAGAATAAAGTCTCGGTATATGATATCTCACTATTGAAATTCGGGTTGTTTCGTATAGGCCTATACAGAGTTGGTGTTTTATTGTTTGTGAAAGATAGTTTTGATTGTTTTGATAGGACTGCTCAGTTTTCTTTTGGTTTTTCAAACTTGCCTGTAGTGTTAGCTTATTGTAAACAGGTTAATGGCGATGTTTGTACTTTTCAGTAGTTGTTGGTGTTGTGTATAGATCACCAAATTATAGTCCTGAGAACAATCAGAAATTGCTTGACTGCTTCAGGAAAGTTGATTCTAGTAGGGTTATTGTTTTTGAGGACTTTAATTTTCCAGACATTGATTAGAATCTTTGTACTAGTGGTCCACATGGTAAAATTTTGTGGAAGCTATATCTGACTGCTTTTTCACTCAGCATGCATTGTTTCCTACGCGTGGTAGAAATTGTCTGTAGTTAAGAAAGTATGGTTGGAAATGTGCTAAGTAGCGGTAAGGTAGGGTGAAGTGATCATGACCTCATTAGTTTTGATCTGTATTGCTTCACAAAGGTTTCTCGTTTTAGATTTTAAGAATGCTAACTTTGCTGCACTTCAGGATAATTTGTCATTCGATTGGACTTCTTTGCTAAGTGAGTTAGATCCTTCTAAAGCATGGGATGTTTTCCAAACTATAGTTTTGGAGGGTGTAAATAGGTTTGTCCCATTAAAGAAAGTCTGTGGGCATAATCAGTCAGTGTGGTTGTCTAGGGAGGTTTTGCAGGCTGTTCGGGAAAAGAAGAAGTTGTGGCGTTGTTATAAACACAGTGGGTTCCCTGCGGAGCTTGAGGATCATAACAAGTTCACAAAGGGCTCAATAAGAGATACTAAAGTGTTTTTTGAAAAACGTTTGTCCAAAGAGGTTAAGATTAATCCTAAGTCGTTTCATTCGTATGTTCGTTCAAAGCAAAAAAACAAGGAAATTGTTGGTCCCCTTCAGGGTAATGATGGTGTTACTATTAATAGTGGTAAGGATATGGCTGAGGTTTTGAATGACTACTTTGTGTCTGTTTTAACTAAGGAGTCCCCTGCTGATGGTGTTGTGGATTATCTTAGCGTGCACTCTCCAGTATCCATTAAGAATGTTGATTTTCCAGTTGATGTTGTGTCTAAGAAGTTGAAGGGTTTGAATTCAAATAAAGCACCCGGTCCAGATGGTGTACATCCTGCTCTTTACGTGAGTGTTCTGATGTTCTCTCTGTTCCCTTGAGTATCATCTTTTCAAATTGCTTTGATGTTGGTGTTATTCCTAATCATTGGAGAATTGCTAATGTCACTCCTATTTTTAAAAAGGGTGACAACAGTTTGCCTTGTAACTATAGGCCAGTGAGTCTTACTAGTGCTGTGTGCAAGGTCATGGAGTCCATTGTTAAAGATGTTGTACTAGATCATTTACTGGTCAATGATTTGTAGAATTTGTCCCATGGGTTCTTACCTAAGAAATCTTGTGTTTCTAATTTATTGGAGTTTCTTGATGATGTTTATAAACAAGTTGATTCTGGTCATAATGTGGATGTTATCTATTTAGATTTCCCAAAAGGATTTGATAAGGTTCCATTAGGCAGGCTCATTATGAAAAGAAGAGCACTTGGTGTGGAGGGAAATTGTGCCAGTTGGACATATTCTTGGTTAGTACACAGGTCACAAAGAGTTGTTGTTAATGGTAAAGTATCTCCAAAGAAGAAGGTTACAAGTGGTTTTCCTCAGGGTTCTGTATTGAGTCCGCTTCTTTTCCTAATCTTCATTAATGATATTGATGTTTTCCTTCGCTCCAGGATTTGTAAATTTGCTGATGACACTAAGCTGTACAGGATTGTTGATAATGCTAGGGATTCTTCACTTTTGCAAACTGCATGATCTGGATAAGTTAGTTTCTTGGTTTAAAACATGGCAGTTTGTCTTTCAATGTTAATAAATGTAAAGTTATTCATTTTGGTCAAAACAATTTGGCTTTTGAATACTGCATGCATAAATGGTTCAAATCTTGGTTGTGTTGATCAAGAAAGGGATCCAGGTGTTGTCATTACTAGCAATCTAAAGCCTTCTAAACAGTGTGCTTTAGCAGCTGCAAGGGCAAATAGGATGCTTGGTTGATTATAAGAAATTTTTGTTTTCATGGTAAAGAGGTTGGTTCCCAAATTGTATAAGCAGTTAGTCAGGCCTCACCTTAAGTATACTATTCAGGCTAGGAGTCATTTTTATGTGAAGGATAAGTTTATTTTGGAGCAGGTTTAGCGCACTAGACTTATTCCCGAAGTAAGGAGTCTCTCTTATGAATCTAGGTTGCAAATTCTTGGTTTGACCATGCTCGAGTTGAGAAGAGTATGTGGCAATATGATTCAGGTTTTTAAGTTCCTACAGTGATGCTTTAATGAGTGGAATGGTTTTTCTGAGTGGGTAGTTAGCCCTGACTCTGTACACAATTTCAATGTCAACATTGATAAGTTCTTTAATACAGTAATATGGGCGTCTTTGATTTTTTTTTTTTTTTTTTTTGTGTGGTGGTGGTGTTAGTTTGGGCTTTTTATGGGGTGACTAACCCTTCTTAGCCCATAATCGTGTTATGTTATGTTATGTTATATACACTCTTGTAGGTGGCCAATCTGAAAGTACACCAATGCAAATTATGAACAAAATTATACCAGCTTTTAATAACTATTATTGTTAATTGGACATTTGGAACATGATTTGATGTCCTAGTGTAGAAAAATGATCTCAGCCCAATCTTTATCAGTTTGTCAAATTCTTATTTTCCTCATGTAGGTGACACATTTTGAGGTCAAAGTCAGCCCGTCGAGAGAAGAGAGAAAAGGGTGCCTAAGTTAAGTTCAGGGTTAAACCCCTAAAAACACACATAAGGGCCCCCGACACAGGTTTGAGATTATGGGCCAGGACAGAGGTAGGAAGTTTGGAGCACCCCCTTCCCCCCTCCCCCCCCCCCTCCCTCCTCCCCCGCCAAGTGATTCAGCATACTTCTTTCCCGATTGTGCTGTAAATTGGGAAATTATTAACATTAAATTGAAGGGGAAAAAATGCATGCCTTAAAATTGAAATTTCCCGAGGAGATTTACCACAAATTGACAAAGATTTTCTGTAAAATGATGAAAATTTTCTCAGAATGAAAAAATGTCCTGAAAATGAAGAAAATTATGCGGAATTCCTGCAAATTCAAGGAGAATGAAGAAAATTCAAGGAGATTTCCCAATTAGGAGCAACATTTTATGGAAACTTATTCTCTTAGTTAACCAGTGCATTTTATCTGCTTATATAACCATGAAATCTTCTACTTCCATGGTATAACCTGATAAATAGATAATTGTTCGAGTTCTTGCCCCCTTAGAGGTGATCTTTCTCGTAACCCTTTGCGAAGACAAATTTTTGGCAATTAACCTTTCCAGGATTCCAAATAGGCCACGCCCACCATAGCAACGTGGTTACTATGTGGGGTAAACAAACCTCAAATCCGCAATCGTACATTACCATTGCGTTAACATTTAGATGTTCGCGAGGCCTGCCGCAAACTTTGATTCATTTATGACACTTCTCCGGATCATTAGAGTTTTTAGATAAACAAAATTCAGTTTGTTAACTGTTCTGGGTAACAGCAATTAGATTTACAAAGCCCACAGCGGGCCCGTAAGCGTAATTTTTGTGCATCATTTTGCCGTCACTCAGTCTGTGTGTGCAGAAATTTGTTTTGTACAATAAAGGCCGTGTGACACACCGAACGCGACGCGGCGAGCGATTTTTTAGGAAACAAATATTATAAGATGCTTTGATTTTTTTCTTACACACGATGAAGTTTACATTTGAGGCTTTCTGATGATACTGGAAAAAAATTTAGAAATGCTTTTTTGTTCAAACTGTGGAGAAATCATAGGGGCGCGATTTTCTTTCGCGACGTGAATTTTGCTTTACTGGGCGCGGGCCCTTTCAATCAATTTTCAGTTATCATCTGAATAGCCATGCGATGACGATGCTTCTCTGAAAACAAGAGGTCAAAATGAAACGCCCATTAAAGCAAAATTCGCGTTGCGACAGAAAATCGCGCCCCATTTAAACGAATTTCTCCATAGTTTGAATCGTTTTTAGCAAATTTTCCAGTACCATCAGAAAGCCTGAATTGTAAACTTTATCGCGTGTAAGCAAAAAGTTAAAGCATCTTATAATATTTGTTTCCTGTATGATTATCTAAAAAAATCGCGTTCGGTGTGTAACGGCCTTAAGACGTTCATATTGGGGGATTAATATTGAGTCAAATCCAGGGTCGACGTCCTGGTAGGCGCCCTGCAAGGGTAAAGCCCCAGGAAAATAGCGTTTTTTGGCGTGATTTTTTGTAGCAGAAGATTGTCAATTCCACACTAAAGTTAGAAAGGAATATTATTTTGGAACGAATGTTCAAATGTAGGATCCCATTGACTACAATATGTGTCTTTAGTTAAGGTCTAGGAATGTTTTTGATGTAAGAATAAAAAAAAAATTATTTACAATATTGAGAATAAAAAGTATATACGAATATATTTTCAGGGCAATTTTTGCGCCTCTGTGATCATTCGGCCCTCTCAAAAAGCTTCTAACAGCTATAATTGTTTGCCCTATATGCAGACATGGCAGGGGCTGATATTAAATATTGCCGACGAGCTATCTCCATGCATCAGCTACTGACGTCATGACTGTCCGAGCGCGAAATTAAAGGGCCTGCTTGAATGCCAATGGTGGGGGAAATGGCGGAAAAATTGGCTTTTTTTTTTTATTCATGCACTTTTGGACTACAAAAATGGAATATTCCTTCCTAATAGTACAGGAAGAAGTTATTAAATAACACGTACATTTTCCAAGGTTTAAAAGCAAATGTTCTCAGAACGATTTTGGCGCTCCCTTGAGCACTTGGCGCCTTCTCAAAAAGCTTCGCTGGGGGAGTGGGGTTGTTCCCCCCTGCCACCACGCCGCTGTCTGACTGGCAGCGCGTGTGGTAGAACGTCACTGACGTGTCGTGATGACGTCATACGTCTTTCACAGATATCATCAATGACGTCAAATTTTGGACCAAGCATCTTTAAGTTTGGTCCAAAAATCTTTAATTTTAGATACAAATTCTTCAATAATCCTCAGTTTTGGACCAAAACTTTACATTTGAACCTAAATCTACAACATATGAGCCAAAAACCTAGTCTTAATAGTATCAGGGCCAAGCCCCACCTCCCACAATAATTTTCAATTAGGCCTTTACCTTTTCGCCCGATGTGCAATTGCCAAGATTTGCCTTTGCAAGGGGTAAAGGAGGATTACATCTCAGGGGAGCAAGAACTTGAACATTTTGGATATGAAAATTGCACTGGTTAATTTACATCAAATGTTGCTGCTTATTGGGAAGAAGCCTCCTTGAATTTTCGAGGAATCTCCTTGAATATTTAGGAATTCTCTTTTAGTTAAATTTATGAGAAATCCTCTTAAATTTAAAAAAAATTCTTTAATTCCGGGAAAATTTCCACCAAATCATTTTCATTCTCGTGAAATCATCAATTTCCGTCGGAATTTTTTTCTTCAATTTTTTTTTCAATTTCCGGGACGGAAAATAACTATCAATTCGGGAAAATTTCAGGGAATGCTGTCAAAAATTATAACAGTTTTCCTTCAAATTTATATGAAAATATAAACATAAACCCTGTGGAAGGGGGTGGGGGAAGAGGGGGGAGGAAGGGTATAAATATGTGTTTTTCAGTAGGGGCTCAAAAATGAACATTTATACACGCCCTTGGGCAAAGCCCCGGAAGTCCTACGTTTCTCGTGATTTTGACTGCAGAAAATTTGTTTATGATTGTGCCAAATCAAAGGGGCGCGAAGTCGCGAAAGTTTTCACTTCTCGCGATGATGGAAGCAGGAAGCTGCTTAACGGTGTCAAATTCAGGGTCGAAGTCGTTACAGGCGGCTAGGGGGTAAATCCTAAGCTAAGCATTTTTTTGGCGTGATTTTAAGTTGGTATCAGAAAATTGCTTAAAATTGTGTCAATCAGAGAAGTGGAAATATAACTGAATGGAGGGGGAGAGACCGAGGAGGGACCTTCCTCTTTCAGCCCCAGGAGTAAAGCTCCTGGCAATTTTCAAGGTTATTCGACCATATTGATAGATTTCAGAAGACATTTGAAAAGCTTTTAATCTACTGCAGCCTGCACGGGCACTATTTCATTGGTTTTGGAGCAAATTGTGCAGTTGGGGCCCTAAATCTATCGGTGTTTCGGACCGTATTTGCTGAACCTATATGCCAGTCCGCCCTTGGTGTCAAATCCACACTAAAGTTATAACCTAAAAAGGAATATACAATTTGGAATAAATGCTTAAATGTAGGATCTTATCGACTGAAATGTCTTTAGTCGGGGTTCAGGAATGATTTTCATGTCGTTGATGTAAGAATAAAGCTTGGGGAAAAAAACATAACAACCATTTACGATGTTTTTTTGTAAATGATACAAATTGCCGAAGTTTAGAATAAAAAAAAGTATATTATCAGGACAATTGTTCCGCCCCTGTGAACTCTCAGAAAGCTTCAGGCAGGCTCGGGGAACTAGTTTAGATTCGTATTTTGATGGGTATCGTGTGAGCCGGACTTGTGTTCCTTGCTTTCATGACAGGCCCCAGGAATATCTGATTTTTTAAAATCATTTTCGGATCCATCTATCTTATAGCGTTCAGTGGGCCCCAACTTCTGATTGAAGGCCCCATCATTATAGCAAGCAACAGAAAAAAAGGCCCGATATATTTTTCTGTTTTGGTGGGTCCAACATTATGATTGAAGGAGCCTTATCATGATAGCATGAGACAGAAAGAAACAGCTCATTTATCTATCTTTTTGCTGGGCCCGACTTATGATTGAAGGACCCGTCACGATAGCAATAGAGACATGGAAAGACCCGTCACGATAGCAATAGAGACATGGAAGGACCCACCCTGGGAATGAAAATGAGCCCCAATGAGTAGCCCATCCGTCTCCCTAGTCCATCACTACTGAATGTGCTTTCCCCTAATCTCTTACGCCACTGCTTCTCATCATTCAATCAGGCAGAGGGTCTACTTAGTTTGCCATTTCCACACGAAACATAAACCGATAAGGGCAAGCCATTTCAAATTAAGTTTTCAGTTTCACACAATATGGCAAATCTAAGATCTGTGCTTTGGTCAATCAACGTGAAATGTTAGATGCAATTTTGATTGGCCATGAAAAATAAAACACAAAAGACATCAATGATGTTATAGCTCAACCAAGAGTAGTGCAAAAGCCACGCACTTTACTGCTTTTAATTTAAAAGCAATTTTATTTTTGTCATATTTGATATTTTCAATTTGAAATTCAAATACAATTTAAAGATTTTCTTGAAGTCTACTAATTTTTTGGGCATTTATTCATTATGTTAAATTTATGTTAAATTGCTCCAATTTAAGTAGCAAAATCACGTAACCAATCTGCGCTTTGGTCAATAAATGCAATTTAAAAAAACCCCAAAAAATCATGAAAACAAACGAACAAACCAGTCAGCATACGCAGGCCTCAAACTACTTAGTCCCATCTGCAGACGACATGGCGTTGCCATTTTAGAATAAAGTTCTCATTTTCTAAAATGATAACCCCTTGGTCCTATGGCTTGCACTCCATGAAACTTACTCACAGCATGGGTGAGAAAGGGTGGGGACAAGTTTCCCCAGCCCCCAGATATTGCGGGTGTGTTTGTAATATCCATTCTTTCATATGATATACAACATCAGGTATTTACATGCTTATTGGTAGTTAGTTCTGAAAATTATTTTTTTGATTAACCATAAGTTCCTTGAATTTTGCACTTGGTATCAAAATCGCTAGTTTTGTTAATCAACCTTGACTTTTAAAAGCATGTACTTCAGTTGTTCATTACCTGCCTCCCACTTCAATAAAGCTTTCTAGGAAATACTGCCAACTGCAAAATTTGTATATTATATCTGACCTTTCAGACTTCCAAGATGTGCCCATGAAGATATATTTCATTCCAAATTATAAACTCATACACCAATCACACTTTACAGGAGTAAGATTCAAGATTTAAAAATGTATTGAGAATTAGTTTCCATTTCCACAATTTCTGTACAAAACTGAGACATTTAATTCTTTACTAGGGGAGGAAGGGGGCTATGCATACAAAAATATTAGCAAATTTCAACACTAATAAATCAAATATGGTTTTCCTCTATACAGGGCTTTTCAAAATGGTATACTTTCAGTTTCACATTTCTTACAAAATTTCACACAATTTAAAACGTTTGTCTTCAGGAATGTTTGGCTGGTGTTGAATTCATTGCCAATTTGTGAGTGGTCTAACAAAGTACATTTACTTTCAATTCTTGCATTTACATCGAACGATCTCATTCCACTGGAGGAGTTCAAACAAGAGAACAGGAACAAAATCTACTAATGGAAATTAGTTAACAATTTAAGTGAAAACATAATTTCACTGATGGGAAAGAACACAATGCAACTTTCTTTACTTAAATGATGAAAGAATGTGAACGTTAGTTAACCCAATCAAAACTGCTCAAGAAGAACAAAACTGCTCAAGAAGAACAAAACTTCATACGAAATTCAAATTCTATATTCACAATTCCTACAGCAGTTGTGTTACCCTAAGCTAGTTACACTGAAAAGTTGTCACAAGAAAACTGGTGCAAGGTTAAAACATGACAATAACAATCCCGGTATTTTGCTCTGTTAGTGATTGTTTAAAACATGAATCTAAAGGTCATTTATCGTCTCTAATAACGTTGTAAAAATATTTCACTTTGTGTTTTGATTGGTTGATTGTACAGTGGTACAATATGTACTTACAGTAGGAAGCCAATCAGTATCGTTTTGGAGTAAAATGTATGCCCCCACATTTTAATCATGACAGATGACTGACAGATGGCCTTTAAGATGCTGGGGCCAAAAAGTGAGGGCATTTTTTTCTTGAGTCTCCAGAATCTTCTAAAACAATGTCCTCACTATTTAACCAAGAGCTTTTAAGACTGCAGACAACAGCTCTCATACTCATGGCTTAGACTGCTAGTCTATTGTAACATATTCTGGTTTACTACCTTCAAAATACATCTCCTAAGTATTCTCTATCAAAATAATCAAAGAAGTTTGCTGATCCATCACCACTGCCAATATTTGACTTAAATAATTTCAGAAAACAAGAAAGAAAAAAAAATGTTACCTTGTTATTAGTTTTACACCAGGGGTTTAAAACTTTATGTCAAAAGGAAATGTCCATCTTCATTATATGCTTTTGTTCAAACCCACAAAATGTGTGTATTAAAGGTTTGTACATGATGTAACATGCAGGACCCTGGTCAAAAAGGATGACTGAAATTAACCTAATCGTTACATAAAAACACAGGTCCTGGGCTGACTGAATTGCATAAGTTTGAAACATATCAAGTCTTAGTTACTTAGCACTAACAACATAATTGCTAGGTTTCAGAGTAGAAAGAACTGCTGCAAAAATTCCTTTTCGCTGATAAATAGTAAAGAAAAATACCAAAGAATGACTTTTAATTACCACAATAGCAATAGGCAACTGCAAGTATGTTTCCAAGTGGTTAAAACACAAAACAAGTGGTAACACTACATTCTTATTACACAAAAAAAACAAATTATATCTACAAATTAAGGCAAACGGTAACCATGTTTATTCATGACTTCACAATTTTGCATCAGAACAAAGAGAAAAGGACTTAAGGATCATAATCAGTGCTCAACAGGATTCTGGTTGGCACACATTTCATTATCAGTCTTAAAAATTTGACTTCAAACTCCCACAATCATCAATAATTCAACTTCAGTCCTGGAATTTGGAGTAGAGCTACATAAAGAGCTTAATACACAATTCTAATGAAATAATTGAATATATACTTAAAAATATTTGAAATCCTCAGCTCTGTGCATTTTTTTCCTGGATAAGAATTAAAAAATAATGCAATGTCTGCCATCACTGAGTTTCTGACCTTCACTATATCAACATGCGACCTGCATTGATCCAAATGTAGTGTGTCTTACTGAATTGATCCAAATGTAGTGTGTCTTACCCCTTTCGATCTGTCTGACATGGTTGACCCTACCAGGAGTAAAACTCCAGTCAGCAAAGCTCTGAGAGGCATGTAGACACACTACTTGCTGGACAATTAAGATTCAATAAATTCAGACCTCAATGAGACTACAATCGTACAAAGACAAAATGAACTCCAAATGAAGCATTCTATGAAGGTCTACCCACTCTCCCACAATAGCAGTTCTACCAAATGATTGATACATGATTTTGTGGATCAGGATACATCCCTCGCTTAAGTTTTGATTGATGTTTGTGGGTAATTAAGTTACATTTTCTAAGCCTAACAATTTTCCTGGGGGAAGGAAGGGGAGGGGGGTAATTCATGTGCCTAAATTACAAACATTACAAGAAATGTTTGTGACACTTTTTTATTATGTTACACTACATACAAGATAAAACCTCTCTTGCTTTTCTTTCAGTTCTTAGATGTAATTACTTCTATCTGTCCTTTAACTTTGTAAATTTCTGTCATCAAAGTTTTCAGATATTTAATCTCCTGAGTGAGCGAGTCCACCTTTTCATGCAGCTCATTATTTTTCTTCTCCAAACCGTCCATCTCAGTAAACAAACTTTCTCCTTCCAACTTCTTTTTCTGCCTGTATCTCGTGGCAGCTTCCTTATTCTGTCCTCTTTTCTTCTCTTTCCTGTTAACCTTTGAGACGCTTTTCACTTTTGGGGTGACCTTAAAGATGTTTGGTTTTACTTCTTCCTCCTTCAAAAATACCACCGAAGGTACCTTTTTGATCTTGATGTTTTTACCCCCAAGATAGTGCAGAGACAAAAATGAATTTGGAGTAACTGAAATCTCAGAGCTATCTCTACACAACTTCACCAATTGTTCTAATTCAGCATACTCAATGGTCATCAAATTCTCGCCAGAAAGATTTATTTCAACATCTTTCACTTCAACATCTTTCATTTCATTTTCTAGTAATCCCGAAAAACCACTGTCTGGGGAAGAAGGGTGACTTGATGATTCGGAGAAGTCACTACAATAAGAACCTGCAGGAGAAACAGTCATCACTGAAGTGGACACAAGGCTTTCATCTAATGATGATGATGGTGACAGAACTGCTTCTTCACAACAGCTGAACATTTCCTCAGCTAGAGAAATTCCATCTTGGGTGGTCAGGCTGGACTGGAGGTCTAACTGTTGATCAGTAATACCAAGAGGCTCCAGCCAACTTGGGAAGCTGACCTTTTCTGACATCCAATCCGGAAGTGGATCATCAAGGATATCTGAAGGAAAAGGAATTACAAAATAAAATTCATCAATATGCCTAAAGTTTACAAGATCTTCAGAAAAGGCATATTTCTAGACTTGTCAACATGATAAAGTCTCTTCTGCTTGAAGTACAAGACCATTTTCCACATGTTCACAATACAAGTATGTTCTGTTCTCTGCTGCATTCATAATAATTTAAGAAATTGTAACATATTTATTGTGATTGGTTACCTTCAAAATACACCTGAATTCTAAATTCTTGGACAGCGGTTCCTAAGTTTTGGAACAAAATATCAATTTTAGTTTGAGAGTTACATCTGATGAAACTTTTTTCTTAAGCATATTACTTGAATAATTAGGCCCAAACTGCAAAGGCTGTAACGATACGGGTAAAAGAGATATTGATTATCATGAAATATATTTTGATATATCACCATATCGAAATATTGTGGTCCACAACCATATCGCAATATCTATATTGTGAGTATTAATTTGGAATACTGCTTAGGATTTTGGCATGCAGATAAAACATAAGAGGATAAGGAAAGATACAATGAAATTCTTGTTCATTTTAAATGTTTCTGAAATTCCTATTCACAATATTTTGCTTTAACATGCAGTGACATGTGAAAATAGCATTTCACCATATGTTGGCGAGGGTGTTTTTGTGTCATGAAAATACCAAAATATCGTGATAATCGACATAACATGACACAATATTTTTGTGAATTCATGACAATTATAATGAATAGTAATATGTAAAGTGTAATTTCCAGGGCTGTTTGTTGCTGTTGTTGATAATTAAAGATCTGTTAAAGCTTCTTTGTCCATGTATTTCTGGGTCAGTTTTACAGCTTGTAAAACACATGCTAGTCTAATGCCTAACACAGTATTTGTAACATTATTTATCGGGCCTAGTCTAGCCATCACATTCATCAAGAAGTGCTAATGTTGGCAGATCAAAGTGAGTTTACGATAATCAGTAAATGGTCACATTCCTAACCACCAAACCCATAGAAAGACTAGAATTTTAGCACTCCGCTCCTTGCCAATTACAAAATGCCAAAGATTTGTGTGAGTTTATTCTCGCCCACAAAGTTTCCCTAAAAAACCTCCTTTCTTATTTTTACCTCCTTTGTTGGCAGAGGTAAAAATAAGAAAGGCGCCTTTGTAAGTTTGTTTGTCATCAAGATATCTCAAGAACTGGTGACTAAATTTAGATCAAATTTGGTGTGTGGTTTTGATACTGCTTAAGGAAGAAGTGATTAAAATTTTGGACATACTGGAACAGGGAAAGGGTATAACTGGGGGGTGGGGACATGTTTTTGCCTCTAGTTTGTTGTGTCATCAAGATATGTCAAGAACTGATGATTGGATTTTGATAACATTTAGAGTGTGGTTTTGTTACTATTTCAGGAAGAAGTGTTCAAAATTTGAGACTAATTCAAACAGGGAATGGGCAGAAATTGAGGGATGGGGATGTTTTAGGATGAGATCTGTCATGACTTTCCAACATGTGCTGAACAATGCGCTCTGAATGAAGATCCAAACAATTAATTTTTTCGACTCAAAAGAGATGTACATAAAGTGTTGTCTGGAATCAATAAAATGAAACAATTGGTTTCTGCCATGAATGGAAAATAATGAAATGTGAAGCCTTGCTGAATTGAACTCAAAAAATGATGCTTCACTTGAATAAAACTGAAAACAATGGTAGGACTTTGAAAGAAATTCAGTCAGAAGATAATCTTCAAGTGTTCAGATTGCAAATGATCATTACAGATCAAAACTTTGGAATGACTCTTGGTGGGCCGAGGATTTCTGAGGTAGATTATATTGGGTATGGGAATCATATGAACTCTACAATTATTCTAGGCATGTTGGAATTGCAACGGGGGCGGAGGTATGCCCGTTCTTCCATTTCTGCCCTTCTTCTGTTCCAATCTGATTTACATCCAGTCACTACTTCTTGCGATATGTTGATGGCAAACAAACAAACAAAGGCAGGTGAAAACATAACCTCTATCCAACTTCGTTGACGCAGAGATCATGAGCATTTTAAATCTTCAAGGTATTTATTCTACTTACCATCAACTGAAACATTGTCACATGTTTCTAAGTTGTCTCCGGTCTGGGTAAGAAGGACATCGTGGTCTATGGGGGATGCCAAAGTGTCCTTAAGTCCATCTTCATTTTCAGTTGTGGACAAGGGCCAGAAAGAGAGATCATCGTCCAAAAGGGACGAGATCAAAACCATATTCTCTGAAGAATCCATCGTGTTGAATCTGATGGGTCACTGCTTCAAGGAATAAATATGAAGGGTTGATCTGAATCAAAATCGTGAAGTCTGATATGTTTGCCAGAACAAGCTGGGTTGGTACAAAGTCCAAGGTCCTATAAAAAAAGTGAAAAGTAACATAACTTATAATTGCATCAAAATATTAAAGAAAAAATAGAATATAGTTCTACACTTCTCAGTTTCTGGATTAAATTAGTTTATTCTACCGAACATGGAGTGCTTTGGGATAAAAATAAGATAATGCTGATGCCAACTCATGGATGAAAAAATACAAAAAAGTTACTCGCCAATCATTTATAAAACTTAACAAGGCTAAATCAAGTGTGGTGAGTACCACAGTATATTATATATTTCTACTCGCCACAATTATTTTTTGCAAGCAGGCGAGTGGTTTTTCAAACCCTGTGCCAACTTGGAATTTTTTGGGGTTGATTGGAATTAATGGGTTTTTCTTTAAATAACATGAAGGCTGATTTACACTAAATATAGAGATGAAGATAGTATGAATAACCCATAGATATGTATAAAAAGCAATATAAAGATATGGAACTGAAGACTGAAAATGCTACAGCTTGAAACAAATGCTTAATCAACTGTCATTCAGGAAAAAGGTTCACTGACAATATTTTGCTCGGATTTATTAACACAGATCCATATAGATTAGGCAACCAATGTTATAAATTTGTTATGTTTTGTACATGATCCTCCATTACGGTACTCAGCAAGACTCCTATATGGAGCATGCCAACTATAGCATAGCAGATGCCAGTCTCAAGCGGCCAGGACGGAAGTGGATGAACACCGGGTGTTCACCCTACTCTTTTCTAGAAGTGTTCAGAGAACCAGGTAGGGTGACTGTCCTACCATTGGGACCAACAGCTTAACGTCCCCTCTGAAAGACAGCAAGCGCCATTCAACCATTACCACTTCTCTTAACAGCTGAATGAGGAGCAGGAGCTGCAACAACGTACTTCCACTTTGATGATTGGCGTATCTGTCTGTATAACTGTGGAAAAACTGGTTAGACCTGTCCAAGACTTGAACCGGGTACCTCCAGCATCACAGTCATGCGCTCTGCCAACTGAGCTACCAGACTCCAAATAATTGGCAAAAATGATTTTGTCTACCAAATGTATAACATTTGCATTTTATTTACATTTAATTTGGTTATACAGATGAGTATAAGTCAAACATTTTACAAATTTCAGGAAAACAACTGGGAAACAAATCACGCAAAGTGGCAACAATTTGGACAAATTTTCAACAACTAATGTCTAGAAGTGAATTTAATTAGGTTTATTGAAATCCACATTTAATGTCAATGGAGAGTTAAGACAAATTACTAATATCGTACCAATAAGTCATGCAATTCCTTTCAGCAATTTCGATAAGAGCCAAAATATTAAGAGAAAAAAATGGTGGATTTTCCCATTGACTCTAGACAATGATAAAACATCCTAGGCATAAAGGCCACACTTGAAATGGCAACCATAGGGGTCATAGGAAAAGCCTTGAATGTTATTTTTTAATTCTTTTAAAAAACTCTCATATCCTTGGTCATTGAGCTTTTAAAATGGCAAGATAAATTTGTTAACAATCCACATCTTGAAAAAAATATTCAAAAAGTTACCTCCTTAAGGGTAAAATTAGGAAAAATTTGAGACACTTTCTGAGGCCCTAAAAATGAAAATCCAGTCATTTTTAATTACCAAAACAAGCTAAATCAAACTATTTACATTTGATCAAGAACAAATCGGAAATTTAAGATAAAAATATTCTTCCAATAACATATTGTTATTTAGTTGAAACCATACGACTGCTAAAAGTCTATTATAGCTCTCAAAATAGCTTCAAATTTCCCCAATTTTGCACAAAGAAAGTTTTCAATGTTTTTTTTTTTTGCAGGGAATGGATTGCTATTGAATTTATCTTGTCATTTTAAAGTTTCATGACCAAGGATGCAAGTTTTTAAATAAGAGTCAAAATTCAATATCATTTGAGGTTTATCCTATGCAGCCTAACACTAATGACCCCCAAGGTCATAAGAATAAAAGTTTTAGATTTGCGTTCATTGCCCGTGGCACAAGCTCCAAAACCTCCTGCCAAAAAAGTTTAAAAAAAAAAAAATTCATTATTTATTATGAAAATAAGGCTATCATCACAAAAATTCAAGTTCCAAAATCATCAAACAGCTGTGTAAAAGCTTTTTCTTTCCCCAACAAAAATTAGCTTACACTTACAGGAGACTGAATTTTATAAGTCCTGTGTTCTGACTTCCGCCATAGGCCTACTTGAGTGCCAGATATTTTTCTCCGACCAACCAATAATAATTTCCAAAACTGACAAAACATTTTCTCCCACTGAACTTGACCTCCAGCTAGAGGAACTTTAGCCTACTTTTCATGTTGATTTGGTAAAATCATGTGGTATAATTTACTAAGATACCAAAAGTAGTGGTTTTTGCTAGCCTTTTTCATGCTGGGGCTGTAACGTTCAAACACTTAAGTCACTCGGGCAAGTTCTGTGTGATTTGGAATTTCCTCTTAAGTGAAATAGGCCTAACGTTATTAATCAAACGTTACAATCTAACGATAGGACCTAACGTTAAGTTAGCAGCTGTGAACATTTAAATTTAATTTTGAATAAATTTCCTTTGTTTATAAATCAAAAAAGATACTTACGCCATGATTAATAAATGTCGGGTGCAGTCCGTTGCGGAGAGCACAAAGTGGGTGCCAAGGTACCACTATAAAGCCATTTTTATCAATATATCCGGCGCGTTTTCGGTTTGTTGATATTTCTTTCGTTGTAACATGGCTAAAAAGTGAATTCTAGAAACGTCACGACGAATTTTATATGATGCGGAAGAATATGTAGAACTTGTTGCAGGATCTATCAATATGTACCTTTCAAACCAGGTTTCAAAATATCAATATGAATAATATAATCAATATTAGGGCATTTGAATTTAGACCTTGAATGAAGAAACAGTTCTGCTACTTTTTGTATTTTTTGAATCGTTACAATGTAAGAACTACATTAGCTAGCTACTGAAGATTTTTTAGAAATGTAGTAATTTTTGGCATTGCATCAGCCAAAAAGGTGGGTCAATTTCTTAAAACATGACCGTTATACACGAATAGCTTCGTCAAGCACGTTGATGACGTCAGTGTAGCACTTTTAGATATATCTACCTTTATTATATATCTGTGATCACTTTATAATTCATATGAATATTGAAATAAAAATTAGATCATACTGACTAATGAGCTGTTTGCTGACACTTGAAGTTCTAGTTATATATTTGTCGTCACTTTATAATATATATCAATATTAAAATAAATTTGGATCATACTGACTAATGAGCTGTTTGTTGACAGTCGGTATTTAAAAGAAAACGCTTTTGATTCTTAAAATAGAAATGATGCAGATTCTTTGTTCGTATAAAGTACCGGGAAATTTGTATAAACTTAAACTTCAAAGTGCTTTTCACACTTTTGATTATATTATTCTTTGTTCTAAACTAAGCTGTATATAGGGCCTATACGATGAATACAATTCGGAGTTTTGGCGTTCTTTTCTCAATAGCGTTGACAAGTCGTCAGTCTACGTCTTGCCCATGTTTAAACCACAATCAGGGTATAGCATTCTTCTTGGCCCCTAATTGGGCATGGGAAGGGTCATCTCTCGGGGGCAAAGGATCCAAAAAAATTATGTTTAAACCGGGAAAAATTACACTGGTAAATTAAATACTAATGGGAAAATTTATGGATTTTTTTTTCAATTTCCAGTAAATGTTGTCAATGATTTTACAAAACTTTCCGATAATTTTACAATCAATTTGAAAATTTGTTCAATTTAAGCTACAACAAAAAAAATGTCAATTCTACCTTCCAACCTGGAGGAATAATTGGGAAGGCGAATTCATCTCAGCCTTCTTAGGTAGGGAAGTTTGCCATTCCCTGAGAGCTTCCTACGCCTCTGGACCCTATACTTATATTATATATATATCATATATATATATATATATATATATATATATATATATATATATATATATATATATATATATATATATATATATATATATATATATATATATATATATATATATATAATATATATATATATATATATATATATATATATATATATATATATATATATATATATATATATATATATATATATATATATATATATATATATATATATATATATAAATATATATCATATATATATATATATAAAACAAAATAGGAAAAAATGAAAATGTCTCTAGCCAACAGATTATTTTAAAAAACCAAATATTTCGAAAACTCCTGTTTCCTTCTTACCACTGAAGAAGGAAACAAGAGTTTTCGAAATATTTGGTTTTTAAAATAATCTGTTGGCTAGAGTTACATTGTCATTTTTTCCTATTTTGTTTTGTTTGTAATGCCCGCCAATGCGGCACTTATCTTTTAGATTTGGAGTTGATATATATATATATATATATATATATATATATATATATATATATATATATATATATATATATATATATATATATATATATATATATATATATATATATATATATATATATATATATATATATATATATATATATATATATATATATATATATATATATATATATATATATATATATATATATATATATATATATATATATATATATATATATATATATATATATGTATAGGCAACTGTAGTTAGGTAATTATTCAGAACAGGTCAGCGCTTCTTCTTAGTATGGTTGGGTGGTCTCATTTTACAATGGTGGCAAGAGGATACTATTTCTGATCTTTTGTTAAGGAGGAAATCAATCATCCAAAGCCACAACTCGAAAACCCTGTCACAAACAAGCTCAACCACCCCAAAAAGCAATGAAACTGCCGCATAAAAAGTGACTGCCCCCTGAACAGAGATTGCTTGGCTAAAGCCATTGTGTACAAAGCTCAAGTGCACAAAAACGATGCTGTCTTTACATACATTGGCATGCATGACAGGTGGGTGCTTCAAACAGCGGTTTTACAACCACAACAAGTCCTTCAAACACAGAATGCATTCCAGCAAAACAGTGCTTTTTAGATTTATCTGGGCTCTAAAAGAAAAGAACGAAAACTTCAAGATCTCCTGGTCGGTCGTCAAACAATCAAACACCTTAATGAATTCATCTTGACAATGCAATCTATGCACCGAGGAGAAACCAGGCAAAGTAACAACTCCCTGGAGAAACTAGCCATAGTCAATGCAACCAAAGACTTCACCCCTAAGCCTCGCCATAGACCATTAAGTGGGCACACAGTGTTGCGCAGTGCCATTATTGGCACTTCAGTACTTGACCCCAAGCCACAATTTTGGAGACGCTACTGACCACTGGACTATCCCTAGGTGTCTGTCACCCCCCTCTGCTCGAAGTCAGGTTACGCCCCCTGTCATAATCAATTGTTTCCTACAGTGAACCCTTTTCTCACAAAAGTATTTATTGGTTAAATATGACTTGGCTGTTACAGAGGCTCGAGTTGATGTAATTCCTTAATTGCGTACTTTTCGCTGCAGAAGAAATGTTTTGCTACTTTTATTTTATTAAATTTGAAGTTAGCTCATGATACCTCTATACACGCACATTATGTATAAGCTATAACTTTAGAAACGAACGTATCTCTTGCAGACATTGGTTAGTTTACAACAACCTTTATCTATTAAAAAAAAGGCTCTATGCACTTGGACGTAAGCCTTTTCTTAACATACTGAGGAAAAAATTGTTCATAAAAATTTGGCCCACTAAACTGCTAAATCATGATTTGTCATCAGTAACCTTTTTCCCGGGACAGAGTCTTGATGTACCTTCCAAATTTATGAATAATTAAATAAAGGAACGATTTCTATCGTAAAATGTTTAAAAGCAAGGACCTTCAGCATTTTGGGTGCCAAAAAGGAACACACACGAAAAAAAAAAAAAAAAAAAAAAAAAAATTCAAATTATTGTTCACTTTCCGACTTTCCCAGCACTCGCAAAAGGCTATGCACTAATTAAATAATTGAATCAATCTTTTATAAGGATCCTTAATAGGACCTATATAAGAAGAGGTATTTTTGTATTTCACTTTCAGGCATATGCCAAGGGAAGCAAGTCACAATGACTTGTTTTCAGATGAATTTTGCCAGGATGAATTTTCCAGGATAGAACGTGGATGAACACCCTGCTCTTTTCAAGAAGTGTTCAGAGAACCAGGCATGGGGTGAAACTCCTACCATCGGAACCGACAGCTTTACATTCCCTTAGAAGGATGGTGAGCGCCACCAAACCATTGGCCACTTCTCAAAGGTCGGGAAAGGGAGGTGTGATGCAGAAGACAAACATCTGGGCTTGACGTCAGCATATATCTTTCTGCATATCTGTGGAAAAATCACTGGTTAAATCGCCGTTGGACTCTAACCTGGGACTTCCAGCATCTCAACCGACTGAGCTACCTGCCTACTTTAAGGTACCAACATTAGCTAAATTGATTTAAAATCCAGGCTAAAAGACATGTAGAAAACAAAAATAAAAATAAAATTTGGTTAGAAATAGCCTATTTTACAGTTTTTGTGCAAATATGCACATTTTTGTCTCACTCTTGCAGTCTTGTCATGTATGAACGGGAGTCTCTATTTTCTTATGTAAATCCATTGTTTTCTAACCCTCTGTAATTTCTCTTTGGGATATGAATGGGAAAATAATTATAATCAAGTGAAGAGGATTTGATCTTTATAATGCCCCAACCAACATCAAGCTAAGACATTTTGAAAGTTTTCAGGGTCTGAAATAACTGAATAAAGGGAAGAAATATAAAGAAAAGCAAAGGTGTTAAAGTCTTTTCCTGTTTCCAAATTTTTTTCAATATATTTAAACATTTTTAAACTTTAATTACTCATAACTTGAAAACTATGCATATTGCATAGCTTGCAGTGTACCTTGAGCAGTCACTGTCCACAGTGGCGGCACCAGGGTTTTGGTCATGGGAAAGAGAGGCGCAATTTTGTTTCACCTGTTCATGGAAAAGGGAGGGGGGGGGGCGGGAACCTATGGACAAGGTATGTCACTTTACAACATTTTTGGGAAGAAGTGGGCAAAAAGCGATCTCGTGGGGTGGGGGAGGTGACAAATGCCCCATTCCCCCATAGCGCCACCACTGGCTATCCTAAGTCTTATTCCTAACAATATCACTAAAAAGGCAACTTCTCAAATCAAATTTCTTTAAAGACATGCAACTATCTTTATAAAACTTCCCGTCGTATTCGTTACATGCATTCTTCCCCTATAAGAGTGTAGCCAGCTTTTTGTATTGGGGGTCGTAGAACGAAGAAAAAAAATGCTAATGGCTTAATCATTTCCCCACATAATTGTCTTCAAATAATCTTTAAACCATAGGCGTAGGATGGATTATTTTCTGGGGCAGGGAGTGTGAAGGTTGTATGCTTTCTTCCCATTTTAGAGGTAAAACCAAGAAATTATTAATATAAAATTAGTATTGAACGGAAATTGGGAGTTAGGGGAGGGAGGGGGATTGGAAGTTTCAAACTTCAATTCTGGCTAACCCCATAGACAAAAATATTAATTTTGCTTTGCTCCCTACATTTTTAAGGAACTTTTTGTAAAATAATAACATTATCTTGCAGCTAAAATGCTTAACTGGGATCATAAGATAAATTGACAGGCACAATATTCAGATAATGCAGGTGTGTTAAAGACTGGGGTGCCAATATAAGATTTACCAACTATACCTCAAATAAACTTCTTAAAGAAGAAAAATATCAGCATTTCACATTTCCTTTTTTGGAGGTAAAACTGAAGAAATTTTGCAAGAATTTTGCACCATTTCAAGAAAATTGTACACATTTTTCCGTAAATCGACAAATTTTTTGAAGAAAATTAAGGAAACTTCCCATTTCCCGGGGTAAATTGTTATCCGAGAGGATTTATCTTCCAGGTTGTATGCTCTGTTCCCGTTTTGGAGGTAAAATTGATAACATAAAACTAGTATTGCATGGAAATTTGGTAACATTATTGGAAATTTGGAAGAATTAGGCAACATTTTCTAAAAATTATCCTAAAAATTTATGAGGTAAACTGCCATCTGAGAAGATTTCTAGTTTTCAATTGGAAATTAAAAAAAAAAAAAAAAAATTAGTAATATTGAATGGATTTGGTCAAATTATTAGTATTGCGTAGAAATTTGCTAACATTATTGGAAATTTGGCATCATTTTCTGAAAATTAAGGAAATTTCGCAGGTAAACTGCCACCTGAGAAGATTTCTAGTTTCTGGAAGGAAATTAAAAAATAAAATTGGTGATATTGAAGGGAAATTTGGTCAAATTATTGGAATTTTAAAAAAAATTAGACATTTCCTGAAAATTACATTTGACTTTCCAATTAGCACTAACTTTAAATGGTTGGAAGCAGTAGCATAATGGCTATGCGCTCTAGGATGCCAGAACACTGGGCATTAAAAGGTACCCATACAAAAATAATATTAGTTGATAGAAGCGTCTAAAATCATACTCTCAGGACTCCAAAGCAGCTAAAAACGCTTCCGCTCCAGGACCCCCACTGGGGGCCTATGCAGCCAGCCCCTGGCCCCCAGCGCCAATTACTGCTCGCTTTTCAGTGCTCTGCCCAAATTATTACTTCCCTGGCCTAACAAGGCCCTGGGTACAAGATTATACTAGTAGCATATGCTATAAGCCCGCACTTTTTCAAGATGGGGAGGGGGGGGAAGGTCCCAGGTAAAAATGTGTTGCTTCAGATGGGGCTTAGCTTACAATACATTAAGTACGTAGCACATATGAGCTGAGGTGAGTCATGGGATTTTGAGTCTGAATAAATGGAAAAGCCCTTTAGGAGAGAGTACTCAATGTAGCTGAGGGCGGGCGAGCAGAAAGGGTGTAACTTCAGCCAAAAAGATGTGAAGTGTTGTTCGGGAGCCTGGTAGGAGAGTGATGTTTCAGCAGACGCCCTCTTGTTGTCCATTTTTGGAGTTTGATTTGGTTGTGGAGGTTGAAAATGTTTGGGAGGGTCTGGGATTTGTAGTGAGCGGAAAGGCCCTGGTAGATAACAGGGGTAAGATTGGTCCATGGGGGAAAAGAGAGCCATTAGAAGGTGTTAAAGGTAGAGGGGTTGATGTCTAGTTGGCGAAGGTCAGGTTTAATAAGAGAGCCAAATGGAGGGACAGCTTGAATGCTTATCTTCACCATTTCCTTTCTTTAATCTTTCATAAAGGTTGACCATGTTTCACCACTAAACTAATCCTCTGAGGAAAAAATTCATAACAAAATCAGGTGTCCCACAAACTAAAATTAAATTCACAAAAAAAAAAAAAAATACAACCAGAACCAAAAGGTTTTGTGGTTCAGATGCTTTTTTCATATGCTGATTGATAATTTCCAAGTTTCGTATTAACTGTCATGTCATTGCATATCAAGAAATATTTGTTCCAGGATATTTATACATAAGCCACGACCACCATGCATGATGCAGATTTACCCCGCTAAGTATAGCGGAATATTTACGAGTTATACTTACCCTCCATGCAAGTAAATCAATAAAATAGACATACCTATTGACAACACTAGCATGTGCACAATAATAAAGAACATTATCATAGCAAGTATGATGCAAAACAGACATATGGTTGTTCATGAATCATTTTTGAAGAATTTTAGGTTAAGCCCCACCTACTCATTAATATGCATGGTTATCTGTGTATCATATATGACTTGAATCAGTTTATCATTTTTTAGATACCGTGATTACAAGTTTTTTTTCAGCAAAATCATATGAAGCCCGCCCACAATGCATACTAATGAAATTCAACCTTTTTATATGAATAAGTACACATTAGCAAACATTATAACTGTACTAAATATAAAACAAAACATATATGTGGTTGTTAAATAAACATTTCAATTTTTTTACATTAGGCCCCTCATTAATATGACATCACCATGATAGAGCACATCTACGGACCATGGGCAATCTGTGTGTGACATACGACTTAAATCCAGTTTATCGTTATTTAGATATTGTGTTTACAAGCTCTTTTTAGCAAAATCATACTAAGCCCGCCACTGTGCATATTAATGAAATTCAACGTTTTCATACCATGAACATGTACACATTAGCTAACATCATAACTGTACCAAATATGAAACAAAACAGATATGTGGTTGTTAAAATAAGAGCATTTTAAGATTTTTATATTAAGCCCCGCCTACTTATTAATATACATGACATCATCACCAAAAACAATAGCGCACATCTACAGACCATAGGCTGTATGTATACCACATATGGCAGGAATCCATTGTACCATTCGTGAGATATCGTGCTTACAAGTTGGCCGTCCCATACACACACCCACCCATACACACACCCACCCATACACACACCCACCCATACACACACCCACCCATACACACACCCACCCATACACACACCCACCCACACACCCATACGCCATCATGACCGCATAGCTTCCTGATGCTATCGCATAGGAAACCAAAAACAAGCAAACCCAAGATGTTTTCTTCATATTTTGTATTGTTTTGCAATCATGTGTTAACGCCTAAATGAACGATTCATCACTACCTCTTATCATACAGGAATTATCTTTCATACAAGGTAAATAAATTGCATTCAAAAACTTTCTTCCATCCTTAAAACCAACAAAATGAGTCATATTTACCTCAAATCAAATAAACCTTTGGCTTCCCTATTTTCATGAGTACAGTTTGAACTCTACGATCAAAAAACTCAAAACAAATGAAAATTGAAAAAAGAAGATATTTAACTTATTTATAATAACCTCCTTAATCCTTACAAGTTTGACACACATAAACAAGTGCAATTTCATGCAAAACAAATATCCTTTTGACAAATTTGACCACAATCTGGTCTACATTCTCCAACAACACATATCTAGCAGAAAATACACAGGTTTATAATAACAGTTCTAGAATGTACCTTGGTAGTTACAGGTGCATTATTTCAAAACTGTAATCAAAATTTGCATACAATACTTAAATTGCAAATTGACTCCCAACCACAAACCTTTTGATTCACGAGTGTCTAGGTCATCAAATATTTTGTTTCACCAAAAATCTTCCATCTTCTAAACTTAACATAAACAGCCATAAAATTCTACTTAAACCAAAGACATGCATACAAGTTACATGTAAAATATTTAAAATTCAACCCAGCAATTAAAATATATAAATTATGCATCAAACTAAAAATATATATAAAATAAAGCTAATATTTCTAAATGAGGGTCATGAAAATTCATGAAAATTCATTAATATTCATGAGAAATGTAAACCACAACAACACCTGCTTCTGTTGAGCATGCGCATGTATTTCTAATTTATCCAGTTTGGAATCAAAAACTAAACTTCTAGATCTATGGATGACCCAAAGAAATCTAGCTACAAAACAGTAAACACATCATCAGATTCTCCAAGTAATCAGTCTTAAAATTATGCAAGAGTTAATCAGTTCCGAAAGATTCTTTTAATATATGCAGGAAGTACATTACCTACTATACTTACTTTCTCCAAATACAGCTTTCAATACTTTATCTGTATTTTCTTTAAAAAACTACAATTCAAGAGTAAGCCCAAAGCTCAAAACTTGTTATCAATCAGGTACTGCTTTTCAAGACACCAAACCAGAGAGGGAAAAACAGCATATAAGCAAGAAAATGTTGAGAACAACTAAATCCATCACACCGTAAATGGGCATATTGGTTTTCTTAAAAGAGTAACTTTTGATTGATTACTTTACTGTGTTTTTAACATGAAATACATTCATGCAATCAGACACAGGCAGGATTTAAGGGGGGGGGCAAGGGGAACTTGCCATCATTCCCATTCCAAATTTATATCTTATGTGTGGTGATATTGGGACTCCCCCACTTTCAGAAGGCAAATCCACATATCCTCACAGGGTGATCATGGTTCATATTGCCCATTTACCCCCCCCCCCCCTCTTCCTGCCCAATATAAACAGTGCTTCCAAAAAGTTAAAACATGAAATCGGTCAAATAAGGAAAGACGTTTCAAGTGGAAGGTTTGCTTATTACATTATCTAAAAAAGAAAAAAAATAATCGAAAAATACATACATACGATAAATAAAATCTCTCCATATTAAATACATGAAGTTGTGCTAATAACAGCCATGTGATTCAAAATTGTGTTCTGCTTACAAAATATCCAACTGTCTACTGATGTACAAAACATCTAACAGCCAGTCCATACCATGTGAAAACAATTTTTCTGTTCTTCTAAGAGCAGTTAAACTTTTTGCACAAAATCTGTCATCTGATATAATATATTGCTCTATCACTTAAAACTAGAGTGGAAACTGGGATAGTAAATAGATGTACCAAAACTTCCAGACAACAAATACAGATATGATCAAATAATAATAATAATAAAAAAAATCACTCTTCATGAGTTGCTGTTAATTACTTTCTTTTCTAGGTAATACGTTGTGAAATGATAAAGAACAACATACAACTTATAATATGATTGAATAAATGAGACAGCAAATAAAATTACAGAGAAAATCTTGAAATACTAAATCAAAGCATACACACATCAAAATTACTATGTGATAGCTGAAAAGAGCAGTATTTTACCAGATAAACTTCTCAGCGTACTTGCTTTACTGTAACTAATATGCTCACAAACAACGAAACTGAGCGAGATGAACTTGACCGGCACAAACGGTAACTCTTATTTTCAAATTGTATATATAAGTATTTTGATGGGGGAAAAATTGAATATCATTATGTAAGCATCTATTACAAACAAATATATAAAAAAGTCGGGATTTCTCGTTGAATTTTTCCGTAATTTACCAAATTGTTGTCTTTTACTGCAATTCTTTTAATTCATAAACAATTCAGAGAAATATAGAAACAATTCTTTTAGTAAATTTCAGTTTGAATATTGTGCTCATGCCGACAAACTCTTTTTTGACAAACTGGTACAGACATGACATGAAAATTATGTGCCCAATATCAAGGCTTGTTTAAGATGAAATTAAGACATTTCTAACATATATAAGGGTGTTTCAGCTGACATCATGAGGTCACATGACTCTGTTTGCATCACCATTTTGTCAGGCAACACTGTAGTCTGCTGTACACTTAATTAAACTTACAAAAGTTTGCATGCTGTTACATAAGATCATTTTTGTAAGACAATTATACCGGAATCTTGCTGTGCTGTTGCTTGTTAATAGATGTGTGCCGGGGAATAAAAAGATGTTTTCTCAATGTCCATCTGATCATGATTGACGTTTGAAGTGGGTTTCTGCTGTACGACACAACGGCTTTCAACTTACGATTCACACTAGGATTTGCAGCGAGCACTTTCTATCAGGTATGTAGGCTTTGTCTGCGTGTAACGAACAATCAGATAGTGTTCATGCAAAAGCTACTCTTCGTATGAATTTATCAAAGAAAATATGGAGTAAAATCGGAAGCAAAAAAAAAAAACTGCAATCAGTAAAATTCTCTAAACTGGTAGGTAGGTTTGCATGCAGTATGTTTGTTGTATGTGTGATGTGACTGAGCCGTGTAAAAGCACGTGAAATGCAAGGATGCTTTCCCTGCAAAATGGCTTCCAAAAGAGTTAGGAGTCATGTGATGAAATCCCTCTATTGTTTGAAATTTCATTTTAAGAAATATTCCAGACCTTATAGTTCTTAGCAAAGATTCATCAAGAATAATACATCTCAGAAAAATATCTTTGTCAGAGTGATAGTAACATCACATGCAACATTTGTGTTTGCAGAAAAACATTTGATAAGGAGAAACGCTGGGCCTAGTCCAAGTGAAGTCAAATGTATTTCTAATAAGTCACCAAAACCACAAGTTTTCCCCATTGACTTGTATAATAACGAATGATATAAGATGCTTTATTCCAAAAACTGTCGCTTCAAATCATTTTGGTCCAAAGGTTATTAATTTTTTGCATTCAAGGTCATATTTAGACTTCTAGAAAACCTATAACATTGTCCTAACACAAAAAACCAAATTTTGGGCCAAATTTAATCTTAGGCTCTTGAAAATGAGCAACAATGGGCCAACCTATCGTTGATACGTGTGGTGGAGGAACATGCAAATTTAGATTTGATAGGTTTTCGAGTAACCAAATCGCACAGCTTTCTGATACTCGTTGTAACTTGATACATTTATCAGAAGGCCTTGTGGACGAGAATTTTAGTGACATTATTTAAAGTGTTTACGTTGTCGTGACTAAATAAATACATTGCAGTGACTGAATTCTTGTTTGCAAATCTAGAACCAAAAAAAAAAACCTACCAGTTACTCATGAATTATCTTAACATTTCTGTAATAAGAACTTGTATGTATGTATACAAGGAATCAAGAACTTCCACATTTTCTTAATGCTTTTCCACATGTAGGCCATCCTTAATATGTTTGTTTAATGTAAAAAAAAAAAAAATGATACAAATAAATTAGGACAACCCCACTGCATTTTCTTAAAGGTTGGAATTTTGTTGGGTTTTTATGGCAAACAATTCTGTTTTTAAAACATGATCTCATATTCTTGTGCATTTCACAATTTATGATTGAGATCAAATCCTCCTTACCATCTGTCCGTGAAATGAGGGTTATTACTGCTTGTAGTGGTTGACAGAGTGGAATATCCATAGCAATTGTTACCAGCTATTTTGGTGCATACATTTGGACTGTTTTGGCCATGTGATATTCACTATCCCCTTGTTTTCACCCTTCTGTTTCTGTCCTTCCATTTCATTGTTGTTTTTGGCCTTGTGTACTTGTTTTTGGCCTTGTGTACTTGTTTTTGGCCTTGTGTACTCGTTTTTTTGGAGCTACTTAGCTATCTTCTGTTGTGAATATTGTTCACATTTGCACTTTACATAAAAACAAAATCCTTGGCACATTGTACACAACTAACTTCCTGAGGCAATCCTTTCTGGAAGATACTTTCAATTGTATTAGTTCCCTGATAGTCATAAGGCATGACGCTATGATGAGAAAGTGTCGAGGGTCATGGATCTTTTTGCAAATGACTTGAAATAAGAGAATGTGATATTGTTTCTTCCATCATATCAAACAAACCCTGATTAACATATCGTGATGTGCCATTTTCACATGCAAAATGCATATCCAAAGCAGGAGTTTAAAAAACAGAATTTTACGAACATTTCAAATGAATGAGATTTAACTGAACATTTGCAGCATATCTGATTCTTTTATGTTCCTTTCCTTAGCTTTTAGGTTTTATGAAAAGCAAAGCAGTATTCCAAAATTAATAATCATAACATAAATATCGTGATATGGTTAATATATCGCGATATGGTGATATATTGCGATATATCGCGATATGGTGATATAGCGCGATATGCTGATTTATGACGATATCTTTGTCCATGATGATCAATATCTCAATTACTGATATCCTGACAGCCCTCACATTTAACCAATTAAGATCATCCTATTGGGATCACAGATCAATATCAATATTTGATCTTACATCTAATATTCTTAATATTTGATCTGAATATTTAAAAAAAATATCCAACTTTTTATTGGCAGGAAGAAACAGGTTAGGACAGTTGGAAAAGGTCATCTTCTCTCACCAACGGCTCAAACACAAACTTTCCTTCAGCTACCCATCCGATATCCATGGTTCACACTGATCCGATATCCATGGTTCACACTGATCCGATATCCATGCTTCACAGTGATCCGATATCCAGGGTTCACACTGATCCAATATCCAGGGCTCACACTGATCCAATATCCAGGGCTCACACTGATCCGATATCCAGGGTTCACACTGATCCAATATCCAGGGTTCACAATGATCCGATATCCATGGTTCACACTGATCCGATATCCAGGGTTCTTACTGATCCGAAATTCAGGGCTCACACTGATCCGATATCCAGGGCTCACACTGATCCGATATCCAGGGTTCACACTGATCCAATATCCAGGGCTCACACTGATCCGATATCCAGGGCTCACACTGATCTGATATCCAGGGCTCACACTGATCCGATATCCAGGGTTTACACTAATCCGATATCCAGGGTTCACACTGATCCATTATCCAGAGTTCACACTGAAATGCTTGTCTCAATCATTATTCAATAATTCCAGTCATGTAAATTACAAGAAGCAACTTACAACCAGCACAAAAACCTCACCTCATAAATGTAAACATCAGCACCAAATCCATTGCAGTACAATGTATGTAGTATTACAGGCTAACAATATACATAAGCATAATGGGGACAAAAATGAACTGAAATGTTAACTGAGGGCAAATTCCTGACCACTGGTTCTTAGGCAATGTCTACACATTTGAATACGTATCAAAGACCTTTTACACCAACCCAACATTCTAGAAATATAAATTTTACATAGTATTATGTATAATCTAATACTACACTACTAGGGCACACTACATGCTATCATTATATTCAAATATGGAACGTCAATGATATTAAATACCTACTGTACATAATAACAATCCGTCTCATTTAATTACCTTTATAATTAGATGCATTCTTACTGTTTATATCTAACGATTATTTTACTGTTTTATGATAATATACAAACAACTTCCAACAAAATCAATCCCTGTCCAGAAAATTCAGTCAAAGGCACATTGTATCCCGTAATATCTAAAGATTACAAAGACTTGGATCTACAATTGAAATTTGTCTGTGGTTTAAGTGAATTGGTTACTTCCTTAAAAAAACCCATAAAAATCAACACCCTCTCTTTACCTCACGACTTTGTACAAAAATTACCCTCCCTTTACCAACACACCACCCTTCCTTTACCAACGCACCACCCTCCCTTTACCAACACACCACCCTCTCTTTACCAACACACCACCCTCCTTTTACCAACACACCACCCTCCCTTTACTAACACACCACCCTCTCTTTACCAACACACCACCCTCCCTTTACCAACACACCACCCTCCCTTTACCAACACACCACCCTCCTTTTACCAACACACCACCCTCCCTTTACCAACACACCACCCTTCCTTTACCAACACCCACCCTCCCTTTACCAACACACCACCCTCCCTTTACCAACACACCACCCTCCCTTTACCAATACACCACCCTCCTTTTACCAACACACCACCCTCCCTTTACCAACACCCACCCTCCCTTTACCAACACACCACCCTCCTTTACCAACACACCACCCTCCCTTTACCAACACCACCCTCTCTTTACCAACACCACCCTCCTTTACCAACACACCACCCTCCCTTTACCAACACACCACCCTCCTTTACCAACACACCACCCTTCCTTTACCAACACACCACCCTCCTTTACCAACACACCACCCTCCCTTTACCAACACACCACCCTCCCTTTACCAACACACCACCCTTCCTTTACCAACACACCACCCTCCCATTACCAACACACCACCCTCTCTTTACCAACACACCACCCTTTTCTTACCAACACACCACCCTCCCTTAACCAACACACCACCCTCCCTTTACCAACACACCACCCTCCCTTTACCAACACACCACCCTTCCTTTACCAACACACCACCCTCCCTTTACCAACACACCACCCTCTTTACTAACACACCACCCTCCTTTTACCAACACACCACCCTCCCTTTACCAACACACCACCCTCCCTTTACCAACGCACCACCCTTCCTTTACCAACACACCACCCTCCCTTTACCAACACACCACCCTCTCTTTACCAACACACCACCCTCCTTTTACCAACACACCACCCTCCCTTTACCAACACACCACCCTCTCTTTACCAACACACCACCCTTCCTTTACCAACACACCACCCTTTTTTTACCACCACACCACCCTCTCTTTACCAACACACCACCCTCCTTTTACCAACACACCACCCTTCCTTTACCAACACACCACCCTCCCTTTACCAACACACCACCCTCTCTTTACCAACACACCACCCTTCCTTTACCAACACACCACCCTTCCTTTACCAACACCCACCCTCCCTTTACCAACACAAATAATAATAATAATATAAAGAAAATACATCAACAATTCTTAAGAGAGTGAGGATGAGGCCACAAAGCCCACACAATGGACTTACAATACCAGTCATTCCTACACACAAATTGAATATCTCCTTTAATGGAATTAGATATTGAAGCAGTTCCTTCACCATTTTGTCCTCTTTCATAAAAGATAAACTTGCTTGACCACTGAAGTAATTCTTTAATGAATGGCTAGTTGATTATATTACTTTTTCTAATCAGTTGGCAGTATAAGATAACTTGATCAATATCATCCATTGTAGATCTTAAACAACATGACAAAGAATTAGTCATGTACTGGCTGGTTAAAATATTCCTTCTATTGATTTCACTTCACTTAAAAAATGCAGAGGTGGATAGTGCTTTAGCTTCCCCCTTTTGGGAGGGGGTGGCAAATAAATGTATTTCTAAAATTTAAAAGGTCTTACACCGAAAAATGGAAGTATATATGTATGTATGTGTGTATGTATGTATGTATGTGTGTGTATGTATATATATATCTATAAATATATATATATATTTACATGCATACATACACACATATATATATATATATATATATTATATGATATATATATATATATATATATGCATATATACATTATATTAATTCCAGAATATCCATAGCTTGAAGTTACGCGTGATTCTAAATTCCAGGATTTATTTACTTCGATGGGGAGAGGAATGGGAGGGAGGGGAAGGGGGGTGGGGGGGGATTGCAGTAGTGCAATGTTTATACTATGCTAACGAAATATTTCACAGCATATGTCCCTCTAGGATCACTGCATACAAGTAGATTAAGGCTTACTTCTCATGCAGATATGCAGACAATTTTCATTACTGTAATTTATTAATAAATTTGTAATGAGAGAAATACACAAGTATGTTGACTACCTATTGGAAAGCTTATTTGATCTGCCAGTGGCAGCACCTTTCCAAGTATGCCCAAACTTTGAAAAAAAATTGCAAAATTCTGAATCGAATGGTCTTTCTTCTAGATATTAAAGTTTTTCATAAAGCCTGTGACAAATGCTCTGGACACTGTTACATACACAACCACAGAATGCCCTTCATTATTTTCTATACATGGGTTGGTAAATCAGTTACAAAGCTTACACCTCAATTACTAAGGGGACAAAAATGATCTGAAAATTACCTTGATATGTATGTTAAGCAAAACCTACAGTGGCTGATGAAATGAAAAAAAGAAGGGAAAAAAGAAAAAGAAGAAGGATTTTCTTGATAGCAGAAGGATTATAAGATGGTACATATGTAAATAGTAATAGCATTCTCCTCCATACAAAGGCTAGGCATCACTTTATATGTAACCACAAGAATAATAGCCAACTACTGCAAAATACGATAAAGTGTTAGCATTTTATTGCAAAGGCAGAAACATCACAGGTTACTGCACTTAGCTTGAACAGCTTACAAGAATGTCAGATACAGAATACAATGCCATACATCTAGTGTCTAGACACTAACCCAAGATTCTGAATGGTCAGCAATCATCAAAATAAATAAATTTCATACATGTTAAAGGAGAATAAAATATTAACAATATTAACAATGGTGAAAAGGGGCTGCCAAGTTTTCACCCAAAAATTTCTAAAATTGTTCAAAAAACCCATCAGATACCCTATTTTGAAGTATTTCGCATAAAATGACGCAAGACTGTGAAGACATCAAAGTGGAATGAAGACATTGGTCTTGTTGGTGATTTTCTGGTGACAAATCGGGCACTCATTTTGTGTGTTGCTACAGCTGGCGCAGAATGCTAAATGAGCGCAAGGTAGGACTGCTATGCTCCGCTGACGGCTTTGACAAATGAGGCAACATAAGGCTTCCTTACTGTGAATAAGCTGGAGGAGAAACAAGATTTTTTTTTTTAAATCACAAGTTGGTCAAAAAATCAACAATTCTTGAAGGAAATTGGATATATATAAAACCTTTGATTTCGTTTCGTCTGTGTGTTACAAGGCCAAAAGTATATCTTCATGAAACACATTTTCCGCACGCTACTCAATCTTATGCATGTTTACTACCTTTGGTCAAAATTAATGATACACCACACAATGGAGGGAAACAACTAAAGACTAATGCCTAAAATGAGCATAATATACTGCCCAAGTTCTTGCATAGCACCATCATAATCACACTTGCATAATTATACCTTTTGGGCATCCCAAAAAAAATCAATGTTTTGGTCCTGCAGTCTGTGCTCAACTGTGGACCAATCACAGTGTAAGTCTTAAAACCTACAAAATTATGATATTCCTAAACATCATGTCATTCAGGAACTGTAATCTGAACAAACAGCAACTACAAATCCTGATCATTCCAAATAGGGCTGGTAGCAAAGACAACACATTGGAAAGATCTGAACAAACAGCAACTACAAATCCTGATCATTCCAAATAGGGCTGGTAGCAAAGACAACACATTGGAAAGATCTGAACAAACAGCAACTACAACTCCTGATCATTCCAAATAGGGCTGGTAGCAAACAACAACATTGGAAAGATCTGAACAAACAGCAACTACAACTCCAGATCATTCCAAATAGGGCTGGTAGCAAAGACAACACATTGGAAAGATCTGAACAAACAGCAACTACAACTCCAGATCATTCCAAATAGGGCTGGTAGCAAAGACAACACATTGGAAAGATCTGAACAAACAGCAACTACAACTCCAGATCATTCCAAATAGGGCTGGTAGCAAAGACAACACATTGGAAAGATCTGAACAAACAGCAACTACAACTCCAGATCATTCCAAATAGGGCTGGTAGCAAAGACAACACATTGGAAAGATCTGAAAAAACAGCAACTACAACTCCAGATCATTCCAAATAGGGCTGGTAGCAAAGACAACACATTGGAAAGATCTGAACAAACAGCAACTACAACTCCAGATCATTCCAAATAGGGCTGGTAGCAAAGACAACACATTGGAAAGATCTGAACAAACAGCAACTACAACTCCAGATCATTCCAAATAGGGCTGGTAGCAAAGACAACACATTGGAAAGATCTGAACAAACAGCAACTACAACTCCAGATCATTCCAAATAGGGCTGGTAGCAAAGACAACACATTGGAAAGATCTGAACCAACAGCAACTACAACTCCAAATCATTCCAAATAGGGCTGGTAGCAAAGACAACACATTGGAAAGATCTGAACAAACAGCAACTACAACTCCAGATCATTCCAAATAGGGCTGGTAGCAAAGACAACACATTGGAAAGATCTGAACAAACAGCAACTACAACTCCAGATCAATCCAAATAGGGCTGGTAGCAAAGACAACACATTGGAAAGATCTGAACAAACAGCAACTACAACTCCAGATCATTCCAAATAGGGCTGGTAGCAAAGACAACACATTGGAAAGATCTGAACAAACAGCAACTACAACTCCAAATCATTCCAAATAGGGCTGGTAGCAAAGACAACACATTGGAAAGATCTGAACAAACAGCAACTACAACTCCAGATCATTCCAAATAGGGCTGGTAGCAAAGACAACACATTGGAAAGATCTGAACAAACAGCAACTACAACTCCAGATCATTCCAAATAGGGCTGGTAGCAAAGACAACACATTGGAAAGATCTGAACAAACAGCAACTACAACTCCAGATCATTCCAAATAGGGCTGGTAGCAAAGACAACACATTGGAAAGATCTGAACAAACAGCAACTACAACTCCAGATCATTCCAAATAGGGCTGGTAGCAAAGACAACACATTGGAAAGATCTGAACAAACAGCAACTACAAATCCTGATCATTCCAAATAGGGCTAGTAGCAAAGACAACACATTGGAAAGATCTGAACAAACAGCAACTACAAATCCTGATCATTCCAAATAGGGCTGGTAGCAAAGACAACACATTGGAAAGATCTGAACAAACAGCAACTACAACTCCAGATCATTCCAAATAGGGCTGGTAGCAAAGACAACACATTGGAAAGATCTGAACAAACAGCAACTACAACTCCAGATCATTCCAAATAGGGCTAGTAGCAAAGACAACACATTGGAAAGATCTGAACAAACAGTAACTACAACTCCAGATCATTCCAAATAGGGCTGGTAGCAAAGACAACACATTGGAAAGATCTGAACAAACAGCAACTACAACTCCAGATCAATCCAAATAGGGCTGGTAGCAAAGACAACACATTGGAAAGATCTGAACAAACAGCAACTACAACTCCAGATCATTCCAAATAGGGCTGGTAGCAAAGACAACACATTGGAAAGATCTGAACAAACAGCAACTACAACTCCAAATCATTCCAAATAGGGCTGGTAGCAAAGACAACACATTGGAAAGATCTGAACAAACAGCAACTACAACTCCTGATCATTCCAAATAGGGCTGGTAGCAAAGACAACACATTGGAAAGATCTGAACAAACAGCAACTACAACTCCAGATCATTCCAAATAGGGCTGGTAGCAAAGACAACACATTGGAAAGATCTGAACAAACAGCAACTACAACTCCAGATCATTCCAAATAGGGCTGGTAGCAAAGACAACACATTGGAAAGATCTGAACAAACAGCAACTACAACTCCAGATCATTCCAAATAGGGCTGGTAGCAAAGACAACACATTGGAAAGATCTGAACAAACAGCAACTACAAATCCTGATCATTCCAAATAGGGCTGGTAGCAAAGCCAACACATTGGAAAGATCTGAACAAACAGCAACTACAAATCCCGATCATTCCAAATAGTCCTGGTAGCAAAGACAACACATTGGAAAGATCTGAACAAACAGCAACTACAACTCCAGATCATTCCAAATAGGGCTGGTAGCAAAGACAACACATTGGAAAGCACCACTTTCAGTTTTCATGGATTAATGTTATTCTTTTTATATTTCTATAGAACAATGTGCGAACTTGGGTCTGTGATTGAAACTACCATTGTTATCAATACCACATTTATCGTGATACCAACCACTACCACTAGGGAGTCAGCTAGCTCAGTTGGTCGAGCGCATGACTGAGATGCCGGAGGCAGAGTTCAGCCCGTTTAACCCATTTTTCCACAGCTATGAAGACAGATACACTGATCTTCAAAGCGGAAGTACGTCGTGTGCAGCTCCTGCTCCCCATTCAGCTGTTGAGAGAAGTGGCAATGGTTGAATGGCGCTCGCTGTCCTTCGGAGGGGACGTTAAGCCATCGGTCCCGATAGTAGGACAGTCACACCCTATCTGGTTCTCTGAATACTATTCGAGAAGAGAAGTGTGAAACGCTGTGTTCATTCACTTCCCGGAGCTAATGGATGGATGATGTACCGTATAGGTAGCTCTCCCCCTATGCTAAAGCTCTGATGTTTGTAAAGCGCTCTTGAATATACTTGTATAGAAAGGGCGCTATATAAAATAATTACTATGACAAGACATCTCTAGGCTCTTGTACCTAATACATCAATCATACCGTTGAAGGATAATTCATGTTCATACATATGGTAGGGGAAACAAACACATTTTGCAAAAATCATGCTGATATCTTATTCCATTTTGGAGTGATTGCATTTCACCAGTGTATTGAAAATGATCTTGCAGTGTAAAGCATGATGTCATAATTGAGATCCAAGACATTGTGTATGTATTTCTTTAAAATGTAATTGCCTGTTTCTAAATTATTGTTCAGGTGTTGGTATAACATGTACCAATGGCGATTAGGAAAATAGAATTGCACCAATTTTAGGCCCAAAGTTTCTTTCTAGTAATTGCCTATGCTCTGAGGCCGCATAAAGTGTGCTATTCGATCTGCTTTGTGTGAACTGGTTCTATACTAGCCCCATAATAACTACCACACATCGTGAGCGTCACATGCAAAATACGCAAATTAATAAACAAAACTTATTTTAAGTCTTCAAATAAATCAAATAACTTATGTTAGCAGTCAAAAAATCTTGGATGGGTGCTTATAGGCACTTAATATCTTGAATACAGTTTTTGCAAGAACATGATTTGCCCATCAACTTAGGCTCTAAATGAAAGAGAGAAAACAAAAAAAATATATATAGAAATAATTAAAACAATTGCCTTGGATCTGCAATTATGACATTACACTAAATTTAAAGAATTTTTAAGGAATTATGTTCAGCGTTTTCTCAAATGGTTATTAATAAGTGGAATAGTTTGCCTGAGTGGATGCTAACTCTGATTCTATTCTTTACCAACCCTTTCTTACCTTTTCCTTTTTTGTTTTATATACGAGCTTTTTTCAAGGTGCATTGAGCAATAGGACATATTATTATTAAGTCCTTGTTTCTGCTTGGTTTTCCTGTGTTTTAAATTTTTTTTTATGGCAGTGATGTTAGTTTGGGCTTTTGATGGAGTAACTAACCCTTAGTCCATCCTATTGTTATATCAAACAAGACCAGAAATTCTCCTACCTTGTCTATCCTTTCTAGATCTCCTCGTAGCTGCAGCTGAACCTGCTTCAGCTTAGATAAAGGTAAATTATCCAACTCTGAAACTTTGTGAAGAACGTGAAGATGGGGTCCTCCCGTTAAACCTTCTATTTCTTGTTTCATAACCTTTGACTCCTTCATAACCTATTCAAAAAGATCAAGGAATGACAAAGGACAATATTACATATGATAGGCAGGTATGTGAGTAAAAAATGTTTAAAATAATGGAAAAATTGTCACCTCAACTTTCAGAAGTACATCAAAGTCGCCCCAAAATGATGCTAAGTTTAAAAAATCGCACAACTAGTACAGGAAAGCTATTGGCTTTAATGTCCAAATCACACCATCAATTTTCGGACCTACATTAATTTTTGACACCTTTCTTGAGACCAAGAGTTTTGTGTCCTGTTTGTAACACTACCCGAGATTTGCAAAAAAATCATTTCCTTAACAACAAATTGTGAGTAGATCATCGCACAAGTATACAATACAAATCCCTACACTGTGTACAATAAGCCAAGCGTATATTGGTGTCTTGACGTTGACGACATGCCTGGAAATGACCGGCAACTCTAATTTGATTAGATATACCTCTCTGTACTAATATTGTATGTATGTGCGGTACGTTTGCAAAGATTAATAGGAAAGATATGAAAAACAGAACTTTAACCAGATGTGAATGTTATTTCAATTTTTTTCTTCGAAGTTTGAATGAATTAATGAAACCATATAACGAACCTTTTTCTTCTCGTGTCAATCTTTACCCACTAAGTTATTGCCTTCACATTTCACCCAGGGTCCATATGCATAACACTAATTATTTCCACAGTACCTGGGATAGGATGGAACGCAGTTAGCCTGTGCTCATAAGGAAGGCCCAGGCTAGCGCTCATTAACATAACCCGTCAACTATACACACAAGAAATTTCTGCCCATATCCATTCACTATCGAATCACAGTACATATCTCCCAATGACCACTGACAGGCAAATCTTTCCCTCACAGCCACACTGTAGCTCCTAAGAAGGTCATTGGGATACAGTACTAACCTTTTTTACATTCCACGTGGAAGAAACATTAAATGGGCCACGCAATATTCAAGGGGAATGCCAAGTTAAATCTGAACTGCGCATGTCTTAGACATCCCTGGATATCTCAAGCGCAATGTATTGCAGACTTACTGTGTGTGTGAACATGTGCAGTATATTTTATGGCGATTTTGGCCTAATTAACTTTGTTGACAGTGCTAAGATTATTATCAGGATTATTGGAATTAAAGTTGTTTTCAAAAATTATTTTGCAGGATTGCTTATGGTATGTTTCTTACATATTTTCTTCAATAAAAAACTAGGTTTGTTAGTGTGCAGTATTGTGATTCATTCTCTTGAAGACATTCCATCATGTGTAATGAAAATGACTGAGCCCCTGTGGTGAGCGTTCCCTTTCCATTAGTATCATTTATTTTCCATGAAATTTTGTCTTGCATTTATCAGTTCAGATATAAATCTAGCACTCCTGTTTTGACTCGTTTAAAGTATTTACCCCAACATGGAAATGCAATCCATCCCCACAATGGCAGTAGGCTTTGCAAGTTTGCATGAGGGAATGACCAATACATGCATGATGTAAGTGATTACACACGTAAACAGTATAGACTATTACGTCACTGAATAATTACGTCATCACTTAAGGTTAAACGATTAAGCGACTGTGATGGTGATGGCTGTACATTTATGAAAAAATGCTAAGCGTCACAACCGTAATACATACATACATACACAAACACACCACAATGACTGCATAGGTTTCTGATACTATCGCATCAGAACCAAAAACGTAACAATGACGTGATTAAGGGATGACTTTCAAAATAGCAGAATTCCGTTAAAAAATGGAAACCCACATGCCTGCAAGAAAAAACACAGCGAAGCAAGTTTTTGAACAGGATTTTAAAACCAAGAATTGAAGCATATTTTTTGGCAGTTCTGCTTATTTTCTTATGATTGTGGATGTATCTTTTTAGAAGAAGTGAACAGATTTAATTCATTTTCAGTTCATCAAGAGATACTCTCTCTTGTAAGGTGAATGAAACATCTTGACATCATTATTCTTTTCTGCCCTATGCATAATCATCAAAGTAAAGTGAACAAATATCAGCCCTTATCTTTAAATATCCAACTCAAAAAAACCACAACACATAGTCTTTTACAGCATTTAATACATGATGATGTCAAGGTCTAGGGATGTGACCGTCTATCGTGTACACGATCCAAAATATTTTTTACAGTTTACAAAATGAATACATCGTTTACACGGAAATATCACAATCAATGATCTTACAATTCAAACTTCACGAACGATCAACCAATGATTTGGATTTAATCTTTTTAATGCAGGAGTTAAATTTGCACAAATCTTTCACTTCGATTCACTGAATTTAGAGTTACTTGATGTAGGCTTAGGCCTGGTTGACAATACAGGTTTAAATCTGAAAAAGGTTAACACTCGTTTTACAAGCTGCCAAAATTAGCCAGAAATACACGGGCAAAAAAGCATTTATTGTTATTTTCACCACAATTAAATGCAAAGATTGCCTGATGAGTCAAATAAATTGGGCAAAAAAGAAAAACGATTGCGAAATAAACAACACAAACGTTTCAAAGTTGCTGAGATTTCAACATGGTTCGTAAGCATCAGCGCCATTTTGCCAAAAGGGTTGCATAAAATACAGTACAGTTGGGAATAACACTGGGTTAGAATATTTTTTTATACAGTACGCTAGCTGTAAGCTAGTGGCACACTTTTGAATCTTGTACGGCACGGCAATATGTGTTGAAAACATTAAAATGCTTGCAAGACACAGCATTTTACTTGCTAATATTTCATTTCTGCATGGTTCTAAAAAGGGTTCAAACCATGGATTCTTATTTTTGACAACTTTTTTCAGCCTTACTGGTAATTTGAAGACTTATAGCCCCCTACTAAAGTTTGTGACGTTTCTTACTTATTTTAATGGCTGGAAATTGCGATGGTTACGTTGTGTTTATTGTATGGATAGAAGCAGTTCAGCAAAAATTTCTGAAATTTTTGGCGTGTGATCGCATTTTCGCCCATCGTGTACACGATAAATGATCACAAAAATAGATCGTTTATTGAATTAAAAAAAATGCACATCCTATGAAGGTTACCTCTTCCTTGGCATGTAACGCAGCCTGTCTTTCTTGATCTGCATACTCTGCCTTCTTTGCCCAATCAGATGCCTCCTGCTTCCAAGCGTCGCATGCCTATGGATAAAATGAAGTCACTCCTTAATCATTACAGAGATATTGATCAAGGACGGAAGCAGCATATGGGAAAAATCATGGTTGGTTGTTTTGGTTTGACAGCACTAATCAGGGATCGATGAATCAACTAAAAATCATTGCTGGTTGTTTTGGTTTGACAAAACTAATCAGGGATCCATGAATCAACTAAAAATCATGGCTGGTTGTTTTGGTTTGACAATACTAATCAGGGATCCATGAATCAACTAAAAATCATGGCTGGTTGTTTTGGTTTGACAATACTAATCAGGGATCCATGAGTCAACTAAAAATCATGGCTGGTTGTTTTGGTTTGACAATACTAATCAGGGATCCATGAGTCAACTAAAAATCATGGCTGGTTGTTTTAATTTGACAGCACTAATCAGGGATCCATGAGTCAACTAAAAATCATGGCTGGTTGTTTTAATTTGACAGCACTAATCAGGGATCCATGAGTCAACTAAAAATCATGGCTGCTTGTTTTGGTTTGACAATACTAATCAGGGATCCATGAATTAACTAAAAATCATGGTTGGTTGTTTTGGTTTGACAATACTAATCAGGGATCCATGAATCAACTAAAAATCATGGCTGGTTGTTTTGGTTTGACAATACTAATCAGGGATCCATGAATCAACTAAAAATCATGGCTGGTTGTTTTGGTTTGACAATACTAATCAGGGATCCATGAGTCAACTACAAATCATGGTTGGTTGTTTTGGTTTGACAATACTAATCAGGGATCCATGAATCAACTAAAAATCATGGCTGGTTGTTTTGGTTTGACAATACTAATCAGGGATCCATGAGTCAACTAAAAATCATGGTTGGTTGTTTTGGTTTGACAATACTAATCAGGGATCCATGAATCAACTAAAAATCATGGTTGGTTGTTTTGGTTTGACAATACTAATCAGGGATCCATGAATCAATTAAAAATCATGGCTGGTTGTTTTGGTTTGACAATACTAATCAGGGATCCATGAGTCAACTAAAAATCATGGTTGGTTGTTTTGGTTTGACAATACTAATCAGGGATCCATGAATCAACTAACTAGACATCAATGATGTTATAGCTCAACCCATTACAATGCAAGAAGAATTGATTGCTTTCAGTGATTTTATTTTTGTAATATGTACTTTTATGATGTTTTTAAAGTTTGATTTGAGGTGCATTCCATTTGTGGGCAATTATTCATCATCTTAAAAATTCAAGAGTTTCAACTTTCCCGTATGAGTTGTATTCAGTTTGTTTGTTCAGGTGTAATGGCACCTTAACAGTCAGGTCATATGTGCCAAACGAGGTTAGTTGTGAATGACTGTCAGATTGGTTCTCAGTAATGACTTAGTTTTGCGGTGGGTGCAATGAGGTTCATGTTATAGCGACGTCTGAAAAATTATGCTTCTAACAAAAGCTATGTGACATTCAATGCATGGTGCCATCATGTCTCACTTGATTAATGACGTTGGCGAGGTCATAGGTAAATTCCACCACAACATATAGTTAGAAAATACATTTTGCAAACATAACAAAAAGTTTAACATTTACACATTAATCTTCATAAATGTTAGATTAATTTCATTTGGCCAGTACTGAAAAAAGATTACTAACCAAACATGTTTTAAAATGGCCAAATATGTTATAATTAGCCAGTAATCGGCCAAACTAGCAGCTAAGGTTGTGACAGTTAGCATTTTTTCATAAATGTACAGCTGTCACCATTACGGTCCATAATCGTTAAACCGTAAGGCCAGTTGTCATAAGTGGACGCCCTTTTAACGCAAGTATAAAGCGAAATCTTCGCCAGGTTCTTAACAATTATCTACCTACTGTGGTGTAGCGGTTATCATACATGTCTACAGACCACGAGGTCCTGGGTTCAAGCCTGGGTTGGGTAGACACACCAGTGCACCACAACTGGTTATCAAAGGCCGTGGACATTGACTTGGTTGTTGATGTTATGTCTGTCCGTACGTTGTACCTGTGTTCTCGTCCGGATCGTATTAAGCGTTTCGTGATAGCATTGTTACTATCATAAGCGATTACGCAGGTGACAACCCGTCATTGTAATTGTCGTTTTACTCGCCGCCGTCGGTTCTTATTAATAGACCTTCCATAGCAACCCATGCTAATCCACCACTTGAAAGACGCTACCGTTATATTCACTATGTAATGTGCAAACATGCACTTCCTGCTTCTCGTATGAGTGTGTGAAAGTCAAGTTGACATGTACGATCGTTACTTAAATATTGATATCTGGTGTTTTTATTCTTACATAATTAGTTCTTAAATAAATAAATTATTATCCCGATAAAAAAATCATATATTTCATGTACTTTCTTTGTCAAATACTGTTAAAAATCTTGTTTAATGAGGAACGAAACATAACATAGAAATCATGCTGCCAAATTTGTTTGTGACTTCAAAGAAACATACATATGAAATATAATGGAATTTCGTTTTAAAGTTATGCCCCTAATTGTGTTTCATTTGACTTTTTACCATAATTGATGAAGAAATTATTGTTTTCCCCTTGAACTTAACAAAAAATCTTCGTATTTCCAAACATCCACGTGGAAATAATTCATTTAAAACGACCTACCTGTGGAGGGGAGGGTGGAGGGAAGGGTGGAGGGGAGGGGAAGGGTGGAGGGGAGGGGAGGGGAGAATGGAGCGGTAGGGTGAAATGGGAGGGTGGAGGGGAGGGTGGAGCGGTAGGGTGAAACAGGAGGGTAAAGGGAGGGGGGGGGGGGAGGATGGGGAGGAAGGGGAGGGTAGAGTGGAGCAGGAGGGTGGAGGGGAGGGTGAGGGGAGGGGTGGAGGGGAGGGAGGGTGGAGGGAGGAGGGTGGAGGGGGAGGGTGGGCGGGAGGGTGGGGCGGGAGGGTGGAGGCGGGAGGGTGGGGCGGGAGGTGGAGCGGGAGGGTGGAGGCGGGAGGGTGGAGCGGGAGGGTGGGGCGGGAGGGTGGAGCGGGAGGGTGGAGTGGGGGTGGAGCGGGAGGGTGGAGGCGGGAGGGTGGAGGCGGGAGGGTGGAGCGGGAGGGGTGGAGGGTGGGGAGGGTGGAGCGGGAGGTGGAGGCGGGAGGGTGGGCGGGAGGGTGGAGCGGGAGGGTGGAGCGGGAGGTGGAGCGGGAGGGTGGAGCGGGAGGGTGGAGCGGGAGGTGGAGGCGGGAGGGTGGAGCGGGAGGGTGGAGCGGGAGGGTGGAGCGGGAGGGTGGAGGCGGGAGGTGGAGCGGGAGGGTGGGGCGGGAGGGTGGAGCGGGAGGGTGGAGCGGGAGGGTGGAGCGGGAGGTGGAGCGGGAGGGTGGAGGAGGTGGGGTGAAGGGAGGGTGGAGGGGGGGAGGGGAGGGGGCGGGAGGGTGGAGGCGGGAGGGTGGGCGGGAGGGTGGAGCGGGAGGTGGAGGCGGGAGGGTGGAGGCGGGAGGTGGAGGCGGGAGGGTGGAGCGGGAGGGTGGGCGGGAGGTGGAGGGGGAGGGTGGAGGCGGGAGGGTGGAGGCGGGAGGGGGGGTGGGGCGGGAGGTGGAGGGAGGGTGGAGCGGGAGGGTGGGGCGGGAGGTGGGGCGGGAGGGTGGGGCGGGAGGGTGGAGGGGGAGGGTGGAGGGTGGAGGGTGGAGCGGGAGGGTGGAGGGAGGGTGGAGCGGGAGGTGGAGGCGGGAGGGTGGAGGCGGGAGGGTGGAGCGGGAGGGTGGAGCGGGAGGGTGGAGCGGGAGGGTGGAGCGGGAGGTGGCGGGAGGGTGGAGCGGGAGGGTGGAGGGGGAGGGTGGGAGGGAGGGTGGAGCGGGAGGGTGGGGCGGGAGGGTGGAGCGGGAGGGTGGAGGCGGGAGGTGGAGGCGGGAGGTGGAGCGGGAGGGTGGAGCGGGAGGGTGGAGCGGGAGGGTGGAGCGGGAGGGTGGAGCGGGAGGGTGGAGGCGGGAGGTGGAGCGGGAGGGGCGGGAGGGTGGAGGGGGTGGAGGGGGGTGGAGGGGGGGGTGGAGGGGTGGAGGGGGGTGGAGGGGGGTGGAGGGTGGGGGGTGGGCGGGGGTGGAGCGGGAGGTGGAGCGGGGGTGGAGGGGGGGTGGAGCGGGAGGGTGGAGCGGGAGGGTGGAGGCGGGAGGTGGAGGCGGGAGGGTGGAGGCGGGAGGGTGGGGCGGGAGGGTGGAGCGGGAGGGTGGAGCGGGAGGGTGGAGCGGGAGGGTGGAGGCGGGAGGGTGGAGCGGGAGGTGGAGCGGGAGGGTGGAGCGGGAGGGTGGAGCGGGAGGGTGGGGCGGGAGGGTGGAGGCGGGAGGGTGGAGGAGGGCGGGAGGTGGGGGGGAGGGTGGAGGGGGAGGTGGAGGCGGGAGGGTGGAGCGGGAGGGTGGAGGGGAGGGTGGAGCGGGGGGTGGAGGGGGAGGGTGGAGGGGAGGGTGGAGGGGAGGGTGGGGCGGGAGGGTGGAGGGGAGGGTGGAGGGGGTGGAGGTGGAGGGTGAAGGGGGGAGGGTGGAGGGGAGGGTGGAGGGGAGGGTGGACCAGGAGAGAGGGTGGAGCGGGAGGGTGGAGGGTAAGGGTAGGGGAGAAACAGCGTTGGGCAGAGGCGGTTGTGGCTACAGGAAATGGGATGGTAAATTTCGTCCAACGTATCTTTTTTTAATGGTATTTCTTGTCCCCAGTAGGCAAATAGACTAAAATATTGGATGGGATCAATAGCTAAATACAAGTGTAACTGCCCGGTCGTGTGGAGAATGAATTTTATTTATACAACAGGAGACAAAGAAAATTGTTAAATAGGGTAGAGAGGGGGAATACCCCCATTGTGGGAGTATTCCCTCATAATGGCTGGGGGGGGGAACACAGAGGGTAGGCCTATAAATGTTGTATTTATATATCGTTTTGTCAGTTTGTAGTAGTTGCTGCTGTAGGATATTGTGTAACTTCTTTCTGGGACGTACAACATAAACTTCAAAATTATCATGCTACGTCGGAGTTCTTACTCACATATGGGGACAGGCTTAACGCACCACACCCTAACACACATCTGAGGCTTACATGTTTTTAAAACACATTTTTATTTCAATATTGGGTATATAGTGGTGCGTGGCCAGGGGCAGGGAGACTTTCCAATAATTACGGCCCTTAGTGTTTGATAATGGTAATCCCAGGGTCATACAAGCAAGAATATGTCTCCTTTGATTTAGGTAAACAATTTGAATAGAAGAAAAATCTTTTTGATTCCTATGCCAGACATGACAGTATCTGAAATGCGAGGAACAAGAATTTTTTTTTAAATCGCGAACAGAAAAAAAAAAAGAAGGTTATTAAAATAAACATAAAGCAAATGAAAAATAAGAAACTACTGTTGCATGCTTAACAGTAAAGAAATAAAATAGACAATACAAGGATAAAATATACTTATCTCACTAAAAAGAAAGGAACGAGAAAAAATACTTAATACTTCTTTAAAAAAAGTAATAACGCACCTGATTTCATGGCCCTCGGTATTCGCGAACTAAGGGCCGGGTATATGCAGCATACTACCTCTTTTATTTAAGAATAGTGACAGTTGAAAAAAATATCCTTCTAACAAAAGTTGTAAGCCGTTTTGTATTAATTTTAATGTAGGAGTTAATGGAGGTTTCCACTATGTAACGGTCGATTACCGACGTTATCGGAGAGCAAAGGTCACTTTGAGTGCAGCATATTCTGCAACAATACATTTTAAAAACAAAATTACGAACATTAGCAACCATCTACATGTATTAAACAAAATATGTTAGGCTATGACGTTTGCATGTTTGATTTTTTCTGCATAGGACTTCCAATTTGTTTAGTTTTAGTTTCACTACGGAAAAAGCGTACTGCCGTGATTCCCGGGATACATATTCCCCTACTTTTTAAGTATAGGCCTATAGAATAAAAAATAAAAAATAGTACACAATTGGGGTGGAGGGGTGGAGGGTGGGGTGGAGGGGAGGGGATTTGTTTGAGTTTCAATTCGTATCTTATGACCCCAAGTTTGGATAAGAAGCCAAGCAAGCTCCTTCACGTTGAAGATGTGAATTTACGGCCCTGAAGTGTCAACGATTCATTGTATGAAAATGCTTTTCTGCATCTCATCCACCCCATGCCATCTCAGAATTCAATTGTCTTATCAGGGGTGGCGGGGCGTTCAAAATATTGGGGGATTTAATGAGATAAGGTGACATGTGATACGTTCAACTAAAATTATTGACTGAAGCCCGCACATCCCCCTTCCCAGCTTCGCCGCCTCTGTCGATTTCAAGCCATCATTGATGATAGGACCTAAATAAAAACCTTGATATGAACGCATAATGTAAGTTTCGCGTAACTAGCATGGCTACTTTAATATGAAATTAAAATTGGTTCTTCCCCGTTTTTTCAAACTTAAGGAAACACTTGAAATATAATACTTAACATTCATCCTATCCATGTAATGATAATCATCGGGATTACGTAATTTCCTTTTGATGCCGCTACTGCTACGAGAAAAATCTGGGTCACTGCCAAAATGCGTTTAGAGCAGTGATGCGGTCTAATTTGCTGCACCGTATAATTTAGTGCACTTGGAATAGCTTTTTGAATGATTTAGCCAATGTATTTTCACCCAAATCAGCACTAATGGGGCTGTTATATAGCAAATTCAAGTGTTTGAAGTTTTTTCCCCAAAACCGAGAATGATTATTTGTTGTCAGTAAGTACTCATGTTGAGAGACGCTATAGCGACCACGTGTGACTTCCGCAAGTGGGGATGACAGATCACACGGCGTGAGAATATTACCGAGTTTTGAGCATGAGCAGGCTATTACCGCATTAATTTATGTCAACACGTGCTGATTTTGTGATTCGTAATCCAAGCAACAACTCCCTGGTAATCCGGTCGTAAAAACAATAACAATACCCAGGCAAACATTTAATCCGTCCGTAAATACAATTATTAGTTATGAAATATTTGTTACTCTTTGAAGTAAATAATAAAAGACACGAATTAATCTGTAATTTTATCACAATTGATGTGAAACGAGAATTTCTTTAATGTTTTCACTGCACATTAGAACTCTTAAAAGCTGGGATACTTTCAACGATTGGCCAAAGGACATCGATGCGTATGAATTTTGATTTCTTTGCATCGCTACCGTGGTTTGATTCATGACTTGTGTTTCTAACCTTTAACGCAAATTCTTCTGGGCCAACTTTAGGAATAGGTAGATTGGAAAAGAATTAAAGTTGTTGTCTCCATATTTCATAGGAAAGAAGGACGGGCCCAAATTTCCTAGCGTACTGTTTTAACTATGAGGGGGGAACAAATTTACTGGATGGCTACGGCAATTATCTGGGGCCCACATTTCCTAGGAAATAAGAGCGGGGGCCAAAATTTACTGGGGGTACAATTTACTTTTACACCGATCAGTGGTTGGGTGATGTGTATTGTGATTTGATAATTAATGGATATAGGCGGAAATTTCTTGTGTGTATTTGACGGGTTATGTTAATGAGTGCTAGCCTGGGCCTAGCGCCTTCCTCATGAGCACAAGCTAGCTACATTCCATGCATCCCATCCCAAGTACCGTGGAAATAATTAGTGATATGCATAACGCCCCGGGTGAAAAATGTGAAGGCAATGACATAGCGGGTAAAGATTGAAATGATAAAGTTGGTTTGATGGTTTCGTGAATTTATGCGAACTTGAAAAAGCAAACATAAAAATTGAATTAACATTCGTTTACACGTAACATGATTTCCTAAACGGTTAAACGTCACAACCTTATTAGCAGCCCTGGGATGCCCCATTGAATACTACCGTACCCAGCGATGATTCTTCCACGTGTCCACAAAAACTTATAGGTTTGGAAACAAACTTTTATTTCTGGCAATCTGCTGCCCATACGGCAAATTACGGTTTCGCAATGCCGCTCGTTCACCAACCCAACAAAACTTTATCCTTAACGTTAGTGGATTTAAGTATAACGCTCTAGCCCCGCGATGCAATGTAGCACAAACCTTACTGACACTTGAGACTTGCTATACGACAAGCGAAAATGATCAAACAACAACTTCACACGTTATCTTCTAGGCTATGTCATAACCTAGTATACAACTCGGTAATCCATTCCGATACAGCGTGACCTTAATAAGATTACGAGAATTCGCATATTCATAGCAGAATGTCCGAATTCTGATTGGAAAATACTGCGATATGATTAAACATATATGTCCATACAAGGAACTAATAAACATGCAAGTATACCAACTGGCCAATACCATGGCCCGGAGCGGTACCGGTAGGAAACGCGAATAGGATAGAGCTATTTTTAGCGAAATTACCATAAAATCTTATACTTTGTTAAAACCTTTCGAGAGCTCTAATTAAAAAAATACATGGAATATCTCTTAAACGAATACAAGCTTAAATTCCGATACAAAAATCTCGCTTGAGCCAGAATCTCAAGAGCAAAACTGTAAAAACCTAGGAGGAGATGCATTTTTAAGCAAAACTTAGTACAGGCACATATGAGAGGTCACGTACGATTTGATAATCTCCACTCATACACTCTGTGTATGGGTGGAGCTAAAAATCATGGTTGGTTGTTTTGGTTTGACAATACTAATCAGGGATCCATGAATTAACTAAAAATCATGGCTGGTTGTTTTGGTTTGACAATACTAATCAGGGATCCATGAGTCAACTAAAAATCATGGCTGGTTGTTTTGGTTTGACAGCACTAATCAGGGATCCATGAGTCAACTAAAAATCATGGCTGGTTGTTTTAATTTGACAAAACTAATCAGGGATCCATGAATCAACTAAAAATCATGGTTGGTTGTTTTGGTTTGACAGCACCAATCAGGGATCCATGAGTCAACTAAAAATCATGGCTGGTTGTTTTGGTTTGACAAAACTAATCAGGGATCCATGAATCAACTAAAAATCATGGTTAATTGTTTTGGTTTGACAATACTAATCAGGGATCCATGAGTCAACTAAAAATCATGGCTGGTTGTTTTGGTTTGACAGCACTAATCAGGGATCCATGAGTCAACTAAAAATCATGGCTGGTTGTTTTGGTTTGACAATACTAATCAGGGATCCATGAGTCAACTAAAAATCATGGTTGGTTGTTTTGGTTTGACAATACTAATCAGGGATCCATGAGTCAACTAAAAATCATGGCTGGTTGTTTTGGTTTGACAAAACTAATCAGGGATCCATGAATCAACTAAAAATCATGGTTAATTGTTTTGGTTTGACAATACTAATCAGGGATCCATGAGTCAACTAAAAATCATGGTTGGTTGTTTTGGTTTGACAAAACTAATCAGGGATCCATGAGTCAACTAAAAATCATGGTTGGTTGTTTTGGTTTGACAATACTAATCAGGGATCCATGAGTCAACTAAAAATCATGGTTGGTTGTTTTGGTTTGACAATACTAATCAGGGATCCATGAGTCAACTAAAAATCATGGCTGGTTGTTTTGGTTTGACAATACTAATCAGGGATCCATGAATCAACTAAAAATCATGGTTGGTTGTTTTGGTTTGACAAAACTAATCAGGGATCCATGAGTCAACTAAAAATCATGGCTGGTTGTTTTGGTTTGACAATACTAATCAGGGATCCATGAGTCAAGTAAAAATCATGGTTGGTTGTTTTGGTTTGACAGCACTAATCAGGGATCCATGAATCAACTAAAAATCATGGTTGGTTGTTTTGGTTTGACAATACTAATCAGGGATCCATGAATCAACTAAAAATCATGGTTGGTTGTTTTGGTTTGACAGCACTAATCAGGGATCCATGAGTCAACTAAAAATCATGGCTGGTTGTTTTGGTTTGACAATACTAATCAGGGATCCATGAGTCAACTAAAAATCATGGCTGGTTGTTTTGGTTTGACAATACTAATCAGGGATCCATGAGTCAACTAAAAATCATGGTTGGTTGTTTTGGTTTGACAATACTAATCAGGGATCCATGAATCAACTAAAAATCATGGTTGGTTGTTTTGGTTTGACAAAACTAATCAGGGATCCATGAGTCAACTAAAAATCATGGTTGGTTGTTTTGGTTTGACAATACTAATCAGGGATCCATGAATCAACTAAAAATCATGGTTGGTTGTTTTGGTTTGACAAAACTAATCAGGGATCCATGAGTCAACTAAAAATCATGGCTGGTTGTTTTGGTTTGACAATACTAATCAGGGATCCATGAGTCAACTAAAAATCATGGTTGGTTGTTTTGGTTTGACAATACTAATCAGGGATCCATGAGTCAACTAAAAATCATGGTTGGTTGTTTTGGTTTGACAATACTAATCAGGGATCCATGAGTCAACTAAAAATCATGGTTGGTTGTTTTGGTTTGACAATACTAATCAGGGATCCATGAATCAACTAAAAATCATGGTTGGTTGTTTTGGTTTGACAAAACTAATCAGGGATCCATGAGTCAACTAAAAATCATGGTTGGTTGTTTTGGTTTGACAATACTAATCAGGGATCCATGAATCAACTAAAAATCATGGTTGGTTGTTTTGGTTTGACAAAACTAATCAGGGATCCATGAGTCAACTAAAAATCATGGCTGGTTGTTTTGGTTTGACAATACTAATCAGGGATCCATGAGTCAACTAAAAATCATGGTTGGTTGTTTTGGTTTGACAAAACTAATCAGGGATCCATGAGTCAACTAAAAATCATGGTTGGTTGTTTTGGTTTGACAATACTAATCGGGATCCATGAATCAACTAAAAATCATGGTTGGTTGTTTTGGTTTGACAAAACTAATCAGGATCCATGAGTCAACTAAAAATCATGGTTGGTTGTTTTGGTTTGACAAAACTAATCAGGGATCCATGAGTCAACTAAAAATCATGGTTGGTTGTTTTGGTTTGACAAAACTAATCAGGGATCCATGAGTCAACTAAAAATCATGGCTGGTTGTTTTGGTTTGACAATACTAATCAGGGATCCATGAGTCAACTAAAAATCATGGTTGGTTGTTTTGGTTTGACAATACTAATCAGGGATCCATGAATCAACTAAAAATCATGGTTGGTTGTTTTGGTTTGACAAAACTAATCAGGGATCCATGAGTCAACTAAAAATCATGGCTGGTTGTTTTGGTTTGACAATACTAATCAGGGATCCATGAGTCAACTAAAAATCATGGTTGGTTGTTTTGGTTTGACAATACTAATCAGGGATCCATGAGTCAACTAAAAATCATGGTTGGTTGTTTTGGTTTGACAATACTAATCAGGGATCCATGAATCAACTAAAAATCATGGTTGGTTGTTTTGGTTTGACAAAACTAATCAGGATCCATGAGTCAACTAAAAATCATGGCTGGTTGTTTTGGTTTGACAATACTAATCAGGGATCCATGAATCAACTAAAAATCATGGTTGGTTGTTTTGGTTTGACAATACTAATCAGGGATCCATGAATCAACTAAAAATCATGGTTGGTTGTTTTGGTTTGACAAAACTAATCAGGGATCCATGAGTCAACTAAAAATCATGGCTGGTTGTTTTGGTTTGACAATACTAATCAGGGATCCATGAATCAACTAAAAATCATGGTTGGTTGTTTTGGTTTGACAATACTAATCAGGGATCCATGAGTCAACTAAAAATCATGGTTGGTTGTTTTGGTTTGACAATACTAATCAGGGATCCATGAATCAACTAAAAATCATGGTTGGTTGTTTTGGTTTGACAAAACTAATCAGGGATCCATGAGTCAACTAAAAATCATGGTTGGTTGTTTTGGTTTGACAATACTAATCAGGGATCCATGAATCAACTAAAAATCATGGCTGGTTGTTTTGGTTTAAAAGCACTAATCAGGGATCCATGAATCAACTAAAAATCATGGCTGGTTGTTTTGGTTTGACAATACTAATCAGGGATCCATGAGTCAACTAAAAATCATGGTTGGTTGTTTTGGTTTGACAATACTAATCAGGGATCCATGAGTCAACTAAAAATCATGGTTGGTTGTTTTGGTTTGACAATACTAATCAGGGATCCATGAATCAACTAAAAATCATGGTTGGTTGTTTTGGTTTGACAATACTAATCAGGGATCCATGAGTCAACTGAAAATCATGGCTGGTTGTTTTGGTTTGACAATACTAATCAGGGATCCATGAGTCAACTGAAAATCATGGCTGGTTGTTTTGGTTTGACAATACTAATCAGGGATCCATGAGTCAACTGAAAATCATGGCTGGTTGTTTTGGTTTGACAATACTAATCAGGGATCCATGAGTCAACTGAAAATCATGGTTGGTTGTTTTGGTTTGACAATACTAATCAGGGATCCATGAGTCAACTGAAAATCATGGCTGGTTGTTTTGGTTTGACAATACTAATCAGGGATCCATGAGTCAACTGAAAATCATGGCTGGTTGTTTTGGTTTGACAATACTAATCAGGGATCCATGAGTCAACTAAAAATCATGGTTGGTTGTTTTGGTTTGACAAAACTAATCAGGGATCCATGAGTCAACTAAAAATCATGGCTGGTTGTTTTGGTTTGACAATACTAATCAGGGATCCATGAATCAACTAAAAATCATGGTTGGTTGTTTTGGTTTGACAATACTAATCAGGGATCCATGAGTCAACTAAAAATCATGGTTGGTTGTTTTGGTTTGACAATACTAATCAGGGATCCATGAATCAACTAAAAATCATGGTTGGTTGTTTTGGTTTGACAAAACTAATCAGGGATCCATGAGTCAACTAAAAATCATGGCTGGTTGTTTTGGTTTGACAAAACTAATCAGGGATCCATGAGTGAACTAAAAATCATGGTTGGTTGTTTTGGTTTGACAAAACTAATCAGGGATCCATGAGTCAACTAAAAATCAACTTGCCTGCCAGGCAGGATTATCTGAATATGTAGTTGATCTGAAGGTAAATAAGGTAACTCTTGGAAATGTTTTGTGTACATGTAATGCAAACTTTGCTAAAACAGAAGATGTCCATCCTGGCAGCTCAAGTAAATGCCATGGTTATCAAGCAAAGACTTTTGCTTGTCCCAGGAAGCCAGAGCTATGATCTGTTGGACTCGTTAGTTAGTGTGAGAGAAGATTAGGGTGCTATTGTTGTACTATGGTAGTCAATTCAATTTGAAATGTAAACTTAGCCTGAGATACATGTACAAAGAAAAGAAATAACTGAGATTATATTCCGTAGACTTCAAGATTTGGGTATTGAGTAAATTGAGTCTTTATTGAATAAGTTTGAAACTGAACAGTGTTGAAAACATATTTCATATGGTAGGCAAAGAACGGACATACCATAAGGACATACCATAAGGATATACCATGAGGACATACCATAAGGACATACCATAAGGACATACCATAAGGACATACCATGAGGACATACCATAAGGACATACCATAAGGATATACCATGAGGACATACCATAAGGACATACCATAAGGACATACCATAAGGACATACCATGAGGACATACCATAAGGACATACCATAAGGATATACCATGAGGACATACCATAAGGACAAACCATAAGGACATACCATAAGGACATACCATGAGGACATACCATAAGGACATACCATAAGGACATACCATAAGGACATACCATAGGACATACCATAAGGACATAGTGGATGTTTACTATTTTATGGCAGAAAGGGCTGGGGAGTACCAAGGAGAAAGTACGAGTGAGAGAAAGGTACGCTAACCTTATCCTTACAGGAGACCTTAACGCTTAGAACAGTTATCCACTTTGAGGTTAATAGAATAGAGTTTGTTAAGGTTTTGGGGAATCCACCTAAAGATGCATTTATTGTTGTTGATTATGCAGTCTGTATGAAAGGTGTTGACGTGTAAATCTAACACTTTTTTGGATAACAGGTCAGCTCGCTTGTTACCCGGGATGCCAGTGTGGCTGCGAATCCAGCGGAAAATGATACTTTTCATGTTGCAAAGTGGGGAGTTATGCTTATACCTAAATGTCAGTAATCATGGCTTCTCCCAGGTTGGCTGTGGATGGCCTGGAGGACTGACCTTGAATTTTAAAACACTGACAGAATGTTTATGAGGGGAGAATTCAATACATTCTAGGCTAAAAGGATATCCTTGAAAAACCATGACCTGTACAGTACCAGTCAGTGTATAGTCTAAGACAGCATAAGGACTCCCAATGAAGGGACTCCCAATGAAGGGACTCCCAATGAAGGGACTCCCAATGAAGGGACTCCCAATGAAGGGACTCCCAATGAAGGGACTCCCAATGAAGGGACTCCCAATGAAGGGACTCCCAATGAAGGGACAATGAAGGGACTCCCAATGAAGGGACTCCCAATGAAGGGACTCCCAATGAAGGGACCAATGAAGGGACTCCCAATGAAGGGACTCCCAATGAAGGACTCCCAATGAAGGGACCAATGAAGGGACTCCCAATGAAGGGACTCCCAATGAAGGGACTCCCAATGAAGGGACTCCCAATGAAGGGACTCCCAATGAAGGGACTCCAATGAAGGGACTCCCAATGAAGGGACTCCCAATCCCAATGAAGGGACTCCCAATGAAGGGACTCCCAATGAAGGGACTCCCAATGAAGGGACTCCCAATGAAGGGACTCCCAATGAAGGGACTCCCAATGAAGGGACTCCCAATGAAGGGACTCCCAATGAAGGACTCCCAATGAAGGGACTCCCAATGAAGGGACTCCCAATGAAGGGACTCCCAATGAAGGACTCCCAATGAAGGGACTCCCAATGAAGGGACTCCCAATGAAGGGACTCCCAATGAAGGGGACTCCCAATGAAGGGACTCCCAATGAAGGGACTCCCAATGAAGGACTCCCAATGAAGGGACTCCCAATGAAGGGACTCCCAATGAAGGGACTCCCAATGAAGGGACTCCCAATGAAGGGACTCCCAATGAAGGGACTCCCAATGAAGGACTCCCAATGAAGGGACTCCCAATGAAGGGACTCCCAATGAAGGGACTCCCAATGAAGGGACAATGAAGGACCCAATGAAGGGACTCCCAATGAAGGACTCCCAATGAAGGACTCCCAATGAAGGGACTCCCCAATGAAGGGACTCCCAATGAAGGGACTCCCAATGAAGGACTCCCAATGAAGGGACTCCCAATGAAGGACTCCCAATGAAGGGACTCCCAATGAAGGGACTCCCAATGAAGGGACTCCCAATGAAGGGACTCCCAATGAAGGGACTCCCAATGAAGGGACTCCCAATGAAGGGACTCCCAATGAAGGGACTCCCAATGAAGGGACTCCCAATGAAGGACTCCCAATGAAGGGACTCCCAATGAAGGGACTCCCAATGAAGGGACTCCCAATGAAGGGACTCCCAATGAAGGGACTCCCAATGAAGGGACTCCCAATGAAGGGACTCCCAATGAAGGGACTCCCAATGAAGGGACTCCCAATGAAGGGACTCCCAATGAAGGACTCCCAATGAAGGGACTCCCAATGAAGGGACTCCCAATGAAGGGACTCCCAATGAAGGGACTCCCAATGAAGGGACTCCCAATGAAGGGACTCCCAATGAAGGGACTCCCAATGAAGGACTCCCAATGAAGGGACTCCCAATGAAGGGACTCCCAATGAAGGGACTCCCAATGAAGGGACTCCCAATGAAGGGACTCCCAATGAAGGGACTCCCAATGAAGGGACTCCCAATGAAGGGACTCCCAATGAAGGGACCAATGAAGGGACTCCCAATGAAGGGACTCCCAATGAAGGGACTCCCAATGAAGGGACTCCCAATGAAGGGACTCCCAATGAAGGGACTCCCAATGAAGGGACTCCCAATGAAGGGACTCCCAATGAAGGGACTCCCAATGAAGGGACTCCCAATGAAGGGACTCCCAATGAAGGGACTCCCAATGAAGGGACTCCCAATGAAGGGACTCCCAATGAAGGGACTCCCAATGAAGGACTCCCAATGAAGGGACTCCCAATGAAGGGACTCCCAATGAAGGGACTCCCAATGAAGGGACTCCCAATGAAGGGACTCCCAATGAAGGGACTCCCAATGAAGGACTCCCAATGAAGGGACTCCCAATGAAGGACTCCCAATGAAGGACTCCCAATGAAGGGACTCCCAATGAAGGGACTCCCAATGAAGGGACTCCCAATGAAGGGACTCCCAATGAAGGGACTCCCAATGAAGGGACTCCCAATGAAGGGACTCCCAATGAAGGGACTCCCAATGAAGGGACTCCCAATGAAGGGACTCCCAATGAAGGGACTCCCAATGAAGGGACTCCCAATGAAGGGACTCCCAATGAAGGGACTCCCAATGAAGGGACTCCCAATGAAGGGAAATGGGACTCCCAATGAAGGGACTCCCAATGAAGGGACTCCCAATGAAGGGACTCCCAATGAAGGGACTCCCAATGAAGGGACTCCCAATGAAGGGAGCAGAAGTTGGTGAAAAAGGTGGCTTCAGATTGTTTTGATAGTTTAAGAGGGGTGGAACACCCCCCCCCCCCCCTCCTCCCCACCCCCTTTAAGTATTTTACAAAGTTGACTAATTGTAAGAGATTTACATATCTTCAATTCTAAAATTATGTCCAACATATGTTTGGTAGAAGTTTTATAATGCAAAAGTTCTCTATTGGGTGGGGGAGATTTTATTATCTCAATCTGTATAACACTGTTTATCATTCTTGGAAGCAGTTTCCACTAAAGCACTTGGAAGTATGGTTACTCCTCAAACATGCAACTATCACACACAGATAAGACTTGTTACCTGCTTAGCTTGGTTCCAGGATTCTTCCCATGTTTGTAATTTTTTCCTCAAGGTGGTGACCTCTTCTTGTAGCCTTTGAACTTCATTCTCAGCACCAGGGTTGCCTCCTCCTCCAGCCCCAGGGGACATCATGTTAGATTGACTGCTCCTGCCAGTGTTAACCGGTGATCCAGGGGCTACCAAAAGAGATCCTAAATTTTGAATATTTCGTAAACTCTGATTGGTTCCTGTGTTCGGTCTGCTCATGAACGCAGCTGCAGCCTGAAATGAAATCAGAGAAACAAAAAACCAAAGAAGTATTACCCATTTTATTCACCTTCTATCTAAATGGTAAAAGGGAACGGAACCTACTTGTTCTGTGATAAGATAATCTACAACTTTGATAAATTTGAGGTGTGGTATAGTACAAAAGTTAAAAGGCCAAAATATCCCTTGGCAACTTATTTTCGCAAACATGTGTCTCAAGCACTATCGCTGTACATATCTTCAACAATTGCATAATAGGCTAAGCAAAATGACCTTGACCAACAACAAATTTAAATCAAAGGGTGTTTTTTTGTTTTAGGGAGGGATGACATGTTGGACATGCAATGTGGGACAGGGGGATACCATGTGGGACATAGGCAGGGATGCCATGTAGGACATAAGAGGGATGACATGTGGAATATAGGGAGAGATGCAATGAGGGCCATAGGAGGGAATGCCATGTGGTACATAGGGGGATGCCATGTAGGACATAGGCATGGATGCCATGTGGGACATAGGCATGGATGCCATGTGGGACATAGGCATGGATGCCATGTGGGACATAGGCAGGGATGCCATGCAGGACATAGGCAGGGATGCCATGTAGGACATAGGCAGGGATGCCATGTGGGACATAGAAAGGGATAACATGTGGGACATATGGTGGAATGCTGTGTGGGACATATGGTGGAATGCCATTTGGGACATAAGATGGATGGGTTGTTAGTGGGACATAGAGTGGGATGCCATGTGGGACATGAGATGTAATTTTGGTCATAGTGTGGGATGCTATTTTCATAATTGGGCGGGTCGTAAGATATGGGTGTCAATTTGCATGGGCATGCAAACCATGACGTATTTACCATTCTAGTTCATTATAATATAGTTCTGAATTTAAAATGGTCAATGGTTCTTTCATCCATGGATAAGGTCATGATTCCTTCACCAATGCTAATGGCATCTAGGACATTCACTTCATCACAAAATATTTGGTCATTGACAATGTTCTTAAAATCAGTTTCTACTGCCAAATGAAGTATGGTCTTTCAAAAATTGTCAGAACTTTCCTGAGTTCAAAGTATCCTGTTTGATTCTTCCATGGAACATATCTTTATGTTGTTCCAAACTTTTGTAATGTGCGCCTCAGAGATTACCTAACTTAAATAAGATACCACTGTGCTCTAGATGGCATGCTCAGAGGCCAAAGCAAACGTTGTTTTCAACTTAGTCGTCCTCTCCTGGTCTTTAAGTTTCGCATCAGCATTGTCTTTACCGTGTCTTACATTAAGTCAGTGGACATGTGCGCAGTATTTGTCTTGTTCTTGTGATGACCTTTGATAAATGCTTGGTAGACTTCAGGATGGTTATCTTTGAGACATCGTGGAGGTACAGTATATTCTTCCTGTCCAAGCATACAAATTGTGAGCAGATGCTGCAAATGCTGGTAGAATGCTATGTAGGGATGTTAACCGAGTTTCCAGCTGCATGTTTTTTCAGCAGCTAAGAAGTGCTGTGTAATTTCAACAGAGTGTATATTTAGCACCACAGCTCTGATGTTTTACTTCTACTGGACATTATCTTAACGTAATTTGATCTCCTCATCAATAAATCAAGCAAGCTCAGCATCTCCCTCACCAAGGCCTGTAACATCAGATGATACAAGCTTTGTAAATATACTTCAAGATCTTTGATGTTGACAACCTCGATATCTTCTATCAAAACAGAGAGCTCGGGCGTTAAGCAGTTGAGAGCTCTCACTGCTCTAGGGTATGATTTCACTCAAAAGAGCATCGATTGACTTTCTTACTTCCACTTGGGCAATCACTCCATCCAGCAGGCCAGTGCCTCCCATTATTAAGCCAATGCTGCCGATCCGTGATATAACATGAAAAAAGGAAATCCACCAAGCTGGAGTACTACACTTCGGAGGTGTTTATTGGCAGGGGAAGTCGTCATGATCAATCTTGATTTATAATCAAGCAGCAGAACTAATGGATACAGTCATTCTTTTTGCATACCAATTGATGTATCTTAGGGTGGAGTATATGCAACTTTCATTATTCAGATCTATATCTATAATCAGTAAGTACATCCCGTTGGCTTTCCCAGTCTGTGTAGTCATCTTGTTTGTTGATCATCTGCATGGTCCAAGATGGAACTTGCTGCCTAAAAAGCAACAAACACTTTCAAAACACCTGGAATGTTGGATTGATGCCTCAGTTGCCCATACAAACTTGATCTTAATCATTTTTGCTGCACCCTTTCCACTATCGTAGTTAGGAATGTTAGCTTTTCTTCAAAGACTATATATCTGATTATTTCATTAAAGAAAGTACACCATAAATACCGAAAAACGAATAATTTGAAATTTCACAAGCGTCACGCACATACACAATTCTGAATTTGCAGTAAAGAGAAGTCAGGGGCTCACATGCATCTCTACATACTGGACTTTCAAAAAGTCTTCACCTCTGCCTATCTTTGTTTTCCCAGCTAGAAACGGTAAAAAAAAAATTCAAAGAGGGTCTTTCTATATTGTCTCAGCCACACCAAATTAAAATATTGGGGGCATCTTACTATTTGAACCTAGGCCATTGTAATGACAAAACTGACATGCCCTTCCCCGCAATTGCATGATCATGATCTAAATAAAAATGAATGAGAATGGGGGAATGACAAAGAAATACTGCTGGGGGAATGACAAAAAAAATACTGCTGGGGCGGGGGCATGACAAAGAAATACTGCTGGGGGTGACAAAGCAATACTGCTGGGGATGACAAAGCTATTAACATTGTCTGATTGTGAACAGTTAAAGCCTAAAGTCAGCTTTGTAGCACTAACGGTTACAAAAAATGCATTTCACCATTCACCCCTCTAATTACTGTAGCATATTTTGGCTTTATTTGCATAACATCACATATATTAATTACTTAGTTACATGATAAAGCACAATAACAGGGCTACTAATGTAACGATCAGGTTAACATTTTGGTTTTCTATGCATGCGTTGTGTTTATTAGGCCCGATTACATTTGCAATAAACGATCCATCTTAAAGACAAAAATAACCTATATTTTAGTGCGTACTTTGTATGTAGCAGTTCCGTGAATATTTGAATTTTTAATTAACATATTTCAGCTAATTAATTAACGATGGTAACGTCGTCATGGAGCGTGATGTGATGCTCAGGAAATGATCTGTTTAATATATAAAATTGATTAAACCAACAAACCTTTAGATTTAAATTTGTTTAAGGTCATATGCTAATTCCACTAGCCTATGAGGGCGATCTTTCTGTTTTATTTACCTTATAAAACAGTATTTTTCAGTATTTATTTCCCCTGGTCTCCACCTAGTTAATGACCAATGTATGTATGATTCCAGTGTGTGTCTGAAATCAACACATACCAAAATTGTACAAACATTACAATATATGTAGCAAAAAGTCACTCAAATGTGTACCATGGAACCCAGAGAGATCTCAAAGAAAATATCACAAAAATTAATCAATGAATTCAATGAAATATCTACTCCAATTCCACATGAGCCAATCAATAAATCCAATGTCACATAAATCAATCAATAGATCCAATAAAAAGAGCTCTACTCCAATACCACATCGAGCCAATCAATGAATCCAATGTCATATAAATTAATCAATGAATCCAATAAAAAGATCTCTACTCCAATACCACATGAGCGAATCTAATGAGATCTTTACTACAACGTCACATAAATCAATCAATGAATCCAACAAAAAAAATCTCTACTCCCAATACCACATAAGCGAATCCAATGAGATCTCTACTCCAATGTCACATAAATAAATCAACGAATCTAATAAAAAGAGCTCTACTCCAATACCACAGAAGCCAATCAAAGAATCCAATGTCACATAAATAAATCAATGAATCTAATAAAAAAATCTCTACTCCAATACCACATAAGCGAATCCAATGAGATCTCTACTCCAATGTCACATAAATAAATCAACGAATCTAATAAAAAGAGCTCTACTCCAATACCACAGAAGCCAATCAAAGAATCCAATGTCACATAAATTAATCAATAGATCCAATGAAAAAAGCTTTACTCCAATACTACATGAGTGAATCAAAGAATCTAATGTCACATGAATTAATCAATGAATCCAATAAAAAGACCTTTACTCCATTACCACATGAGCTAATCAATGAATCCAATGTCACCTAAATTAATCAATAGATCCAATAAAAAGACTTTTACTCCAATACCACATGAGCTAATCAATGAATCCAATGTCACCTAAATTAATCAATAGATCCAATAAAAAAAGCTCTTACTCCAATATCACATGATCCAATCAAATCAAAGAATCCAATGTCACATAAATTAATCAAGGAATCCAATAAAAAGATCTCTACTCCAATACCACATAAACCAATCAATATCTCCAATAAAAAGATCTCTACTCCAATACCACATGAACCAATCAATGAATCCAATAAAAAGATCTCTACTTCAATACCACATGAACCAATCAATGACTCCAATAAAAAGATCTCTACTCCAATACCACATGAACCAATCAATGAATCTAATAAAAAGAGCTCTACTTCAATACCACATGAGCGAATCCAATGAGATCTCTACTACAACGTCACATAAATCAATCAATAGATCCAATAAAAAGAGCTCTACTCCAATACCACATAAGCCAATCAATAAATCGACTAAAAAAAAACTCCACTCCAATACCACATGAGCGAATCCAATAAGATCTCTACTTCAATGTCACATAAATCAACCAATAGATCCAATAAAAAGCTCTACTCTAATACCACATACAATAATGAATCTAATAAAAAGAGCTTTACTCCAATACCATATGAGTGAATCAAAGAATCTAATGTCACATGAATTAATCAATGAATCCAATAAAAGAGTTTGTCAATAAATTAATCAATGAATCCAATGTCACATAAATTAATCAATAGATCTAATAAAAAAGATCTCTACTCCAATATCACATGATCCAATCAAATCAAAGAATCCAATGTCACCTAAATTAATCAATAAATTTAATAAAAAGATCTCTACTCCAATACCACATGAGTTAATCAATGAATCCAATGTCACATAAATTAATCAATGAATCCAATAAAAAGATCTCTACTCCAATACCACATGAACCAATCAATGAATCCAATAAAAAGATCTCTACTTTAATACTACATGAATAAAATCAATGAATCCAATAAAAAGATCTCTACTCCAATACCACATGAACCAATCATTGAATCTAATAAAAAGAGCTTTACTCCAATACCACATGAGCGAATCCAATGAGATCTCTACTACAATGTCACCTAAATCAATCAATAGATCCAATAAAAGAGCTCTACTCCAATACCACATAAGCCAATCAATGAATCAACTAAAAAAAACTCTACTCCAATACCACATGAGCGAATCAAATGAGATCTCTACTTCAATGTTACATAAATCAATCAATAGATCCAATAAAAAGCTCTACTCTAATACCACATAAATCAATAAATCCAATAAAAAGAGCTCTACTCCAATAACACATGAGCCAATCAAAGAATCTAATGTCACATAAATTAATCAATGAATCCACTTAAAAGATCTCTATTCCAATACCACATAAGCGAATCTAATGAGATCTCTACTCCAATGTCACATAAATCAATCAATAGATCCAATAAAGAGCTCTACTCCAATACCACATAAATAAATGAATCCACTAAAAAGAGCTTTACTCCAATACCACATGAGCCAATCAAAGCATCCAATGTCACATAAATCAATAGATCCAATACAAAGAGCTTTACTCCAATACCACATGAGCTAATCAGTGAATCCAATGAGAAATCTACTCCAATGTCACATAATCCAGTGATAAGAACTCCTCTGCAATATCACATTTATAAATAAAATCAATGACAGTTACAATTGAAAAAAGCCACTGCTGCAAAAGAGTTTGTTTTTACCAGTTGATAACATAAACACAAACTCCACAACCAATCTATTAATACATTTCTCAAAGCACCGTGACATTCACAGTAGGGGTAAATATGTAACAGAACTCTTGATCCATTCTGTGCATAAAAACAAAATTCACAATTACCTCAGAAGCACCAATAATTCTGTGCTCTATAAAATTACAATTTATTGAGCTCTCTTCTGCACAACATTTGTAAAACCACTCAACATTTTGCAGCATTGCTAAGCCTACCATTGAAAAATTATATTAGTGACACTGAACAAAAGACATCAGTTGAAAGACTGAATCATATCAAACATGACAAGTAATGATGTGCATGATCAGTGAATAAAGTGGTGTGCGATATTGACAATAATTATTTTGTGACCTACAAGCCAAACTTTATTCAATTGTTTTGTTTTTTTACTGATTTATAAATGTCATAATTAATTCCTACATAGTGATAACGGGTACACACATGCTCCCACACTGAAACAAGTTTGCTGATCGGGGCATTTAAGTTAAGCGAATTGACACTCGTGCAGCACATTTACCTACAGCACAAAATGACACCCAAAGCCAATTCTTGACCTGATCATTTAATACAAATCTGTACATTTTTAATGTCATCAGTTGAAAAAGTTTATATTTTCGTATGTAAACATATCATTTTCATACACATACCAAGTTTGTGTTCTGTAATGTGATTGGACGAGGAGAAACACCCCTTATTTACAATATCTATAATGTGTATTATCTTATGACAAACATTTTCAAATTGAAAATATGAATGAATAATCATATTCTCATTAACCTTCGCAAATCAGAATAGCTTGCTTTGCTGCATGGCCTGAATACCAATGAACAGGTAACTCACAAATAAATCGAGTGAAAACATACACATAAGTTACGTGCTTCTTAAATCCATTCTAATGCAAATACATGCTTTGTGCAGTGGCATATCTTATATGGCAATTTTCATTGTACTTGTAAAAACAAGAAAAATGGTGAAAAGAACTGCAAAGATTTTCATTCAAAAAATTTGCCTTTTTATTTGCATTACCCTAGTTTGCAATCTCCAACGCCAAATTAATCAAATCGGAAAGGTAATATGTATTGAAATTTCTTTGTATTCCAAACACAAATGACAATTTGTGTATGGCACTAGTTTGAAACAATTCCAACTTCTTTTTAAATTTGCAATTTGAAATTTAGTGCTTTTCTCAGTCTTTTCTTAACCCCATTTTAATGAGATGTCCGATTGTATTTCTGATATGCATTTTGTAAATAACGACAGACATCAAAAATAAGTTAAAACAACAGCTTTGGTAATGCATACATTGTAGGGATGCAGCAATAAATTCTTCAAAATAAGGATATCTCACATACAACAAATAAATAGGCTTTTTCTTCTTCGGGGAATTGCAAAAACTCAAGAATTGGTGAACACAAATCTGGATACAAACTTCCAGCTACAATCATTCAAATCACCAACCTCTTACAACATTCGCCATGACTGAATCTTTTTTACTATCTACTAATTAAACCCATCAATGCTTGCTTTACGCTTCCCACATACTTCCAATTTTACTGACTAGGAAAATCTTTACTTGATGGCTTCAACGTAAAACATAAAAATAACTTCTCTCAAAATTGTTTCAACTAAGTTTAGATGAGGACTTGTGTAAGAGTAACATAACAGCAACTTACCAGTAAAAATTTCCTACAAACACCTCAAGTAATAATCTTCCTTGTGCTATCGCCTTTCAGGAACCAAATACCCCCAAATTGCATTTTACAACTCTGTGCTATCGCCTTTCAGGAACCAAATACCCCCAAATTGCATTTTACAACTCTGTGCTATCGCCTTTCAGGAACCAAATACCCCCAAATTGCATTTTACAACTCTGTGCTATCGCCTTTCAGGAACCAAATACCCCCAAATTGCATTTTACAACTCTGTGCTATCGCCTTTCAGGAACCAAATACCCCCAAATTGCATTTTACAACTCTGTGCTATCGCTTTCAGGAACAAATACCCCCAAATTGCATTTTACAACTCTGTGCTATCGCCTTTCAGGAACCAAATACCCCCAAATTGCATTTTACAACTCTGTGCTATCGCCTTTCAGGAACCAAATACCCCCAAATTGCATTTTACAACTCTGTGCTATCGCTTTCAGGAACCAAATACCCCAAATTGCATTTTACAACTCTGTGCTATCGCCTTTCAGGAACCAAATTCCCCCCAAATTGCATTTTACAACTCTGTGCTATCGCCTTTCAGGAACCAAATACCCCCAAATTGCATTTTACAACTCTGTGCTATCGCCTTTCAGGAACCAAATACCCCCAAATTGCATTTTACAACTCTGTGCTATCGCCTTTCAGGAACCAAATACCCCCAAATTGCATTTTACAACTCTGTGCTATCGCCTTTCAGGAACCAAATTCCCCCAAATTGCATTTTACAACTCAGTAATCACAAAAACTAAACTAGTAAAACGCTTGAGAAAAATGTATTACTATGAAGAAAATGTTCTCAATGCCATACATTTTGCCAAATGCAAGCTAAACTTAGAACTTCAGAAAATCCTAAGAAATTTAGAATTTATTAGCAAACTATTTTTTTAAGACGTTTCAACTATAAAAACAAATTAGTAATTGTCTACTCTAAGTGCTTGCGTTCCTTAACAATCTCACTAAGATATTCTTCTACATTTAGTCTTATTCATGTAAAAAAACTTTTCCTTGAGATGCTTAAAAGCAATTGTAAATTTTTCCATCATTATGGCCTTGGCAATATAAAGTGGCAGCTTCCCATCGCAGCTCTTACTGCCGTACTTTAGATAAGAGCCTACGATGGTAGGTCAAACATGTAATATTCATGTTAATAACAGCAGCAATAGCAAATTAAAACTGTTTAATATATGAGATTGAGAGCAATACAAACAGTCAGAACTGGAATGACTACGGTTCTGGCAGTTATAACTGCTGGGAAATCAGGTATTCGCAGCAAGAAAAAAAAAATGTGTATTTAAAATAAATACAATTCTTGAGTAAGCATCAGTATGTGGTAAATATGTGCTCTAAAAACATCCCCCATGTAATTGTGCGATGAAAAGCACATAAAATTGGAGGTATATAAAGATGTATTCACTACATTAATATTATTTCTCTCTCGATTTTTTGTGAGAAGAATTTTGACACCTTTATTCAGAACCGTGGGAAATTTTAGGGCTGTGAATTTTCGTTTAATAATCTAAATGTTTAAACGGCCAAATTTCCATTCGTTTAAACAGATGCAGAAATAATATAACAGCAAGTAAATTTGCTGTGTCTTGCAAGCATTTTGACATATTTGACACTTGTGACCGTTTCATAAATGTTTTAAAGTGCGCTACTGTGCACCAGCTATACCGTAGAAAAAATATTCCAACTCTGCCATTACGGCTGTGCTGTATTTGATACAATCCTCTTCAAAAATGGCCGTTGTGTTTGCAAACCATTTGAAATCTCGGCAACTTTGCAACATTTTTGTTAATTTATTTTGCCATCTTTTTTGGGCAATTTATTTGACTCAGGTAATCTTTGCATTTATTTGTGATTTGTAAAAAAAATCAATCAAAGCTATTTTGTCCGTGAATTCCAGGGTCAGTTTTACGGCTTGTAAAACAAGTGTTTATCTAATGCAGATTTATGCCTTTTGTTATGTTAATTTGGCCTAAGCCTACACATCAAGTAGCTCTAAATTCAGCAAATCAAAGTCAAATTTAGCCCAATTTATAGCTAAGTAGTGCGACTTTCAACTCCTGCATTAGAAGGAAATAGATCCTGTGTTGATTGTATGTAAAGTTTGAGCACAAGTTTGTACTGCATGTCATTGAATAAAAGTTGTGTGTGTTTCAATGTTATCAATTTTCAATGACAAGTGTAAATTGTGAGCATTTAAATTTTGGGAGGATTAGACTTAACGTTTCATCGAAGGTTTGTTTCTTTAAACGTTTACACGTGTAATAGTCACAACCCTAGAAAATTTTACGATTAATTCCAGCTCTGCAAACAATATTATATTTCCTGTGAAAGACCACTAACAGTGTATGCCACTTGATACATTGCTGAATAGCTGTAAGGGGTAAAAAAAGGGAAAAAATATAGCAAAGCTCATTCAAAGCAATATTAGTCAGTTTGAATTTGCAGGTGTTAAGGTTTTGGATTGGAAATGTTTCAAGGCAATTTAACAGTTAAGGTTGTATATGTGTTAGAAGGGTTGGAGAAGGGAGTGTTTATCTGAGTTTATTTTCTTTGGGGGGGAGGGTTACAATTGTGGGTAAGATATAATGGGCATTGGAGGGGTAAAAATTGAGGTAAAAAAAAAAGCAACACGTCCATGTGGTTGCAATATGACATTTTTAAAGATTAATTAATGAGCTTTTTTTAACCTTTCTTTAAGGAGAGTAGGTGAATCTGATGTTTTTTTCTTACCCATCAACATCGAGAAGACAATCTCATCATTTTTATAGACTGAGATTAATGAACGAAGAATTAATTACACCAATATTTTGCAACAAATTTCTGTTCATGCATCACAAATTTTGCATGTCAAAAAATGCTCAAACTTTGATTAGCCATAAATATTTTTCTAAATATCTTATTTTCAAAATTAAAGGATTAGTTTAGGGGTCAAGCAGGACTTCAGAAGAAACAAAACGGTGAAGAAAGCATCCAAAAAACTTGTTCTGTTGCGGAGATATTTCAGTTTAAAGTTTGGTATCACAAGTGTTTTAATGACTAAAATCAGACTAGTCGTGACATCACATCCTTAGATTCCTTTAAGTCTTAATGTATTCTATCATATTTTGACCTGTGTTTTTGTTGCTAACAAACCATTGAATATTAAGGTTGTGACGGTTTGCATTGTTTATAAACGTACAACCATCACCATTACATTCAATTAACCATTTAACCGTAAGTGATGACGTAATTATCCAGTGACGTAACATACTATACTGTTTACATGCTCACACATACATGCATGTACCAATAATTCCCCACGCAAACTTGCAAAGCCGACTGCCGTTTGGGGGCTGGATTGCATTTCCATAATCGGGGTAAAAACTATAAACCAGTGGAAACATGAGTGATAAATTTATATCTTAACTGATAAATGCAAGACAAAAGTTCATAGATGGTACTATTGGGAGAGGGAATACACACCTCTGGGGTTCAATCATTTTCATTACACATGAAAGAAAATGAAAACAAATCCCCCAAAAATAACAATACTGCACAATAAAAACCTAATTTTTCATTGAAAATATGCAAAATTTTGTCAATAATTCCTATATAATCCAAGCACTGTCAGCAAAGTTAAGTAGGCCAAATCGGCCTTAATATATACTGCACATGTTTGTACACACACAGCAATTCCACAATACCTCACACTTAGATATCCAGGGGTTTCTAATACATGCAGTTTGAATTTAACTTGACATTCCTCTCGAATATCACTCAGCCCACTCATTGATTCTTTCATGTGGAATATAAGATTAGGCTGGAAACAACTTTCTGGCAATAAGACCATACAGATCCCAAGTTAACTTTCCTGCCATTATTTATTTTGTTACCTTAATCTTGATTAATATTTCATCACATGAGAAATGTATTTGTTGAACACAAGGTCCCTAAATGTAGACATTCAGGGTTGGAGGGGGAAGAGGAGGGGGGGGGTTGGAGGGGGGGGAGGGGAGGGGTGGAGGGGGAAGAAGAAGGAAGCCTGCAAAAATAATTACAACATGTACAGTGTTATGCTAGATATCTGAAAAAACAAAATATTTTACCATGGAATATAAATATTAGTGCACTGAGATTTTAGTACATTTCTGTTAACCTCTACTTTCAAACTGAAGTGAAAATTGCAGGCAAATTACATTGCAATGTGAAAGGCAAGCCCCAACCCCAACACTAAAAATATTCATCGTATTAACATTTCAAGTGACAAACACTCCTGTGAGTCAGTTCTTTGGTTTAAATATGTAGGCTTGGATTCGTGATTCAAAAACATAAACCAGGTATTTGTTGCTAAGTAACAACTCCAGGCTTACGTAATGCCACATGCATTCACCATCACACTAAATCTTTCTCACCAAAAGTCACTAGGGAAGTTTAACATTGTAACCTCTGAATGGAATGTAACACACCAGAGACAAATGTCACTTACTGCATGGTTTACCAGGATTCACTGATGTTTGATTGGTTGAACATTCCAACATGAGATTGTCACACTTATTACTAGGTTACTGAAAATGACTTCTTTAAGGGACAAATTCCGCAATACAAGCTTGTACGGTATCCCCATGGCCTTATTAGAAGTTCCAGCATGGCTGTGAACAAAAGATTTGCACATGCTGGCCAGTGATTGGGAGACACTGTATGTACTGTGATTTGATAGTGAATGGATGGGCAGATATTTTTGGTGTTATTTTACAGATTATGTAAATGAGTGCTAGCCTGGGCCTTCTTTATGAGTGAAAGCTAGCTGTGTTCCATACCAAGTTCTGTGGAAATACATTGTGCTATGCATATGGAACCCATGGTGAAATGAGAAGGCAATAACTTAGTAGGCAAAGATTGACACAAGAAGAAAAAAATTGGTTTTTTGTGAATTTATTCAAACTTTAAAAAACAAGCAAAAGAAAAGAAATAAGATTCGATTACACGGAGTATGATTTTTAAACAGATAATAGCACAAACGGGTGGGAAAACGTCACCTTATTGGATATGGCAGGTAATTAGTCAAACAAAATCCAGTACAGGTAATTACAATTTACCACCTGAAGAAATTTTGAGGAAAATATTTCAAACAGTAAACCAGACATCGCAAACGATACACATCCCCTCGCCGCTAACAACATGCTTTCCAACCTCTGTCACAACTGCAGTGCCATCTCACCCTCTGTTCCACATATCATACCATGCTACTTCCCTCCCTACAGAAAATCATACATGAAATCCAGAAACCATTCCACAACATGACCTGTATGCCATCACACCTGCAATCAAGATGACATCCCACCATATGCCTTAATTGCCACCCTGTCCCATACACCATGCCACCCTGTCCCCCATACCATGCCACCCTGTCCCATCCCTCCCTGTCCCATATACCACGCAACCTTGTCCCACATCCCATCCCTCCCTGTACCATCCTATCCTGTCCCACATGCCATCCCTCCATGTACTACGTGCCATCCCACCCTGTCCTAAAGGCCATTCCATCCAATTCCACATGCTATCCCACCTTGTCCCACATGCCATCCCAGCCTGTCATAAATGCCATGACACTACCTTGTTTACATGCCACCATGTCCCACATGCTATCCCACATTTCATCCCATCCCATCCCCCATGCCATCCCACCTTCACCCTAATTCCTACATCCACCAATCATTCTACCATCTTCCATCCAACATTCTTTCCTCTAACTCCCATTCCCTCACTTCTATCAACTCAACATTTCCCATTCACCTACCATGTCCCATTCACCTACCATCCCCATTCACCTACCATCCCCCTTCACCTGCCATCCCCTGTTTATCTACAAATCGTCCATTCACCTGCCATCCTCTATTCCCCAACATGCCTCATTCACTGTACCATTCCCCATTCACCTACCATACCCCTACCATCATCCACTACACCAACCCACCTTTTGCCATCCACTCATCTACCAAATATACTCTTAACCAACTCATCATTCCAACCTTCACTATAACCTCCACTCTCTTCATTGCACTACAGCTTCCCCCCCCACCCACCACCTCAACTTAAATCTGATACTCTTAATACAAACATGCTCAACTTTTTCCCCCTTATAAACCAGATAGAGCTGGTTCTTTCTACCAAATCAGAATAAAAATTTAGGACATTAATTTGCAGATTATCATAGGCCTATTATGTGTCCACTTTATTAAAACGAAGACAATTGTTTTTTTGCTATTAATTCGCTTCACTTGCTATTCAGACACTTCATTATAAATTCCATTCCGTACTCAGATTTATTATTCAACTTTGAAAATGCAGTACAGATTAATTTGCAGATTATCAAGTCTATTATGTGTCCCTCTATTCAAGCAAAGACTTATTATCATTATTATTTTTTTTGCTTACTCATTCGCAAGACACTTCATTATAAATTCCATTCAGCCGAGATCTATTATTCAACTTTTTCATCCCAGAACAAATCCTTTAATTGATGCCATTCAAGTCTGGAATGCATTTGTTTTTCTTAATATAAATTTCTTTTTATAAAAATAGTTTGAATTCCTTTCCTAGGGCAGCAATCTTTTGTTCCCTAGTAGCTGAACAATGCATGAGGTTGGATGGACAATAGATGTGGACAGATGGACAGTAATGATGCTATATCCCCTCTTCAGCAACTTCATTGGAGAGGAAATTAAAAAGTTAAATAAATTTTCTCTAAAATAAATTAATTGTTAAGAATATGAGGATGAAGGCGTCAACCTTCCATAGTAGACTTGCTACACCAGCCATTTCTACACAAATAAGACCAGAGCTTTAAACTTGAATATCTCCTTAACAGAACACTTTCTTCACCATTTTTGTTTCTTTTGAAGTCCTTGTTCATATAAGATGTACATGCTTGACCACTGAACTATTCCGATAACTTCCAAGATGATCTAACAAATGTTGCCTTCAGATGTCACTGACCTAATTGACAGTGATGGGATGACTCTGGTCAGGTACTCAGAAGTTCAGGTATCAATGATACTTAAACTTCTCCTGAACAGAATAAGATATCAAAGTAGGTTCTTCACCATGTTGTTTCTATTAAAGTCCTCTTTCATTTAATATAAACTTGCTTGACCACTCAACTAATCCTTTGATACTTTCTTACTAAGAAGTAAACGACAACATTTCTGTAGCTTTTTATATATCTTTAAATATCAGTGCATATTCATATTGACATTTTAACATGTATAATCTCTATATCCATATTTCAAGTATGGTATATTACTTCTTCTTGTCTCCAGCCATGTCTTGCATTGTTTTGTTTCTCAGTGCCATTCTCAAAGTCGGACATCCGGGGAATGTTGTGGTGCATGGCAATGAAACAATGCTTTTTTTGACAATTGCAGCCAATCCGGAGAAAAACCTATTTTTTGTCATTTTTAACAAATACTGGACAGAATTTATTTTTCTTCACAAATGTTGTGTTTTAGATAATAGTTTCCAATCATATATGAGTACCATTAATTTTCGCTGACTGGCTGAGGCGACACAAGTATTCATAAAAAATATCCAATTGACTGTGATGATAAAGTTTCCCTTCCAACTTGGCACAACCGTACTGAGCCCGTACACGGTTACGTCCACTCAGACCTCAAGAATGACACCAAAAATGTTCTCCTGTTTCTACTAAGCAAAAACCTTCCTGAAATTGTATTCATGCATAAGATCTTGTTGATGTGAGGTAGCAAGATCTTGTTGATGTGAGGTAGCCAGATCTTGTTGATGTAAGCTAGCAAGATCTTGTTGATGTGAGGTAACAAGATCTAGCAAGATCTTAAAGTTAGCAAGATCTTGTTGATGAGGTAGCAAGATCTTGTTGATGTAAGGTAGCAAGATCTTGTTGATGTGAGGTAGCAAGATCTTGTTAATGTGAGGTAGCAAGATCTTGTTGATGTAAGGTAGCAAGATCTTGTTGATGTGAGGTAGCAAGATCTTGTTGATGTAAGGTAGCAAGATCTTGTTGATGTTAGCAAGATCTTGTTGATGTGAGGTAGCAAGATCTTGTTGATGTAAGGTAGCAAGATCTTGTTGATGTAAGCTAGCAAGATCTTGTTGATGTGAGGTAGCAAGATCTTGTTGATGTAAGGTAGCAAGATCTTGTTGATGTAAGCTAGCAAGATCTTGTTGATGTGAGGTAGCAAGATCTTGTTGATGTAAGGTAGCAAGATCTTGTTGATGTAAGGTAGCAAGATCTTGTTGATGTAAGGTAGCAAGATCTTGATGTGAGGTAGCAAGATCTTGTTGATGTGAGGTAGCAAGATCTTGTTGATGTGAGGTAGCAAGATCTTGTTGATGTGAGGTAGCAAGATCTTGTTGATGTGAGGTAGCAAGATCTTGTTGATGTGAGGTAGCAAGATCTTGTTGATGTAAGCTAGCAAGATCTTGTTGATGTGAGGTAGCAAGATCTTGTTGATGTGAGGTAGCAAGATCTTGTTAATGTGAGGTAGCAAGATCTTGTTGATGTGAGGTAGCAAGATCTTGTTGATGGAAGGTAGCAAGATCTTGTTGATGTGAGGTAGCAAGATCTTGTTGATGTGAGGTAGCAAGATCTTGTTGATGTGAGGTAGCAAGATCTTGTTGATGTAAGGTAGCAAGATCTTGTTGATGTGAGGTAGCAAGATCTTGTTGATGTGAGGTAGCAAGATCTTGTTGATGTAAGGTAGCAAGATCTTGTTGATGTAAGGTAGCAAGATCTTGTTGATGTGAGGTAGCAAGATCTTGTTGATGGAAGGTAGCAAGATCTTGTTGATGTGAGGTAGCAAGATCTTGTTGATGTGAGGTAGCAAGATCTTGTTGATGTGAGGTAGCAAGATCTTGTTGATGTGAGGTAGCAAGATCTTGTTGATGTAAGGTAGCAAAATCTTGTTGATGTTAGGTAGCAAGATCTTGTTGATGTGAGGTAGCAAGGCCATGGATACACTCTTATCTTAAACAAACAAGTTTGAAAATAATGCACAATTAAGCTTTCTGGGTTTAATGATTGACAACTTGTTTTAACCAATCACTGCAATATTTTGCCTAGCAACAAAAACTGCATAACTAAGTGGGGAAAACATCCTACGCAATACTGGCACAGTACAGCTAGCTAGCGGCAAGCGCTCATGTAGTCAATGCAACTTACTGTACAAAACAAATTTCTGCACACACAATGGAAAGCCAGTGTAAAGTTGTGAAGAATTGGAGTTATATGGGGGAGAGGTTTGGAATGTGTAATCAGTCTTGCAGCTGAGTTCTGCGTGTGTAAGATATGTATGAAACATTGAAATGTAAGTGAAATTGGTTAACTAAACACGATGTTCATGAAAGGAAATCACACATCCACCAAGTAGGAATTAGTTTCCCATGGTTGTAAATAAAGGTCTCAAAAATCTCCCAAAAATCTGGACAGAAATAATATTAATGTAGAAATGTACAGTACTGAAAACATCAATAAATACCACCACTTTCCCTTTTTTGCAATTTACCACAATTATGGGAGAAGTTTTTCAGAGCAATGAACTCAAAATGTTGTGGCTGAAACCTTTACTTAAGCATTTCTTGCTCAACATTTCCTGCTTATATAAGCATTTCTTGTTTACATAAGCATTTCTTGTTTACATAAGCATTTCTTGCTTACAGTTTTCTTGCTTACATAAGTTTTTCTTGCTTACATAAGCATTTTCTGCTTACATTTTTCTTGCTTACATAAGTGTTTCTTTCTTGCTTACATAAGCATTTCTTGCTTACATTGTTCTTGCTTACATAAGTTTTTCTTGCTTACATGGGTTTTTTGCTTACATAAGCATTTCTTGCTTACATAAGTTTTTCTTGCTTACATCAGTTTTTCTTGCTTACATCAGTTTTTCTTGCTAACATAAGCATTTCTTGCTTACGCAAGAAATATTATAAAAGATAAATAAAAAAAGAATTTCTTCCCGAGAATACCTTTTTTTAGGAACCACAGATTTTCAGGTCTGCACATCCATATCCAAGACAGCCATGAAGTGGAGAGGTCAGTGCTCAGAGGACACACTGCTTGGAGGAGGAGGATAGGTCAAAGCCAACAGATATGTGTATGAGGGGGAAAGCAGTTTTTTCTCAGCAAAGTGGCTCATTGGTAGAGAGTCAAACTCATATTCCAAAGATACTGGCTTTGATTTCCAAAAAGTCCTGCTTCGCATCCTTTCGCAAGACACTTTATTCTACTTGCTTTAGTCCACTCAGCTGTTAAATGAGTACTTGCTGAGGATTTAACCTGCAGTGGACTGGTGTCCTAACCAGGAAGAGTTATTGATTCTCATCTGCTTGCAGCACAGAAACCGGAGAAGCTTTGGGGACTTCATGGCCCGGAAAGGATTCAACTTTAAAACTAATTATAGCATATCTGCATTTCAGAGGGAAACTTGGTTCATGGTTCAGTTAGGTAATCCTTTTGGAAACTTGGTTCATGGTTCAGGTAGGTAATCCTTTTGAGCCAGGGCATGTAAGGATAATCTAGAGATGAAATCAGAACTCAAACACTCAAGTGACCTCTGAAAGTGGCATTTTTTTTGCTCAGGGATCCACAAATAAAGCTGAAAAACCTTTCGCTGAACAAAGACACCTAAACTTATGATTGTCCTGGAAGAACATAAGGTTCACCTCCAAATGTGTAAAGCACATTTTCTGTTCAAAATTATGTTGACCACAGGGCAGAGCTTGCACAAATATGTTTGTCCCGACAGAGCTTTGTTGTTGTCCCGGGCAGACGGACAAGTGATTTGTCGTATGAGACCTACCTGTTCTATTTGTTGCTGTTGTTGTTTCTGCTGTTGAATATGATGTGGAACAAAAGCTGGGGGTAATTGTGACAGCGGAGATGCAGGACTCTCTGATATGGATGACTTGTGATTCAATGTAGTGCCACCTCCAGAAGGAATGTTGACAGGTTGTGAAGTGCTTCCCAATCCTAGACCTGCAAAGAAGAAATTTCAAGTTTTACGAAAACATGACCACTTTTGTTTTCAGAATCTAACTACAATGGTAAATACTGTCATGATTCGTATCCCCATGCAAATTGACACCTATACCATATGACCCAGCCAATTATAAAACTGGCATCTGACACTAAGTTCCACATGGCATCCCATGTCCCATATGGCATCCCACCCCATGTCCCACAAGACATCCCATTCCTTGTCCGACATAGCATTCCACCATATCTCAGAAATGGCATCACACCCCATGACATCCCATCCCATGACATCCCATCCCATGTCCCACATAGCATTCCACCATATCTCCCACATGGCATCCCACCCCTTGTCCCATCCCATGGTCCCACATGGCATTCCACCATATCTTGAACATGGCATTCCACCATATGTCCCACATGGAATGAAAGTTTAGTTCATATAATAACTTATATGCAAATAAACTGCTGAATAAGAAAAAAAGGCAGTCAAATAATTATGCCTGATATAGCCCTTGGTGTATACCACATGGTATATATTATATCATGTCCTGCATGGCCCCATCCATGTCCCACATGGCATCCCTCCCTATGCCCATATGCAGTCACATCCTGTCACACTCCCTGACTAAGCATACTAAATAAAAAAAATCTAGTCCATTCATATACTGTAGCAAGTTTATGCAAATAACCACAATATTAAAGGCAGAGTTTAATAATCATGTCTGATACAACTGTTGGTGCCCAAATATTTTGAAGCAATATTGGAAAATCATATCATTTTACAGGTTTCTTCTAAGGAAATATCAAATGTTTTGTAGACTTTTTAAGGAAATTAGTCTTTAATCTGTCTTGAGTGTCTCTAAAAAACTAACATTTTGTAAGGAAATTCTAACCTTTCATAAGGATATCTGAAGAAACTTTAACTTTTTCTAAGGAACTCTGAAGAAACTTTACATTTCTGAGGAATTCTCCAAAAAATTACATTTCTGAGAAAATCTCAGGAAAAAGTGTGGACGGCTGAACGGACAACTGGATGGATAAAATCACCATGACATAGGTTTGCATTATGCTTCACATGCGAACCAACAAAAAATTGAGAATTTTTTGAGAATTAGCAAATATGAAGACAATTTTTCAATTGATTAAATAATCAATTAAATCAATATCTGTTTGAAGGAAAATATTGAGAAGTTTGAGGTTCATTAAATAACACAACAACAAATGATATCAGCTAGGGCCACTGGGGTGTATATCTAGTTTTAAAATAAATGCATGGTTCAAAAGGGAGAAGAAAAATAGAAAGAATCCTACTAACCACTTACAATAATTCTACTTAATGTTTTGTAAGAATGAAGCAAGAAATAAACCATACAATTCTTAAATCAATTCACTTACTTGCAGTAATTTGACCAATGCTAGCACTAGAGCTACCTATAGAAGAATTGTCATTATCTAGTTCACGATCTAAGGCAGAAACATCAAAGTCATCCAAGTTGAGATCATCTAATGCGTTACCTAAAGGCAAAAAACAAGCATAAAATGGATTTACATGAGAAAATGGACTGATGACATCACAAATTGACCTACAATCATGTTGGAAAATTAAACAAGTTTTCAGTTTTGTTATTTTCATGACATTTAAAAGCTTTTAACTTCCAAGACAATCTAGCAAATGTTGCCTTCAGATGTCACTGATTGACATTAATGGGATACCTCTGGTCATGCACTCAGTGTTCACATCTGGTTAGGTATCAATGCAGACTTGCAATTAATTATACAATTTTCCACGGTTCTGGTTAAAGGTGTCGAAAATCTTCCCAAGAAAAATTGTGACAGACACAACAGTAATGTATAGTTAATACATCTTTATATACTTCCTTCTTTCACAACCTTAATGTACTTTTCATTGCACAATTGCATGGGGGACGTTTTTAGAGCACTTATTTACCACTGCGGTTTACACAAGAAATCTATAAAAAAAAAAATCTTCACGCAAATACCCATTTTCCCTGCAGTTATAAACCGCCAGAACCATAAATTTTTCCAGCTTTGTATCAATGATCCATGAGAAGCTTCGTATCAATGATCCATGAGAAGCTTCGTATCAATGATCCATGAGAAGCTTCGTATCAATGATCCATGAGAAGCTTCGTATCAATGATCCATGAGAAGCTTCGTATCAATGATCCATGAGAAGCTTTGTATCAACGATCCATTAGAAGCTTCGCATCAATGATCCATGAGAAGCTTGCATCACTGATCCATGAGAAGCTTAGTATCAATGATCCATGAGAAGCTTCGTATCAATGATCCATTAGAAGCTTCGTATCAATGATCCATGAGAAGCTTCGTATCAATGATCCATGAGAAGCTTCGCATCAATGATCCATGAGAAGCTTGCATCACTGATCCATGAGAAGCTTAGTATCAATGATCCCATGAGAAGATCCATTAGAAGCTTTGTATCAATGATCCATGAGAAGCTTCGTATCAATGATCCATTAGAAGCTTCGTATCAATGATCCATGAGAAGCTTCGCATCAATGATCCATGAGAAGCTTCGCATCACTGATCCATGAGAAGCTTAGTATCAATGATCCATGAGAAGCTGTATCAATGATCCATGAGAAGTGATCAATGATCCATGAGAAGCTTTCAATGATATCAATGATCCATGAGAAGCTTCGTATCAATGTATCAATGATCCATGAAAAGCTTCATATCAATGATCCATTAGAAGCTTCGCATCAATGATCCATGAGAAGCTTGCATCACTGATCCATGAGAAGCTTAGTATCAATGATCCATGAGAAGCTTCGTATCAATGATCCATGAGAAGCTTCGTATCAATGATCCATTAGAAGCTTCGTATCAATGATCCATGAGAAGCTTTGTATCAACGATCCATGAGAAGCTTCGATCAATGATCCATGAGAAGCAGATCAATGATCCATGACAGGCTTCATCAACGATCCGTATCAATGATTCATGAGAAGCTTCGTATCAATGATCCATGACAAGCTTCGTATCAATGATCCATGAGAAATTCCTTCATTTGTGGTGAACAAATATTTTAGCCACTGCGTAATGTACAGGCCATGCGAATGTACAGGCCATCCGCGAGAATGTACAGGCCACTGAGAAGCGAAATGTATCAGGCCATCCTGAGAAGTTCTGTACAGGCCACTGCGATCCATGAGAAGCTGTACAGGCCACTGCGATCGATCATCTGATCCAGGCCACTCGCGATCCATGAGAACTGTACAGGCCACCGCATCACTGATTCAGGCCACCATGAAAGCGTCGATCAATGATCCAGGCCACTGCGTAATGTACAGGCCACTGCGAATGTACAGGCCATCCATGCGAATGTACAGGCCACTGTATCAATGATCCAGGCCAAGCTTTGTATCAATGATCCATGACAGGCCATCAATGATCCATGTAAAGTATCAGGCCATGACAAGCGTATCAATGTACAGGCCACTGCGTAAAGTACAGGCCACTGCTTTATTTACAGGCCACTGCTTTATTTACAGGCCACTGCCTAATGTACAGGCCACTGCCTAATGTACAGGCCACTGCCTAATGTACAGGGCACTGCGTAATGTACAGGCCACTGCATAATGTACAAGGCAGCTTGCAAGTATTATTAATACACACACATTTGTGTAGGCCTGCCTCGCTAAAGTAAATGAAAATTGCGCATAAAACACTGAAAACAATAAAAAAAATCGGAGTATTATTATCCAAAAAAATATTAAGAAAAAGTTGTTACCCAATCCTTGTATAATGTTGATTTTTGAATCATGAAATTTGGGTTAACAATCCAATATAAAATATAAAAATTCTTTTGTTTATTGTATCAAACTTCCATGAGGTTTTAATGAACTTTGACCAATTGTCAACAATAATACACTATTGAGATCTCGAACATGCTTACTTCTTCACAGTATAGTAACTTGACTTGCAGATTGTGATTAATTCACAGATACACGACCTTGTGCAAGGTTTGTGGCAACTGGAAATGCGTGATAAAACTTGTAAAATATTCTAATTTGTTTCTAACACATTTTACAGAAAACTAACAAAACACAAACATATATTTAAACACTTCAAACTGTAAAACTGCCATTAAAAAGCAGGCTAAAAAACTTTTCTTCTTGGCTTCTTTTCCTGCCAGTTTTACTGCTCTTTGAAAATTAAACTCCAACATTGGTGACTCTTTACATGAAATACGCATGAGCACTGCAAGTTTATCATCCGCAAGCCTTGATCCTAGCTTGTTTTTCACTTTAATTTGGTAACTAAATCCCCTTTCACAGGGTACACTTGAAACTGGAATGGTAAGGGCAATGGTACAGAGTGTGGCAATATTTGGAAAATCCTCTAAATGATTTTGAACTTTTTCTTCTCCAAATGTGTCCATATCCTTTATCTTTTCAGGTAGGGTTTTGTGGTTGAAAATGGAAAATGGTGATGTTACAGTGTGCTTTTGAAGAGAATTGGGCTTCCAAGTTTGTGATGAAATTGTCTCTGACAGCTTCTATAGTGTCCACATCAGCTCTACGACCCCCATGAATATTCTAATCAAGGTCTATGCCCTTGCATGTGTTTGTGTCCCCATCATCTAAGGCATCATATACCAGTTGAAGCTCCTTGCCATTTTTGTTTTTTCAGGGTTTTCGCAGTTGCGTCTATCATTGTTCCAATTGAAGAAATGTCCAATGTTTCTTTCTCGAAGTAGAGACTCAAACGTGTAATGTCAGACAACCAAGAAGAAATGCTGTTGTTGGAACAAACAATTTGGTTTTTATGGACACTGTCAGTCCATGAATCACCATCTGATGCAGCATCAGCCTCAAGTGCTGTTACTAAACTGGCATAGTTTGATGATACAGCTTTTACCGAATTGAAGGCCAGCCATTTCACTTTGTATACCTGTTTCAGCGTGAGATCCCCTTAATGCAACATAAGTTGTATTTCTCTTAATTTGCTCTGTCGCAAACTTGATCTGCTGTAAAAAGTGTAGATGGAACTGATAATATCCCAGTACTTTGTAAGATAGGGGACTTTACTAGCTGCTTGTGACACTGCTAGATGTAATCTGTGGGTAGAGCAATGTACGTTGATTAATTTTGGATTTAATTCCCGTATTCTCGCACAAACTCCTGTATGCAGTTCAATCATCACCAATGCTCTATCACTTCCTATCCCAACCAGTTTGCTGATATCCAGGTTAAGAATCATCACGGATGCTCCGTCACTTCCTATTCCAACCAGTTTGCTGATATCCAGGTTAAGAATCATCACGGATGCTCCGTCACTTCCTATTCCAACCAGTTTGCTGATATCCAGGTTAAGAATCATCACTGATGCTCCGTCACTTCCTATCCCAACCAGTTTGCTGATATCCAGGTTAAGAATCATCACCGATGCTCCGTCACTTCCTATTCCAACCAGTTTGCTGATATCCAGGTTAAGAATCATCACCGATGCTCCGTCACTTCCTATCCCAACCAGTTTGCTGATATCCAGGTTAAGAATCATCACCGATGCTCCGTCACTTCCTATTCCAACCAGTTTGCTGATATACAGGTTAGAATCATCACCGATGCTCTATCACTTCCTATCCCAACCAGTTTGCTGATATCCAGGTTAAGAATCATCACCGATGCTCCGTCACTTCCTATTCCAACCAGTTTACTGATATCCAGGTTAAGAATCATCACCGATGCTCTGTCACTTACTATCCCAACCAGTTTGCTGATCTCCAGGTTAAGAATCATCACGGATGCTCCGTCACTTCCTATCCCAACCAGTTTGCTGATATACAGGTTAAGAATCATCACGGATGCTCTATCACTTCCTATCCCAACCAGTTTGCTGATATCCAGGTTAAGAATCATCACCGATGCTCCGTCACTTCCTATTCCAACCAGTTTGCTGATATCCAGGTTAAGAATCATCACTGATGCTCTATCACTTCCTATCCCAACCAGTTTGCTGATATCCAGGTTAAGAATCATCACAACCAGATGCTCAGGTTAAGAATCGTCACTTCCTATCCCAACCAGTTTGCTGATATACAGGTTAAGAATCATCACGGATGCTCCGTCACTTCCTATCCCAACCAGTTTACTGATATCCAGGTTAAGAATCATCACTGATGCTCTATCACTTCCTATCCCAACCAGTTTGCTGATATCCAGGTTAAGAATCATCACGGATGCTCCGTCACTTCCTATCCCAACCAGTTTACTGATATCCAGGTTAAGAATCATCACCGATGCTCCGTCATTTCCTATTCCAACCAGTTTGCTGATATCCAGGTTAAGAATCATCACTGATGCTCTATCACTTCCTATCCCAACCAGTTTGCTGATATCCAGTTTAAGAATCATCACCGATGCTCCGTCACTTCCTATCCCAACCAGTTTGCTGATATACAGGTTAAGAATCATCACGGATGCTCCGTCACTTCCTATCCCAACCAGTTTACTGATATCCAGGTTAAGAATCATCACGGATGCTCCGTCACTTCCTATCCCAACCAGTTTGCTGATATCCAGGTTAAGAATCATCACTTATGCTCCGTCACTTCCTATTCCAACCACTTTGCTGATATACAGGTTAAGAATCATCACCGATGCTCTATCACTTCCTATCCCAACCAGTTTGCTGATCTCCAGATTAAAAATCATCACTGATGCTCCGTCACTTCCTATCCCAACCAGTTTGCTGATATACAGGTTAAGAATCATCATCGATGCTCCGTCACTTCCTATCCCAACCAGTTTACTGATATTCAGGTTAAGAATCATCACAGATGCTCCGTCACTTACTATCCCAACCAGTTTGCTGATATACAGGTTAAGAATCTGCCGATGCTCCATCACTTCCTATCCCAACCAGTTTACTGATATCCAGGTTAAGAATCATCACGGATGCTCCGTCACTTCCTATTCCAACCAGTTTATTGATATCCAGGTTAAGAATCATCACTGATGCTCCGTCATTTCCTATCCCAACCAGTTTGCTGATCTCCAGGTTAAAAATCATCACTGATGCTCCGTCACTTCCTATCCCAACCAGTTTGCTGATATCCAGGTTAAGAATCATCAATTTTAGTCAATTGTTTATATGGGCACCTGGAATGTTATCCTTTGCCATGTAATATATGGTCTGAAAGACTTTAATGGCATTATCAGCTGCTTCAATTGCAGAATTATCCAAAGAGTTTTGAATTAACTTTCTAGAGCCTTTGGCAGAAATAGAAGTGATATGAGCTTGAGTTCTATTGTGCTTTAACAAAGTGAAATGTTGTGTATCTGAAGCACCTTCTTGTGCAAGAGAATTCTTCATTTTTGCATCTTTGCAAACCTTGCAAAATACCTTGAGACAATCCTCTGAAATATCGCTCCAATTAAATTCCTTTAGCCATTTGTGATATGTTGTTTCACTTACTGGAGTGTTTGCTTTTTGCAGCTGATTTGCTGGCTGTGTTGCCATCATCTAATCTTGAACTTTCCCCTTCTTCCACATATTCTCCACCCCTCTTCCGTTTTATAAACCACAAATCCAAAGACATGGCTATAAAATTCACTTTTTTAATCCTTTTAACAATAGCAACCATATCACATTAACCTCACACTAAATAAAGCACCACATGCTCTAACATCATAGAAAATATAATTAAATCATTGCTAAATGTTTACACGTTCAAATTTAAGCTTGGGCGATATCGTTATATCGTATGAAAAATATCAATATTATCGAAATATCAATATGCAAATTATATGATGTTATACGTAAGACATATCTACTGTTCTGTGCAAGGTTATCTCATTTCAACATAAACAAAAAAAAATGTACAAATTAACACAAATCACTGCAAAATATATACATAAATCTTCAAATAAACACCCATTATGTTTAAAACATGTTCTTTAAATGGTTTTATTTCAAAAGATTAAAACACAAAAACATTGAAAACGCTTAGGCCTCAGCAGCATTCGACAAAACGCCCGGGGCAACTAATATTTATGTCTAGGCAGGTTAATTTACAAGCTGATATGCCCGCTGGGCAACCATGTGTTCATACAGCCTTGATTGATCCAAACTAATAGATTGAATTTCTCTTTAAAAAAAATTACACAGACTATACTTACTTATATATATATCTGATGAAAATTCCCACAAAATAACTTAAATCAGACTTATATTCTTTTTATTTGGAGGCCTAAATATTTTGTTATATTACGAAATGATCTTAAACCTCGCCATAACAACTTCATAAACACGCATCCATACATAAGATGTACCCACACAAAACATATAATGTACAGAAATATAATCTAGGCCATGCTAAGCGCAGCTTGCTACTTTCAACCAATCATATCTCGCGTAAAAAAATCTCATGCATATTTATATCTATTCACTGTTTCTTGCCGAGGTCTGTTCTGCTGTGTTAATGCACCACACGCAATGGGCCCAATAACTGTTCCATGTACACACACAGTATTGTACAGGGCATACCATACGCTGTATATACTGTACTGTTACATGACAAACTTGACCTGCCTTTGCTACTTGTTTATGCAAAAGTTAATTGAACTTTTGTGTTGTTTTTTTAATTTTATGGAGCCTGTTATTGCTTTATATTTGTAGAGGATATATAGATTACAATTTCCACTGTACTTTGTAAGTGAAAGTCTTCATTATTTATACAGCATTATTCTCAGTAAATATTGCCCTAAGAAATAATTTACCATAACGTGCATCGCCTCCTCCAATATCATCATAACTATTGTTGGACAAGTGGATTTTGCTTCGGGCAATCATTTCTGCGCATGTGTCTGCCAGGCGGGCAAGTGAATTTTTGGGCAATTTGTCGAACGCTGGGCCACAGCATAAGATTTCTGACAAAAATTGTTGTGAAACTGGTACTAAGCCAATGTTGTTAGCCTAATAAAAATCGGCTCCAATGCCTTTATAATTTATATCTCACTTTTTCTAATGAATGTCCTACTGAAAAGGCATTATTTTGGTAGCATTTCTAGACATTCAAAGTCCATTTAAAAACAGATTATCCAATTTCAAGTCTGCTCCAATGTTCGTGAGTGTTACTCAAAAGAAATTGAGTGGTATCACTGTTTGTGTATACAGTATATAGTATGGTAGTTACATACTGTGTGTGCATGTGTATTTACAGTGTACAGTATTTGATCGATCTGGCAGAGGCCAGTCTATAAGTTTTTGACTTTCTGAATGAACAAAATAATGAGGAAACTTCAGTTTTGTCAGTAAATTGTCCATTAATGACTGTTTAATATAAAGATTGAGATTCAGTATTCCTCTGGAAGAAACTTGACATGAAGCTTAAGGATTCTAAATCTTATGATTTTTGTTGTCTTTAACATCATAAGCCATCAAGCATGATGTTCAAGTATTGCACAATGCCTCTCTACTTCTGCAAATCTGTGAGTCAAATTGGTTTTTTGTCCGTGAAAAGATTTTGGGGTAATTGTTATCACAATATTGATGTTTTAATAAAAGTTTTATTATGACTGCCTAAAATTTTGATATCAATGAAATTTATTAACTTTTTGTAGCTGTTTAATGAAAGATATTGAATGTTTGATAGTCATGTTAAGCTTTTTAATAGTTCATGTATTGTGTATTATCATTAAAGAACATAATATCAATACGACCCTTAAACTCAATATCAGCCATATCAATATAGGTCAGGCCCAAGCCTAAGTCATATTATCGTACCCTAAACCTGTATGGGTCAATATCAAAATATCGCCCAAGCTTAGTCATATTATCATACCCTAAACCTGTACAGGATAATATGAGCGTCAAATTATCGAACAGTACGGAGACCAAACATTAGCAAGCTCCAGGCTTGCATTAATACATACAACACAATACAGGAGGGAAGAAAAATCCTAGCTAATAATATCGTTGACAATTGACAGCCTGCATTTAAAACAACATCAAAACTTTCATGGACAGTGCACATGAATATACTAACTATATATACTAGCCTATGTGTTTATGTACTTGTCAGACATGTTGAATCAATCAGCCCCAAGTCTCATAGTTGTGTCATTTTCCTTTTATTTCTGAGCAATTTAAAATCATTTTTGTGTGAAATAAAACTTTCAATTGCATCAGAGGTAAGATTTTCATGTAAGGTAATGAAAAACTCTGGCATAAAATTTCAGTTGCTATATCTAAATTTTACAACATAGGTACAGCATGTGTCATAACAAATTTCAGCCATAGCATAATATAAGACAAATTTGTCATTAATGCGACAGAAATAGTTACGATATTGTACGAGTACCTTTGTCTCTGGGTATCCAATCCTAACACTTAAAATGTAATTGCATACTAACAGTTTGCCTAAATAAACACAATTTGGAAAATGATCTTCCTCACAAAATGCAGACGATGAAAGCTTGTTTGAAAATACAGCTCTATTCTTAAGTAAAATACAACTTAGTTCCTCACATAAAAGCTTCAAAAACTTCCAAAAAATCAAAATGCAGCAAGACGACCTAATATTTCCACAAAACTGTGTTTTAAAGAGGGAATCTTGTATCAAGAAAATTGCTTGACCTTCACCAATAGACCTAATCATACTAGTAACATCACACTTCCATGGCAGTAATTAATTGATTTGTCGGTGCACGGTCAGTGGTTGTGTAAACATTTTGACCAATCAGAAACATTGGATTGCATTCTATTTCTGATCTCCACAATAACATGATACCTGGCCATTGACCCTTACTCTACCATGCGGTATCATTATCGCCGTTTTGGGTGCCCCATCTTTGACCCCACCTCCCAAGCCAGTTTTTAAAAAAGTGCTGCTTAAAGTAAGGGTTAATCAACCTGCGACACGTGTGCCAACTCAAAGATATATGCAGCATATATGCACCGGGTCAATGAAATGGAATGAGCCCGACTCCGCTGCTCGGAAGACAAGAGGACCCATCAATAATCAGTGTGCTTAATCTTACTCTACACCGTGGCAAAATTATCACCATTTTGGGTGCCCCATCTTTGACCCTGCCACCAAAGTGCGTTTAAAAAAAAAGAGCTGATAGAGTAAGGGTTAAACAAAGGAGCTCCATTCACATGCTTCCAGTTATGCAAATATTTTAAAAGCATATCCCTTTCCACAAACTTTAGTTCCAATGCTCTACTCATGACACCAATGCTCTACTCATGACTCCAATGCTCCACTCATGATTCCAATGCTCTACTCATGACTCCAATGCTCTACTCATGACTCTAATGCTCTACTCATGACTCCAAAGCTCTACTCATGACTCCAATGCTCTACTCAGGACTCCAATGCTCTACTCAGGATTCCAATGCTCTACTCATGACACTAATGCTCTACTCAGGACTCCAATGCTCTACTCATGACTCCAATGCTCTACTCATGACTCTAATGCTCTACTCATGACTCCAATGCTCTACTCATGACACCATGCTCTACTCATGACACCAATGCTCTACTAATGACTCTAATGCTCTACTCATGACCCCATACTCTACTCATGACTCCAATGCTCTACTCATGACTCTAATGCTCTACTCATGACTCCAATGCTCTAGTCATGACTCTAATGCTCTACTCATGACTCCAATGTTCTACTCATGATTCCAGTGCTCTACCCATGACTCCAATGCTCTACTCATGATTCCAATGCTCTACTCATGAATCCAATGCTCTACTCATTACCCCAATGCTCTACTCATGACCCCAATGCTCTACTCATGACTCAATGCTCTACTCATGACTCCAATGCTCTACTCATGACTACAATGCTATATCTGATAGGTGGTTAAACAAAAATTGTGGTAACTGTCAAGAAATGTTGTTTACCAAGCCTTACCAATAACGGATTCTACAGTATCGCTTGGGGGATAAAAAGGCATGGCATTTGCAGACATATTGCTACCACTTCCATAGACTTGATTCTGATTCTGGGAGGTGTGTGCTATAAGATGACCTAACGTGGTTCCATGAGAAAATACTGTATTCTGTGAAAAAAAGAGTGGAAATTCTGAACATAAATATCTTGCAACAGCATTCTGAATTCACCACAACAACAAAATATATTAGCCCTAAAAATGGACAAAGAGACAACTTTTTAATTGATTGGTGTGATGCTACTTTCAGCAGTATCTTGAAAGATGTCCCTAATAAAGGAAAACCACTTCCAGATCATCAAAATGGAATCATTATTCACCCTTCGGCAAAAAATATAATGCAGTAAGATACTTCCCTGCATGATTGAGTTATGGCATAAGCCATGCATGGCATTCAATGAATTACCCATACGCCTGCAATTCTTACATGTCAATATTGTTTCCATTGTTATCAAGTAAATTTTTATGAATTTTTACTTTTGATGAGACAACCTCAATTAATAATTTGGATAAATTTTAACATATTGTTGTTGCACTTATCTTATAAAGCTTTTCAAACTGATCTTGGCAGAACATGATTAATTCCGTACTTCGACCAATCAACTTCTGGGAGAATTTTCCCTTTGTAACCCAACCAATCAGCTGCAGTTGTTGAAGGAAAAATTCCAAGCAACAATGCACATGCGCATTACCTTTATACGCAGAAGCTTATTACTTTTTTCATATGCTTGGTCCTATACAGTGTAAGATTCGTGCGACAGCCAAGAATCCCCAGTATTTGATTGGTCAACAAGGTTCTCGTAGTATTGATCCATTATGGTGGGAATCTTGGCCATGTGACCTTATTTAAAAGAGTTTTGCGGAAATTGCAGATTCAAATTTGAAAAGGTCAATAAACCATGCTCAACTTTTTTCCCCTTATAAACAAGATAGGCTGATCTATCCATCAAATCAGAATGATACTTTATTGCAAATTAATTTAGAGATTATCATCAGTCTATTATGTTTCCAATCTGTTTAAGAAAAGACTTTGTTTTTTTGCTATTCATTCCCAAGACACTTCATTATAAATTCTACTTGGTTGTCAATTTTTTTGTTCTGTTTTTTTTTTTCTTTCATGCCAAAACAAATCTTTTAATTGCAATTCAAGCCTGAATGCATTTGTTCTACGCTCTTTCAAAACAAGTCTCCTTTATATAAAAATAGTTTGAATTCCCTTTCTTGGGCAAAAATCTCTCGTTCCCCAGTAGATGAACAATGCATGTGGTCAGAGAGACAATAGATGTGGATGGATGGATGGATGGACAGTACAGATGCTATAATTAGCATAGAATCATGAGCATTGATATGTATTTTCATTCGTATTAATACATATATGCATTATAAATGGCTTAATTACTTCAAAGTTGGATTATTGCAATGCACTATTGTATGGTTTGTCTGATACTCAATGCCGCAAATTACAAAGGGTACAGAATATGGCAGCTCGTATACTTAGCAGAACTCTTAAGTATAATCACATTACTCCCATTCTTAAGGATCTCCACTGGCTTCCCATAAAAGTACAAATAGAATTTAAAATTAATTTGTTAACTTTCAAGGCATTACATCATTTATTACCCAAGTACGTCAATGATTTACTTTCATTATACAGGCCTAAGCGCGTACCAAGATCTCAAGATACCATAAACTTAGAAGTCCCTCGTATACTGTCATCCGGTGGGGAAAGATCTTTCTGCTGGGCTGCACCACACCTCTGGAATTAACTCCCCATGGCCATCCGTTCAATCCAAAATCTCACAGGTTTCAAAAGGGCTCTAAAAACTCATTTATACACTCAATATTTTTATTAGTAATGTTTTGTTTTTTGTTTTTAGTGCCTGTTTTTGCCTGTTTTGTTGTTATAAGTGTAAGTTTTTGTATAAGTATAAGTTTTTTTATAAGTACAAGAATAAGTTTATGTATAAGTATATGTTATATCTTGTTTTCCATTGTATAGTGCTTGTGAGCTGGCATATTTTGTTCTGAAATGAGCACTTTAAATATATGGTATATGATAATATGCAGAGAACATTGTGAAATATAAGAGCACTGTCGTGAAATATGAAAGCATTGTCGGAAATATGAAAGCACTGTAGTGGAATTTGAAAGCATCGTTGTGGAATTTGAAAGCATCGTCGTGGAATATAAAAACTGCATCGTGGAATATGAAAACATCATTGTGAAAGCATCATTGTAAAATATGAAAGCATATTTGTGGAATATGAAAGCATCATCATGAAATATAAAAGCATCATTGTGGAATATAAGATCATCGTTGTGGAATATGAAAGCACCATCGAGAAATATGAAAGCATCATTGTGAAATATGAAAGCATCATTGTAAAATATGAAAGCATCATCGTGAAATATGAAAGCATCATCATGGAATATAAAAGCGTCGTTGTGAAATATGAAGACAAGATCATCATAATCATTGTGAATTATTCAACATCAATGAAATATAAAGGCATCATTGTGGAATTTAGATCATCGTTTGGTGAAAGCACCATCAAGAAATATGAAAACATCATAGGTGAAATATGAAAGGTTTGTTAAATATGAAAGCATCATCGTTGAAATATGGTGCATTTGGAATATGAAATCCCTTGCGTTCAGGAAGACAAGATGGTTTAATCATTTGATTCTTCAACATTAATGCGTTCAGGTAGGTGGTTTAGGTATGTTGAATCCCTCAACATCAATGCGTTCAGGTAGGTGGTTTAGGTATGTTGAATCCCTAACTCAACAGCTAAGGTTCTATAGAGATATCCACCGCTATTTGATACACCATCAAATAATTTGAAATAGCTAGTACGAAGTTATCATAAAATACTTTCATGTCAAGTTAGATTTTAGGTCAAATTTCTTCAGGGTTTTACTTTTTATTCTAATAATTAACAATAATTGTACATTGTCATAAAATTTAGTCATCAAATGTGAACCATTTGGCATTCCATATGCACTAGAAATAAGGCTATTGCTGCATTTTGTTGAAACTTTTATAATTTGTTTTAATTACTAAGCAAACCTTTAAGCTAACCTAACTAAATCTATACCCAAAAATGCTTAAAATTATGAAACAATGTAGTTTTTAACTTTTATCCTAAAGAGGGCATGACATGGGTCTTCATGACTCTCAATGGATTATTTGGACAAATTGATAGTTTGTTTAAACTTTTGCTTAACAGCACCACAACAGTGAGGGTCAAATTGTGCCTAAAAGTCTGGGATGATAGGAAGTATAGAAAATAGGAGGAGTCTTGAGAGAAGTACAGGGGCTAATAGCCAGCAAGCTGGAAGCGAGAGAGGAAGTGCATGGGTGCAAAAGTGGAGAGAGGGTGTGGGAAGGAGGGCTAAATATGGTTGTAGAGGAAGGCATGATAAAGGAAGCAGATAATTTTATCCGAAGGGCTGCTATTGAGTTGTGGGGGGAGGGAGGGGGGGGGCGGTTTGGGAAGCTCTGGGAAGGTTGTACAGTGGCAGGCAAGGAGGACATGGTGGAATGTGAGGGTGCAATTGCAATTGTTGCAGAGGGGTGGGGGGGGGGGGAAGCCAATAAGGAGGTGGGAGTGAGTGAGGTGGGTGTGACCTATTCTAAGGCGGGTAATGTGGACGTTGTCGACACGGGATAGGTTGTGAGTAGTGGGTTTGATCGGAATGGTGGGCTGGATGACGTGCAGTTTGTTATTAATTTGGGAGTCCCATGAGGTTTGCCAGCGGTCTCGAACAAGGGAAGTGATAAGCAGTTTGATGTCAAAAAAGGTTTTGGGAAAAGGGGTAGGGGGAAGGGTGAGGGCAAGCTTAGCAGCTGCGTCAGCCCTGTCATTGCCAGGGATGCCAACATGGCTGGGTATCCAGAAGAAAAGAATAGGTTTCCTATGGAGGGGGAGGGCGAGAGGAGTTTACGGAGGATGAGGTGAGATGTGGGGTTATCCCATTTAAAAATGAGTAATGAAGTAAGGACAGCCTTAGAGTCAGAGAAGATGGCAAAGTGGCTGAGCGGAGAGTATTCAAGAAAGTTGAGGCAAGGAGGATGGCCTTGGCCTCGACCGAGAAGATGGATGAGTAGTCGGGAAGCCTGCTACTGGGGGTGATGTCTTGGATGATGGCAGCAGCAGCTGTCTTGTCGCCTTCCTTAGAGCCATCAGTATAGATGGAGGTGTAGTTTGAAAGTTGGTCTTTGATTTGGTTGTGGAGATTGATGAAAAGGTTAGGGAGGGTTTGGGTTTTGTGACGAGTAAAGAGGTCCAGGTGGATAGTAGAGAGGGAGGTGGCCCAGGGAGGAAAAGTGGGCCAGGAAAAAGTGCTGAGAGTGGTGGCATTGATGCCCAGATGGAGGTCTGATTTGATGCATAAGCTGAAAGGAGGGCTAGGGTTTTAGAGCTATTAAAGAGGGTGGAGAAATTAGGGTATCTAAAGAGGTTGAAAACAGGGTTCTAGGTGTTGGTGAGGGCTCTAAAAGCATAGGAGAGGCTAAGCTTTCTACACCTTAGCAGGAAGGGGGGTTCGTTGGCTTCAAAATAAAGGCTGGTGATTGGGGAGGTCCTGTTAATAGCACCACGACAACGAGGGTCAAATTGTGCCTGAGGTCAGATCATTCTAGAGGTAGGAAGGAAAGGAAACAGGGGGAGAATGAGAGAAATTCAAGAACAAAAAATCAGAAAGCTGTGATCAAGAGAGGAGGTGCATAGTTGAAACAAAAACAAAGTAAAGAGAAGGGGTGGAAGAGGAGAATTAAATATGGTTGTAGAGGGAAGCATGATGAAGGACGGAGATAATTTCATCCAGAGGATTTTTCTGTAAGAACTCAGCAATTGAGTTGTGGGGAGCGAGGGAAGCTCTGGGAAGGTTGTACAGGGGCAAAGCAAGGAGAACGAGATGGATTGTGAGGGTGCAATGGCAATTGTTGCAGAGGGGTTGGGGGGAGCCAATAAGGAGGTGGGAGTGAGTGAGGTGGGTGTGACCAATTTTAAGACCGGTAATACGAACGTTGTGGATACGAGAGAGGTTCTTGATGGTGGATTTGATCGGAATTGTGGGCTGGATGACATGGAGTTTGTTATTAATTTGGGAGTTCCATGAGGTTTGCCAGCGGTCACGAACAAGGAAGGGCTTCATTTTGGATGGTGTTGATGTGATTGAGGTAAGAATTGTTAGCGGCACAGTAGACTATAATGCCATAGTCGAGCTTGGCACGAATGGTGAGTCTGAAGATTTTGAGAAGAGCTTGCAGGTTTGCACCCCAAGTGGTATTGGAGAGGAGGTGGAGAATATTGAGGGTGCTGTTGCAATTCTGTTTCAGGTTGATGTGTTGTTTAAAGGAGAGCTTGTGGTCTAGAGTTAAACCCAGGAACTTAGTGTGGTCAACTTTAGGGATGCGATTGCTATTTAGCATGAAGTTCGGGTTGGGGGGGAGGTTGTTCAAATGACAGAAGTGCATGCAGACTGTCTTGTCTTTAGAATATTTAAAACCATTGTTGTTGCACCAGGCTTGCAGCCAGTTGAGGTTGAGTTGAAGCCTATTTTCGACAATAGAAAAGCTTGGGGAGGAGTAGAAGATGGTGAAGTTGTCCACGTATAGGGCATGTTTGATGTTGAGGCCAAGGCTGTCCGCTATGTTCTAAATGCTCAGGTTGAAGAGAGAGGGAGAGAAAATGCTGCCTTGGGGACGACGCTTTTCTTGGAGATAAGGCTTGGAGATGGTGTGGCCAATACAAACTTGGAACTGCCTGGGTGAGAGGAAGTTTTGAATAAAGGTGGAGAGGTGGCCTCTGAGGCCGATGGTGTGAAGTTTGCGGATAATGCCGTATTTTCAAGTAGTATCAAAAGCTTTCTCGAAGTTGAAAAAGATAACAATGAGGTGTTCCTTTTTTGCGAAGGATTCCGGATAGCAGTGTGGAGTGTAATTAACAGGTCCAGGGTATTGCAACGTTTCCGGAAGCCGCTTTGGCCGAAGACAAGATGTTGCTGAAAGAGGAGGTGGTGAACGATATCCTATTTCGCGGTGAGAAGGTTTTTTTGTAGGAGAGATGAAAGACCTGCCCATCCTGCCGTGGAGGCTATTAACCATACTCCAAATCTTCTTAGTGGAGGTGTTGGTGATGGGAGAAGAGATGAAGTTGTTTTTAAGTGTTGGTTTTACTGCCTTGATAGTGCGTCTGGCTTTGGCACGGCTGATGCAAGAGAGGTTGAGGTTGTGGGTGGTCAGGTTTGTTTTGAAGTTCCTGAGGGCCCTTTTTCTGTTCTTAATGGCAGTTTTGCAGTCATCAGTGAACCAGGGGGTTGGGAGGAGATGTTTAGGGGGTTTTGGGAATGGAGCAGGTAGTGATGTTGATGAGGATGTTACTGAAGTTTGACATGGTATCCTCACCCTCGAGGAGATGGAGGGGGGTGAGAGCCACAGAGGGTTTCAAAAACAAGCCAGTCGGCCTTCTTAAGGTTCCAATTGGGGGTGTGGTCTGTGGGGGTTTGAAGGTTGGGAGTGAATAAGACGGTAATGGTCACTATCACAGAGATTAGCAGTGACCTTCCAGCTAAAATCAAGGAGGTTGGGGGAACAGATAAACAGGTCAATGAGCCTGTGGCAGGGTGAAGGTAGGTTGGGGAGTTAGTGTTGAGCAAGGAGAAGCTGTGCTGTTGAGTGTTTTCGACGAGCTTGCCTCTAGGAGTGGTGGTATTGGAGCCACACAGAGGGTTGTGGACGTTGAAGTCACCAAGAAGATAAAAGGGGAGGAGAGCTGAGAGATAAGATTGTTAAGGCTGGTTGGCTGAATGTTGGCATTGGAGAGGAAGTAAGGGAGGGGGGGGGGAAGATAGATATTGCAAATAGTTAAGGTTTTGTGGAGGGAGATAGACATACAGATGGCCTGAAGGTCGGTGTTCACATGAATAAGGCTGTGTGGGATATCGTGTTTACAGGAATGGAGACACCTCCACAGGCCCTGTCGGCGTTCTCTGATGTTTATGGTAGCAAGCGAAGTTATTGTTTGTGTTGCAAGCCATAAGAAGGCAGGGGTTATCTGCAGGAAGCTCTCTTGGGTCTGGGTTGGCATGTTTTTCCTTTGGTTCTGTCCGTTTTTTTGTTAGCTGTTTTTTTAAAGTTGGACGAGAAATATGTTCGATAATCAAACAGTCCATGTTCTCTTGCATTCATATATGTGGGTTTAGATGGTGGGCTGTTTGTTGATTGGTTTGTTTGTTGTTTGTTGGCAAGGTTGGCTTGAGTTTGATGGCATTTGAGGTGTTATGGTGGGGGACGGCGGGGACGGCAGGGGTCTTAGAAAAGGAAGGAAGTTTGGGGAGAAAAGTGTTGGTGGAGGTGGTCTGGGTAATGGGTGTAATTGGGCTGTTGGCAATGGTGATGGGCTTAGGACTGGGTAAGAAGAGCCAGGTGAGGTCAGTTTAGGCATGAGTAAGTTTAAGTTGTATAGGGGTTGGGGAGGGCAGTATTGGTGTTGGAGGAGACTGTGCTCGAGTAGGAAGGGTTGGTGTCGAGGGAAGCAAGATCACTTCCTGACCTCCAGGTGCTGGGATTAAGGGTTTTCAGTTTGGTTATCTGCTTTTCCTGAAGCCAGGTGGGGCAGTCTTTTGAAGAGGGATGGTTGGCTGGGTGAGTACCGTCACAATTGGTCCAGAATGGGGTGTTGGTGCAGGAGGTGCTGTCATGGTCTGAGGCTCCACAGTTGCCACAGCGCGCTTGGCTGCAGCATGAGTTTTTTTCATGACCATACCTCTGGCACTTATGACAATGGAGAGACTTGGGAATGTAGGGGGTGACTGGGATTCTCACATAGCCAGCAGTGATGTGGGAGGGGAGAGTTGGTGTGGCAAATGTCAGGAGGATGGTGTTGGTAGGTGTTTCGGTACTGTCTCTCTTGAGGAGACGACGGGCTTCAGTAACATGTTGGCTGGCAAGTTCCTCAATGAGGTCCTCATTGGTTAAGTAGGCAAGGTCTCTGGTTCTGATGACGCCTTCGCTGGAGTTCAGGGAACAGTGGGGGGTGACTGTTACGTCAATACCAGTATTAGTTAGGGTTTATTTAGTGAGAGGATGGTGGCTTGAGTGTCCCTGTTGCAGTGCACCAGGAGATCGCCAGATCTGAGGGTAGAAACCTTGTGGAGGGTACCGACAAGGCTGTGGAGCACCTTGTGAATGAAGGGGAAACTCTTTGGTCTATTGGTGTCCTGAATGTTTTAAATTGTTGGGACTGGGCTGAGGAATAGTCAATGGAGGTAGCAGGTGGGTCACCTGGAAGGGAGAAAGGGTCAAGGTCAAGGAAGAAGCATTTGGTCATTATGGAAACAAATTCCAAGGGCTGGGAGACCCGAGGATACTAGAAAAAAAATCGCGGAACTACTATATGAGAACAACTGTACAGGTATCGAAAAGGGCATGAAGGCGTGGTCACAACGGGAGGGAAAAAACAAAAAGAATAATCTCATCGGAAGCAGACACCCATCCACAGACAAAAAATCCTGGAAAATGAAAGTTTAGGTGGAAAAGTGTGAGGTAGAGAGAGTGTAATCGGAATGAAAAGTTTGAGAGAATAGAAAAGAAATCGCGTTGCTCTTAACACATTGCATTCAGAGTGTTATTCCAAATTTGTGTTGGTTGTAACAGCAGAAATTGGGAGAAAAAAGCGAATATAGTATTCGCTCTCATCAGCTCATGTTTTTGCTTGTAAAACTTGGTGAACTTGTTATGACAACACTTCCAAAACAACAATTCTTGCAACACTTTCACATCACGCAAATAACGCAGGCCTAGTGTTATCGTGTGTTTCTTGAAATTTGACGTACTTACACTAGGAATGGGAATTTTTTCAACAATACATTTTTTACCAAACTGTTATTATTTTCTTAAACATATGTTCAAACAAGTAATATCTTCAAGTTTATTGAAAATATATCATCGCTTTTCGAAATGCTGTAATGATCTGGCCTTAGTGTTGTAAAGCTATGTTTAACGTTAGGCCTAACACTAACAATACACTAAAACTTAGTTGAACAAAGGCATTGAATATTTTTCTTCATTTGACATTTCACACCATAATATCATATATTGTATGTACATTACTGTTAAAGAAATTAAACGTAGCAAAAATGATCATGATTTAGAAGTTCTTACCATAGATATTATAGGTTGAAACCAAATTACGTTATGAATTTTCCCTGCTAGGCAGCAGCCTAACATAGTAAATACTAATATGAAACCCAATGTTATATTGCCCATTGCCTTAGTACATTGATTGGTTCCAAAATGAAATTTTCAAGTCGCGAATTTTAAAGGGCCTCAAAGTTTTGACTCAACTTTTAATTACTGCAAACATTGATGAATATATTAAAAACATTTATTTAAATCAGAACTGGCCTGATATATCAGCACTGCCCTGATATATCAGCACTGGCCTGATATATCAGCACTGCCCTGATATATCAGTACTGGCCTGATATATCAGTACTGGCCTGATACATCAGCACTGGCCTGATATATCAGAACTGGCCTGATATATCAGCACTGCCCTGATATATCAGCACTGGCCTGATATATCAGCACTGCCCTGATATATCAGTACTGGCCTGATATATCAGTACTGGCCTGATACATCAGCACTGGCCTGATATATCAGTACTGGCCTGATATATCAGCACTGCCCTGATACATCAGTACTGGCCTGATATATCAGCACTGCCCTGATATATCAGCACTGGCCTGATATATCAGTACTGGCCTGATATATCAGCACTGGCCTGATATATCAGCACTGGCCTGATATATCAGCACTGCCCTGATATATCAGTCCTGGCCTGATATATCAGCACTGGCCTGATATATCAGCACTGCCCTGATATATCAGCACTGGCCTGATATATTAGTACTGGCCTGATATATCAGCACTGCCCTGATATATCAGTACTGGCCTGATATATCAGTACTGGCCTGATATATCAGTATCAATGTCTTCTGAAAAACACAAAGGAGAAACTTTGCCTATGAAATAAACACTGTATTTGTATGTAGCTGATGAAATCGTTCTGGGAGCAAGGTCATACGTCATTTAGCCGTTTTTAATTCTTGCATTGTCAGGAATGTCAATTGCTTGATTAATTTCCATTTTTTTCATGCAGATTGTTTCTTTTCGGGACTTTTGGTGGAATAATATGTTTTTGATATTTATGAACTATGCAAAACTGTTTTAAACTCAATTTTTATTTTTTCATGCCCTCTTTAAATGAGTAAAGCTTTGCTAGTAAGACAAAAGTCATCAAATGTTAACCTTCTAGCAGTCCATGTGTACTAGATATGTGGCTATTGCTGCATTTTGTTGCAACTTTTGTTATCAGAATCATCATGTACCAAACCATCACTAACATTAAACGGGTAAGCTCTCACTACTATGCTAACTTTTTAGCTAACGTAAACAGGAGTGGAAAAATATTTTACTTTCTGGGACCTTAGAAAGTTTTGAAAATAGTTCTACAAGTATAACGCAACAATAATAACAAAGCCGAAGAACTGATGTTGTGGTCCGCTATAGTATCCACCTCTAAACCTATATTGGTTTGTTGATGTTTAACGGCACCGCGACAGTCAAATATCAAATGTGCCAAAATAAAGGTAAAACCAAGTAATGATTACAATAAATGAAACAAATGCAATCTTCGGCTTCTACCCTAAATTCAATAAGGCTATTGCTAATAAGACACAATATTATGGTAATGAAAAGCCCTATCCTCACATGGTATTTTTCTTGTTCTAAATGGTTGTCCCTTCCATTTAGGTACGAAGCCCCCTCCTGCTCCAAGTAATTCCTGATATACTGTTCTCCCAAACTTACAGCAGCTTCCTCTTTGTCAGAAGCAACCGTCTTAGGAAAAGTTGAACTCGGAGGATGGGAGCTTTCTGATGAATAACTGCTGGAAGCACTATTGGAACGAGGCTTCGCAATAGGGCCTGGACCAATGGAAGAAATTGGAACATTGTGGTTGTCACCGCTACCGAATGAAGTTATCTATTAAGCAAGAGAGAAGAGAACAAAATACGTGAGATTACCAATGTCGGAATGTACAGCACTTTGACACTACATCAATAGAAGTGGAAAAAGAAATATTCATAATTATGTATCAAAATTAGTGGAATAATGGAATTTTACAATATACTTATTTGTCTGGGGTAAAAATATAGCTACAATCCTTGGACTTGTTTAGAATTTCAGTCATAGTCACTGAATCATTCTCAAATAACCAATAATTAGGGATCAGGAATCACTCATCCAGCTGTCCACGTGGGTTGTAATAGGTTTGCTAATTAGTGACTTACTTCGGGACTAATTCCGTGAATTTTCTTTTTCATTTAAAAAAGAGGACTGTTAAAGTAACAAATTGGTGAAAACCCAATTTTATTACATTTTGTATTTCAGAGATTTCACCAGTCTGTAGAAAAGTGATCTTGCGATGTAAACTGTGATGTCACAACTGCAGCTGCGAGGTAATTCTTTATACATTTTAATACAATGAAAATTAATTTATCTTTCATTTCGAGTGTAAGGTAGATCAACAGATGGGCAAAGCATGGTCTTGTACACTGCATGTATACCCCATCCAAATATATAAACAAAACATTTTAAAGATATACATAAACATTGTCTATGATCTGCAATTATGACATCACACAGTACATGTACCGAAAGGTCAAGTTCCAACACACTACTGAAAACTTTGAAAATGCAATATTTCCTTAACTGGAAGAAGATAGCAACATGCTTTTGCACCTATTTGTTTCTTCCTCTATCATATATTAGAGAATGAAGGGATATTCCTCTAGGGTTGTGATAACGCGGGTCAATGTGGTGTGTAAAAAAAGGTGCTAAATATTAGTGCTGTCAAGGTATGGCTGTATTAACGTATCGATTATAGTGGAGAAAAAGTATCGTGATATATTTTGGTATATCATGATATTTTTCAAGAAAACTTGACTCACAACACAAATTGTTAATATCAGTTTTTCCTCTATACTTATGTATGCATATGAATGATGAACACAAGAAACAACAATGATTTTCATCTAGCAGACATGATCGCGTGACAATTACGTTCTAGATTTCATCACGCATCGCATGAACATGTTTGGTAATTCAGCCAATGTGACCATGAATCATCGAAGTGAGAGGCATTTGCTGGGCTAATATTTCTTTCTTTTGCCAACATACATCGTAGCAATCCAGTGTGGGGTGAAGGAGCACGATTTCTAATTAGTTTTTTTTTTATTAATTATGTTTCACGATATTTTTGCATTTTAAAAGTTGATCTAGAAATGATCATGGCCTAAACACGCGTTTTAGATTTACTACCGTAACATTAGTACCATAACATACGACTAGCCTAGCCTAGTTGTGCGAAAATTTCTTAGTTCTGTATTAGTTTTTGGTATCACGATATGTGTTAAGAGGCATATTTTATGTCGTGGGAAAAGAGATATCGCGATAATTGACATATCATTACAGCACTACTAAGTATAGGATAAGTTAATGGAGAAGCTGTCCTGTGAATCTGTCCTGGACAACCAGTGATTACACCCAGGCAGACATACTTTCTGCCTGCCATCAGCGGCAGAAGGAAAAAATCTAGTTCTGGTGGTTATAACCGCAGTAAAATCGTGAATTCGTGGAAACCAAAAAAAAATCTTGACTTAACAACAGTCTGACAGTATATGTGGTAAATATGCGCTCTAAAAACGACCCCCATGTAATTGTGCGATGAAAAGTACAATAAATTGCGAAAGAAGGAAGTATATAAAGATGTATACACTACATTAATATTATTTCTGTCACAATTTTTAATGGGAAGATTTTTAACACCTTTAGTCAGAACCATGGGAAATTTTTCCAACTCTCGACCATCAGACAACAAGCTTTTAAACAGAATTTGACACAAAAATTCAAAGAGAAAATGATTTTCTCATTGACAGCTAGGAATGTAGCGGTCAATGCTAAATGGAGACGTTCCTTTATCAATCCCTGAATCCCATTTATGGGATCAAATAAATCATTGAGCACAAGAAATCTTTCATCCTAAACAGTTTAATCACAATAAAGTGAATCTTATTTCCTGGGGATGAACTGAGTGTATTTAGTATAAAATACAAAACAATTATAAAACAATTATAATATGACAAATTATAATCTTGTATATCCCATTCTATCACCATCTGTTATACATATCAAGGTTCCTGATTGGATAGGTAAGGCTCATTTGCATAATTCTGCTATGGACCTGTTATTTCTCAACATACAGTAAAATGACCAATGAGAGCCCTCCAAAGCAATAACGGGCAGTTGCATATTTTAAAACTGAGTTTCCAATTTAGGATAACTCTTATATTTATCATGGCAACAACCCCTAGCAACCATGGATTTACCCTTCAATTAGTTCTTGACTCAATCACTTGCAGTCAAGTTCATGGCGCTGATCTCGGGTGCTGCCTTGAGAATTATGACTGCTTTAAATCACTTTGAATAGTGTAGTGAAGTGAAATATATAAGACCAAATATCATATTATCATTATTATTACGTACTAAAATAAATAATGGTGAAATGATTCAATTCGATTTCAGCAGAAATGAACTTCTTTCTTGCTGACAAAGCTGATTATGCCAGATTTAAAATGAGCAACACATGTGCTCAGTTAAAAAATATTGTCAAAATGTTCTTCAGATTGTTTGAGCTTACCCGGTTTTTACTCAATAATTGCAGTTTATTTCTTAATTAACAAAATAAGATTTGAATTTCTTCACCATTTTGAGTCTCAGTCATACAAGGAGAACTTACTTCACCACCGAACAAATCATTTAAGATTGAAGACCACTTTGCTTTTCTTGTTTCATTTTGTTAAATCTCTTAATGTGTTGTAGCATGAAGCCCTACATAATCTCAGTTCTCAGCTTACTTATCAAACAAGCACAACTGAATTTACATATCAGATCTCTAAATACTTTCAACTGTAAGTGTATTTTACATGTAAAATGTACATCTACAAAACTTACAACAAAACAATACAAGTAGGCTTAGCATTAGATATCAGTAACAAATCTGTTCAACAATATTACCATGGTTACTAGATTACTGGAGATATTATATCTATAGGTTTTCAAGAATATAAAAATATGTCTTTTTCCCCAATTCATTAAGATTTAATCCAATGAGTCCTTATAAAAGGCTTTTCTTAAGCAACATAAGGTAACATGAAATGATTTAAATCTTTACAAATAATAAGTGCATCTCAAAAGTTTTGAAAATGACACTTCAGAGAGAGAAAATATGAACAAGAGCTCCGGTAATCAAATGTTTCATTCATTTAAAAAAAGAACCGTTAGAGCTAGTTTGTTAGATCCTGTCCCAAAATGGTTGTACGGTTTCATAAAGTTCTATATTAAGGGTTAAGCCAGTTTAACAAATACTACTTTGTTAATAGAGGTAATGATGAAATGTGTGCTGATAACTTACCCGGTTCTGAATCCATGTTACATTATAACAGTACAACACTAACAATGTAAATACCGTATTTGATGCATTAAGCGCCCCTGCTTTAATAAGCACCCTCTCAACATTTTGTTACTGATAACACAATTTATTTACAACATACACTCTTGGTAACTCAAGAAATCTATAAAAGATATACAAAAATACAGATTTTTTTCTTTCTGCAAATTCCTGCAGTTATAACTGCTGGAACCATATATTTTTTCCAGCTCTGCATAATATGTTTTCCTGTTTAGGGAGTCATGGATTAGAGCATGCAGTTAACAAACAATGTTAACTTATCACAACAAAGTATCAATAAGAGGAAAAATCAAACTTGATATTAAACTTATGCCTTCCCATTTTCAGAGACAAGGAATAGAAACATGCAGCTATGAAAAATTCTATCCGAATGAATTAAATATATCTCTGATCTAAACTGGGTTTGCAATGTTGTTGTTATTATAGAACATGGTTTAGCATACAGCTACAAATATTTCCTCTGTGGTCCTGCTCATCAAATTACAAATTCAAATAAGCAGGCTCTTTTTTTTTTTTTGGTTGGGGGGGGATAAAAGAATCAAGACCCACCTGGAATTGAGTCCTGGACCTCTAGCATGCCAAGCTGATGCTGTAACTGCTAGACTATCCTACTCTGATATGAGGAAATGCTGCTCAAAGCTGAAAAATGTTGACCTTCTTTGAGTCACAGATTAAGTCTGAGCATTTGTTACGGCCAAATCATCAGAAAAAAAGGAATTGACTTACATGTTGCCCTAATGTTGTATTACTACTACTAACTGGATACAGACTAGATGGTGTTGCAGGTAAATTTCCAAGTTCTTGATTGAAATCCCTTTGAGAGCTCATTTCCTCTGCAAAGCAAAAAAAATACAAAAAGGTTTATGGATGCATAGATACAACAACACTCAATGCTTTAAAATTTGTTGAAACCACGGAAATAGCAACAAATTCATCACAATTTGTTCAGATTGAACATTTTATGCATTGGTTTGTTGATGTTAAACAGCACCCAAAACAGTCAGAGCAAAATGTGCCAAGAGGGTGTTAAAAATTTGTAAGAGTTAGGGCAGAGAAGAGATGAAGGATTGAGAGAAAGAAAAAGGGGGAAAATAGAGTGAATTTGGGAGATATAATTAAGGTGAAAAGAAAGTGGTGTGTAAGGTTAGGTGTAGAAGGGAAGAGAAAGGAAGATTAGATATGGTGGAAAAACTTTTTGTTGCAGAAGAAGTTGATAATGTTAGAGGAAGGATTGTTTTTGACTAGATCTGAGATCAAGGTGGGTGAGGAGAGAAGAGACCTGGAGTTCAGGTATAGCGAACAGGTTAACAGGATATGCTTGATGGAGAGATCGGTGTTGCAGGTCGGGCAGGGGAGCCAGAAAGGAGATAGGAGTGGGTGAGAGAGAAGTGATCGAGGCGGATGCGGGTGACAATGATGTCTTCCCTGCAATTGGCATTTGAAATCTTATGGCATTTTGAAACGATTGGGTGACCTTGATATTTTCTATGAAAACATTTTTAAGAGGAGCTGGCAGTCGAAAATTGAGGGCATACTTTTCTTGAGTCTCAAGAATATTCTAAAGCACATGATGGTACTGAAAACCTTTGATACATATGTTCAAAATAATGATGATTTCTTATAAAAACTTCAGTAAAATGTTCAACGAACTGAGTGATTTCAAAAGTCTTGATTTAACAAAAACAGATGCCCTCATATTTGTTCCAGAGCTCCGTGTTGAAACTTGACCAAACCTCTTACCAATTTGTATGCAAGAAGAGAAATTATCATCATTTTCAGTATCCAGAAAACACAGAATTACATTAATATTTTGAATTGACCGCCTAGTAGTCCATCACAAATTCAGGTGTCGAAGTTTTAATTTTTTACCAGTTCGGAACAGTACTTTCTTAAATAATACTGTTCGGATCAGATTTCACTGTTCCAACTTTTTTGCCAACAAATTTTTTTTTCAAAATAGACTTAATTTACAACTAATTTGTAGATTGGTAAATATGTGCAAATATGTATATCAGAAATAGGTATTTGCACGATGTAGCATCCAGTTGCATGCAAGCAGCCTTTGATATGTATTTTCATAATTTATTTTGCTGACAATTGCATGGTTGGAAAAGTTGTATATTTTTTCAGAAGCAGAAATCAAGTTAATGATCATTGATGTCACAAGCTGTTCCACCAGAACGCTGTTCCACCAGAACGCTGTTCCACCAGAGCGCTGTTCCACCAGAGCGCTGTTCCACCAGAACGCTGTTCCACCAGAACGCTGTTCCACCAGAACGCTGTTCCACCAGAGCGCTGTTCCACCAGAGCGCTGTTCCACCAGAACGCTGTTCCACCAGAACCCTGTTCCACCAGAGCGCTGTTCCACCAGAGCGCTGTTCCACCAGAACGCTGTTCCACCAGAGCGCTGTTCCACCAGAGTGCTGTTCCACCAGAACGCTGTTCCACCAGAACGCTGTTCCACCAGAGCGCTGTTCCACCAGAGCACTGTTCCACCAGAACACTGTTCCACCAGAACACTGTTCCACCAGAGCACTGTTCCACCAGAGCACTGTTCCACCAGAGCACTGTTCCACCAGAGCACTGTTCCACCAGAACGCTGTTCCACCAGAGCGCTGTTACACCAGAACGCTGTTCCACCAGAATGCTGTTCCACCAGAACGCTGTTCCACCACAGCGCTGTTCCACCAGAGCGCTGTTCCACCAGAACGCTGCTCCACCAGAACGCTGTTACACCAGAACGCTGTTCCACCAGAACGCTGTTCCACCAGAACGCTGTTCCCCCAGAACGCTGTTCCACCAGAACGCTGTTCCACCAGAACGCTGTTCCACCAGAACGCTGTTTCACCAGAACGCTGTTCCACCAGAACGCTGTTCCACCAGAACGCTGTTCCACCAGAACGCTGTTCCACCAGAACAGTGATGTTTTAAAATTAACTGTTTCTGCATTAAAAGCACTGTTCTGGGAACAGCAGAACAGTGGCAAATTCAACCCTGAAATTTAGCACATGTACTGAATATTCCTCCAATTTTGATGAGGCATTACTTCAAAACAAAAAGAGGTAATTCCACAATTCAAAGACAATTCTCCCCAGCTCTATATACACATCATTCAATTCTTGACGTCCACAGATCTAACTACTAACTTTAGGAATAGAGGGATTTCATCAGGTGACTCATAACTCATCTGGAAGCCATTTTGCCGGATAAGCGTCATTGCATTTCACGCGTCTTCACACAGCTCAGTCACATCACACGTATAACAAACATACTACCTGTTAACATACCAGAACCAGTTCAGCGAATTTTATTGTTTTTGTTTGCGGCGGCGATTTTACTTCATATTTTCCTAACGTTTTATATATTCACCGGGTATACGAAGAGTAACTTTTACGTAAACGCCATCTGATTGTTCGTTATACACAGAGAAAGCATACCTGGCCTAAAGTGCTCACAGCAAATCCTAATGTGAACCGAAGGTTGAAAGACATTGCATCATACAGCAGAATCCCACTTCGAACGTCGATCAGAATCAGATGGAAATCGAGAAAACATCTTTTTATTCCCCGGCACATGTCTATTAGTGCAACCAACATCTCAGCAAGATTCCGGCATAATTATCTTACAAAAATTATCTTATATAACAACATGCAAGCATTTGTCAGTCTAAATTAAGTGTACAGCAGATAATCGTTCGCCCGACAAAATGGCAATGTAAACAAAGTCCAAGACCTCAGGACGTCAGCTGAAACACTATATTAGGACTATAAACACCAAGCAGCAACATTTCCAACATAATTTTCCAACCTATTATTAATCAAGATAACAGCCTTTAAAAATTCCACCAGAAATTATAAGTCAGCTCATTTGTGGTAGCCATCTGATTTTGCAGGCTTAAATATTCACGCAAATCTATGGAAATTTATTGAATGAATTTACAGTCTTCTAGACGAGATTAAAGGATAAAGAAGTGCAAAAATTATGAAAAGCAATGGATGTTTTTAGATAAAAATTGTTTCTGAATATGCATGACCGAGGAGCTCGCAAAATATATATACTGTATATATATTGGTAAAGAATTACCGCAAAGAAATTAAGCAAGCATATACTTAGTATTTAGGTTTCCAAAGCCCCCAATTTTTTCCAAATTCCATCCCTTCCAATAAATTCATCAGGAGAAAAATCATCATCCCCTCCCTCAAATTTAAAATCACTTTTATTGTATGCAACATAGACATCTGATGACCCAAAAATACCCCCCCTCCCTCCTAGCCTCACTTGTGGCAAAGTGTTCTTAGCTCAATTCCACTATGTGGCAAAGTGCTCTTAGCTCTATTCCACTTTGTGGCCAAGTGCTCTTAGCTCTATTCCACTTTGTGGCTAAGCTCTATTCCACTTTTGGCCAAGTGCTCTTAGCTCTATTCCACTTTGTGGCCAAGTGCTCTTAGCTCTATTCCACTTTGTGGCTAAGAGCTCTTTAGCTCTATTCTACTTTGTGGCCAAGTACTTTTTAGCTCTATTGCACTTTGTGGCCAAGTGTTCTTAGCTCTATTGCACTTTGTGGCCAAGTGTTCTTTAGCTGGCTAGTGTTCTTTTCCACTTTTTGTTCTTTAGCTCTATTCTACTTTGTGGCCAAGTGTTCAAGTGTTCTTAGCAAGTGTTCTTAGCTCTATTGCACTTTGTGGCCAAGTGTTCTTTAGCTCTATTCCACTTTGTGGCCAAGTGTTCTTAGCTCTATTCCACTTTGTGGCCAAGTGTTCTTTAGCTCTATTCCACTTTGTGGCCAAGTGTTCTTTAGCTCTATTCCACTTTGTGGCCAAGTGTTCTTAGCTCTATTCCATTTTGTGACCAAGTGCTCTTAGCTCTATTCCACTTAACTTGTGTGCTACTCAATAAGAAATGTCAATGCTGCCAAGTAAAACATTGACTTTAATACTCACGATCTACATGCGCAAAAGCGCAAAAAGGACCTCGAGGACAGTAGCCAGTCTGCTGCATGTCGTTGCATTTTGAGGACTTATAAATTTCAGGATGAAATTGTTGTTCTGTTCGAGTGTGACAATACTGACATTCATCACCTTGATCACAGGCAGATAACTCCCCCCATTCATCACCGTGCTTAACATTAGGACAGGGTGTCGATCTGCAACAAAATAAAGGTGGAAAAATGATATTATATGTATGTATGTATGTATGTATGTATATATATATATATACACACACATACATACATACATACATACACACATACATACAAACACACACATACATACATACATGCCTACATACATACATACATACATACATCTAATATTATCTATATAACTATTCATTTATACATAACTATTCATTAATATATATCTATACATTCAATTCAGTTTTGCTCTTTAAAATGTAAATTTAATTCCATCCAGCCATTAGGCTTATAGAGCCGGTGATTATCCTCGGTTTCGATGGTGCAAGCGATGAGAGTACATGACTCCCCCTGGACAGGACGCCAGTCCATCGCAAATTAACTCCCCACCAGTGCAAGTACTCATTTTCACAGCTGAGTGGACTAAAGCAAGTAGAGTTAAGTGTCTTGCTCAAGGACACAAAGCAGCGCTCGCGACGGGAATTGAACCCGGTACTTTTCGAATACGAGCTTAATTCCTTAACCACTTCACCTTATTAAAACTGTAAGTGAAACAAAAAAGTTAAATATGAAAAAACAAACACAATATTTCCTGTAGTTTACCTATAATTTTCATTTGCCTATTTTTATAAACAATTAATGCAGTCCATGTAATGTGTACACAGCATACAACAGTACCACATCTAATGACCAAGAGCAAAAAATTTACACGAGACAAGAAATATATTTCTTTCAATGGCACAAATCATTTATCTGTCACAAGCAGAAGTTGTAAACAAAATAACTATCTTAAATCAAGTGTTATACAGGCATGTTGAAATACTATTTGTTTGATTAAATATACAATATGGACAGAAATGACGATATACGTGAATTATGGCACATTACCTGTATCTAAATAACCTGGGACTTCGTCTACGATCCCTTACATTGTGATACTGTGGGCAGGCATAGCCTTGTCTACAGAGTCTTGGTGGCCTTTTACAGGGTTCTGTTTTGTAATTTGCTAGAACATAAATTGTATCTGCAAAGATAACCAAAAGAGAAATAATATCAATGAGCAGCAATTATGAGAGATTCAACTTCAGCTTATTAATTAATATAATATACACATTTGATAAGCAATATGTAAACATTTAAACCCTTTGACGGTAGCCACGTACTAATGATCTTGTCTATACACAACCACTGTTTGAAAGGGGTTATGTTATTAACCATTTGATAGTGGACACACAAAAGAGGGTTCTACAAATATTAATGTGCGCCTGGCCCCACAGGACAACCAAATATCTTATCTGGGCTACAATGATATTTACTTGACCTGCCTGGACAGACAACTTATGTTTTCATTTTTCAGCAACATTTACATTGCATGTATACAACAAAATTACAAGGGTAACATTATTTACTTCACCACAATCACAAATTCATGTATCCCCACCCAACGGTAAGTAGTTGTTGATTTGTCAATTAACCAGCCACCTACAACAATAGCCAAGGGAGTAAAGATAAAGCAATCAACCAATGTATTAAAGTTTAAGAATAGTTAACAATTATGAGGGTATGCTTTTATTCTATGTCAATATGTGCAAATAATGCATAAATAAATACACCCCATGTGTAGAAAATAACTTGTCATAATGTAGTTCTCCCACGCCAATAAGAAGGAACTAAGATTACAGAAATAGGATATAATCGAAAACTATTGAAAGGGAACCTTGAGGGCGATCAAATATTCCACAAAAACTTTTCTCAAGTACAAAGGTAAACATTTTCATAACGATTGAGGTGGGAAGTACTACTTATGACAAAAGTGTTTTTTTCTCATTATGACAACATCTTTCACCTGGGAAACAATTCATAATTTGATCTGATTCTGCTTAATGCTTGCAACAGTCAAGTATCATTGGTATTACATGATGTACAGTGCATTTCTTACACTGTTACATTGTTATCACATAAAAAGTTGACATGTTGATATGACGAGCACAGTACTGATCTTAATAAGCTGGTTTGCATGTAATGTGGGTAGATTGATATTTTACATCCCGTGCTCAACACTTAATGTTGTCCATGGCTGTTAATGTTGTCCATGGCTGTTAATGTTGTCCATGGCTGTTAATGTTGTCCATGGCTGTTAATGTTGTCCATGGCTGTTAATGTTGTCCATGGCTGTTAATGTTGTCCATGGCTGTTAATGTTGTCCATGGCTGTTAATGTTGTCCATGGCTGTTAATGTTGTCCATGGCTGTTAATGTTGTCCATGGCTGTTAATGTTGTCCATGGCTGTTAATGTTGTCCATGGCTGTTAATGTTGTCCATGGCTGTTAATGTTGTCCATGGCTGTTAATGTTGTCCATGGCTGTTAATGTTGTCCATGGCTGTTAATGTTGTCCATGGCTGTTAATGTTGTCCATGGCTGTTAATGTTGTCCATGGCTGTTAATGTTGTCCATGGCTGTTAATGTTGTCCATGGCTGTTAATGTTGTCCATGGCTGTTAATGTTGTCCATGGCTGTTAATGTTGTCCATGGCTGTTAATGTTGTCCATGGCTGTTAATGTTGTCCATGGCTGTTAATGTTGTCCATGGCTGTTAATGTTGTCCATGGCTGTTAATGTTGTCCATGGCTGTTAATGTTGTCCATGGCTGTTAATGTTGTCCATGGCTGTTAATGTTGTCCATGGCTGTTAATGTTGTCCATGGCTGTTAATGTTGTCCATGGCTGTTAATGTTGTCCATGGCTGTTAATGTTGTCCATGGCTGTTAATGTTGTCCATGGCTGTTAATGTTGTCCATGGCTGTTTCATCATGTGATTAACATTTGCAAGCCTATCAACTTTTTAAATCACAAGTGTCAAGATCATGATGCATGCCTCTGTTTGGAATAGACACTTTTTTCTATACCACCTTAATCTTTGAGCTAATGAAGTTAGAATTCATTCAAAATTCTGAGGCTAGAATTTTACCGGAAGGTTGTAACAATTCTGCCACAACAGTACACACCAATTATTACACAAACAACTGAATATAAACTTCTTGTTTTGAGTCTTGCGGCTTATGTTTTTAAGCACACCCACTTATTTATCAAATCTGCTTGTGCTGTATTGTTTAAACAGCTTTGCTCATACCAAAAAGCTTTGCTGGTGACACTACAGTATGTGTAATGTGTATACAGCTACATGTAGGTGTGATTAGCAGGTGTTGACTATGGAATAAGTTTCTCTTTTAAAGAACCTTTAAAACAACATTAAGTTTTTTTTCTAAATCTGCCTTTAAAGCACCTTAAGTTGTTTTTTCATTGTGTCATGCACAAGTTGGTGCTATATATGAATATTGTTATCATTATCATAAAAGAAGTATGTACAGCATAAAAGTACCACCAAACCCTGGGATAAATCACAAGATATTTAAAACAAAGTACAACCACAGACAAACCCCTAGCTTGCTTTAAAAAGGGGAAGGTGCTAGATTTGTTGAGGGACACATTAATGCGTTTGCAAAGTGCTGCACCTTTTCAGCGTGGGGTTCAGGAGCCCCTCTTAAGGCTCAAGCCCCTCGTGAAATAATCATACCTAAATGAACTATTCTGACTCATAAGATCCATTTATGAGTCAAATGACAATTGCTTACTATGCTATCATTCTGTGTTCTGTATCCATGTAAAGTATTTCATTTATGAGTTTAATTAAGAATATCAACTTTTTAACGAAACCATTTTTTTTGTAAGGGGCAGGGTGAACCGAAAAGGGGGTGGGGAAGGCCAATGGAGGGGCACGATGGGCCGCCCCTCTGAAACAGCAAAGCTAGGGCACTGACAGACTTATGCAAATTTTGAAAAAAGTTTCCAAAGAAGGAAGCAAAAGTTTATTTCCACTTTGTAGAGACAATTCCTCACTGTACAAGTCGATTTACGAACATGAAAATCCATATCCAGGTTGTATTTTCGGAACCAGGTAGCAACACAATCGGTCAGGTGTAAACACTATATAAAGCCACGTAAGTGGATAAGATATTGATTTTGGTGCAATTAAGGAATTATTACAAGACATTCTGAGTATAGTTTTCACTATTAAAAAGTGAGTAAGTGGTGGACAGGATAACATTGCTGCCATCGGCAAATAGGTCTAGCATTGTTTGTAACAATGATTAGGCCTAGCACACTGTGTATTGTGCTGATGACTTTTTGAGTTCCTCACAACGGACAAATCAAAGTTATTCATGTTGTAAAGGAAAAAATATTGATTTTCTTTGAATAATTTTATTCTCAAAGTGAATGTTTAGTGGTTGATATACGGGGAATGGTTTGAATTAAAGTTCTCCACAATAATCAATACGTAATAGAGCCATGTTGTGACAGCACTATTAATTATTGTAATGTTAAACAACAGTAATGATTGTTTATCGGTTAACCGATAAACGGTTGGATCCCTACAATGGATTCACATTGGAGCTATTCTGCTGATGACATCACAAATTTGTTTTAAATACTTCATAAATATGTTTTAAATACTGCAGCCTGATAATGAACAACCCTCGTGGGGTTATAGGGTTAAGTACATTTTTTGTTCGTCCGATTTTGAGCATGTGTGATTTTTTCAAGATGTGTAACGAATGATTAATTGTTCTTCAGTATTTTAAAGAAAGGATATTAGACATTAATATGCAAATTGGTTTACCAAAATAAACACAATGGATAGCCTGCGCTCTTATAAACTTGTATCATATAATTTTTCTGTTGAACCTTGTGTTATACTGTATTTGACGTATTAAGCTCTCGGGGCGTTTACAAAAATATAATTGCACCACCTTTTAGGCAGAAAGTCTTAATAAGCGCCCATGCTCCGGAACACGTAAGGCATGCTGTTAGAACTGTATTGTGTGAAATGATTATATACCGTGTACTAGGCCCACAATAATCACCCAAAAAAAGCGTGACCGTGTGGTACAAAATAAGCAAATAATGTAATAAAACTTATTTTAAGTCTTTAAATTATTCAAATAAATCATGCTAACAGTAAAAAAATGTTGGGTGGACGCTTATTAAAGTAGGGGCGCTTAATACATCGCATACTGTTTCTATAAAGCAGGCTTATTTGTGAGCACTTTCTGCAAAACTTGGGTGCATCCTTAAAAATTTAAGTCCATGAAGGGCGTGATAAGAAAACCCTCATGCACCAAGATTTTGCAAGTACTGTAATATAGAAGAGGGTCATTGCCCTGGTGTTAATGAAATAAGACATTTAAGATTATACCTTAGTAGTAGTGGTAGTGGTAGTAGTAGTAGTAGTAGTAGTAGTAGTAGTAGTAGTAGTAGTAGTAGTAGTGATGGTAGTATTATTATTATTATTATATTAAAATACCCAGATGTCCAACATTTTAAATCACTTTTGTCTTCTGACTTGAAGAACCTTGGTAATTCTGTTTCATTATTTATTTTGCATGCTATAAAAGTCTATAGACAAATATAATGTTCTGTGCCCGACTAAAAAGCATTTTTAAACCGTATTGATAAATGGTTTTTGCAATAATTTTATGTTCGTGCTACAATTTTGTACATGATACTTGTGTTGACCAACCACTATGCACTATATTCATGTTTTATACTTTCTGACAAAGGCCAGTGGCTTAGTTCAATTGAATGAATTGAATTAATAATTCATGAAAAAACGAACAGAAAACAGTAACAAGTGTTCCATAATACCAAACCTAATTAATAGCATTCCTAAGGGAATAATAACAAACAGCTAACAAGACATTATATTTCTAAAAGTGTTAACTAATAAAACAACTCTCACTCTTCCTGAAAGAAAATCACAGATTCGAGGTCATTTGATTACACACCTTTTTGAACGAAATGACTTCTCTTAAAAGATAACACAGGAGGGTGTGAAATATAAGCCTAAAGCCTTAATGCCTATCAGCCTAACAAGCTTCAGCCACATGTCTGCTGCAGAGCAACGAACTCTGTACATGGAATATGTGCGAGGAAAAGAATGAATGCAGTGTTCAAACAAAGGTTCAAAATTTGGGGGAGGTATGAGGGAGGGGGGGGGGGTATTTTCCCCACCGCCCCTCTTTTTGGGGGGCTGTGGATTTTGGAGCTTGAAATGCTAAAATTTCCCAATATACAAAGTTTTCTTTGACGTCATTACTTGTTGCTAAGCAATTCCCTCACTCTAATGTTTTTAATGAAATCAGAAAAAATCCCATCATGGGAAAAACAGGTTCATAGTTAATGCGTGTATCATGCAAAAGACAAAGAAAAGTTAAAAAAATACGCAAAACTAAAGGTAATAGGCCGTGGGACGTACCTCGATTTCGTTTCATTCCATGCAACAACACTGGGGGACCACACACTTATAACTGGATAATTATGAAAACATTATTGTGCATTGAAAACTTATTGTCCCACAGCTTGGGCGATATATCGATATTTCAATATTATTCAATATTGACCCATATCCATATGGTCACTATTGAGTTCAAGGGTCATATCAATATATCGATATGATGTTTTCCACCGATATTGTACTATACATGAACTAATAATGAAGTTAAAATGACAACCAAGCACGCACTTCTCCCCACTATACAGCCACAAAACGTTTGTAATTTGTAGTAACATAAAAGTTGCAGGTAGTCTAGAGTTGATTAAGTCATCAATATTTTGATAAATATTACCTAAAATTATGTTCCACAGGGCTGCTTAATTCCGGACATACAGTACTGTACTCTGTATGTACAGGCCACTATGGACTAAGCTTGGGTGATAAATCGATATTTCAATATATTTTGATTTTGACCTATATCAATATGGCCGATATAGAGTTCAAGAGTCGTATCGATATTATGTTTTTTAATAATTCACAATACATGAACTATTAAAAAGCTACACAGGACTATCAAACATCCAAGTTTTTTTTTATTAAACAGCAACAAAAAGGTAATAAATTTCATTAATATCAAAGTTTTAGGCAGTCAGTTATGAGAAAACTTTATTAAAACATTAATATTGTGATAACAATTACCCAAAAACCACTTGACTCGGGAGTACAGAGGCATTGCGCAATACTTCAACTTTATACTAAATGGCTTACGATGTTCAGACAACAAAAATCATAAGATGTTGAATCCTCAAACATCGTGTTAAGTTTCCTCAAAAGGAATACTGAATGTGAATTTTTATATCAAACAGTCATTAATTGACAAATTACTGACAAAACTATGAGGTTTTTTTTCACTATTTTGTTTGTTCAGAAAGTCTAAGTAAAAGTGACAGACTGGTTTTGCCAGATCGATCAGATAATGTACAGTGCAGTATTAAACTACATACACACAGTATCAACTGTGCAGTACTTTATGTACAAGCATACCATCTACCACTGTTTCTTTTGAGTGACAATACTCGTGCAATGATTGAAGCAGACTAGAAATTGGATATTATGCATTATATATGGACTTCTGAATGTCTAGAAGTCCATAAAATGCTACCAAAATAATGCTTTTTCAGTAGAACTTTCATAAGAAGTGAGTAATAACATTTTAAGAAGAATTGAGCTGATTTTTGAAAGGCATACAATGTAGGCGCAATACCAGTTCCACAACATTTTTATTATCTTAAAGAATATGCTGAGGCCTAAACTTTTTCAATGTTTCTGTGATTGATCTTTTGAGATAGAAACCATGTAAAGAACATTTTTAAACATAGTGGGTGTTTATTTGAAGATGATATGATATGTATATATTTTGCAGTGATTTCTGTTAATTTGTACAAAACGTTTTACTTGACTTTTTTTGAGCCGAGACGAGATTACCTTGCCCAGAACAGTACATACGACTAACGTATGATGTCCTATAATTTGCATATCGATATTTCGATATTATCAATATTTTTCAGGCGATATATCAATATTGCATAAAGTTCAATATCGCCCAAGCTTACTATGGACATTGCGCAATAATATAAGTTGATTTTCAAGATTTGTGATGGTTGAGCAATTGCAATCAATTAGATTTTAAATCCTTAAACATGGCATCTAAATTCCTCAAAAGGAATACCACATCCCCCAATTTATGTGGAAAAGCCCTTAATTGACACCTAAAAGTATATTTTATCCTCAAAACTGTAAGATTTCATCCTCAAAACTAAAAGACATTTAACACTAATTTGTCCATTCAAATATCAGACCTGAGATCTGTACAGTAAGCAGCACAAGTACAAACAATGTGTGTAGATTTCTGGGCCCACTCGTCCGATTTTTAGTAGCAGAGGACATTTTCTATAAATAATTATTGACTTTTGAATGTCCAGGTTTTTAAAAAAGAGTGCAAAAATGATGCCCTTTTAGGACCTAGCATTTAAAGATAAAGTTGGTCCATTTTTATTAACAAAAAAGCTATATACCAGTTCCACAAAAATAGTGAAAAAATGATATCTTTAAACTTATGGAATTTCAATGTTTCTGTGATATATTTTTTAAGAAAAAGACAAATGTAAAAAATGATTCCTTTCAGAATAATTGGTGTTTATTTGAAGATTTATGTACGTACTTCCCTTTCAATTCTGTAAATCTACTTTAAAAATTTGTACTTTCAATTTTTTGTTCTGGATATTACCTGGTACAAAACAGTTATATTATTTCAATGTGACATCTTGCAATTTGCATATCGATATTTTGATATTATCGACATATATCCAGCGATATATCGATATTGTCTGAAGGTGAATATCGCCAAGCTTATTAGTCCCCATGCTCAGTACTTACACATTTTTTTATCAATTTGCAAGAAATCTATCACAAAAACGGCACTTCAAATGTTCTAGTTTGTGGTTTATTTATGCCGACAATTGTTTAATCATAGCCTTAAATGTTTAATCAGGGAGTTGGAATTTGCAACTCTCTGGGTTCAATGTGGATAGATTTCAATCAACTTACCAATCACAGCAAACGTAAATTATTACATACAGATGGCAAAATGGCCACATCTACGAGTGCTGGCATCGACCGAAAGTCACTCAAAAACTTATGCATTATGCACCTGAAGGAGAGTTCTAAATCAAAATTTAATGCACTAACAGTCGAATCATTAGCAAAATTTCAGAAAGTCGCAATTGAGTGATGTAAATTTGATTGAATCAAGGCGGAAATAGCTAGAAATTCAGCACAGACAATCGGCTTAACGCTAGGGGATCCGGACGGTGTAGGAAACTTAAATTGCATGGGCTACCATTACTACTAACGTTACAGAAAATTTTGCAACTTTATTAAGATCAATTGGGAGAAATGTTCAAACGAGCTACAAAACACACTGCAGGTACAGTATGTACAACATACTGCAGGTACAGTATGTACAACGTACTGCAGGTACAGTATGTACAACGTACTGCAGGTACAGTATGTACAACGCACTGCAGGTACAGTATGTACAACGCACTGCAGGTACAGTATGTACAATGCATTGCAGGTACAGTATGTACCAATTGGATATTTTAAAGCTAAAAGATTTTGTAGAAACATCTCCAGACTTATGGCTCCTTTTAGGGAAGGCTAGGTTATAACTTACTTAACTTGATGTTGTGGATAACAATAAGCCCAAAGCTCCAAATAATTATCGCAGCGAGCCTGCTACTGAAAGTTTAATTTATCTCCAGGCATAAATCTGCTTGATATCTAAACCATTCTAAAGCTTTCAAAAATCCCTGTAACCAAAATTGTTCCCTGTACGTTTTGGAGTGCAAAAAGTAACTTGTGTGACTACTGGCCCTTGAATCTAGTAGTATGTTAGAAATAAATCTATAGCCAGGCCCTTGAATCTAGTAGTATGTTAGAAATAAATCTATAGCCAGGCCCTTGAATCTAGTAGTATGTTAGGAATAAATCTATAGCCGGGCCCTTGAATCTAGTAGTACTGTATGTTAGGAATAAATCTATAGCCGGGACCTTGAATCTAGTACTATGTTAGAAATAAATCTATAGCCAGGCCCTTAAATCTAGTAGTATGTTAGGAGTAAATCTATAGCCGGGCCCTTGAATCTAGTAGTATGTTAGGAATAAATCTATAGCCGGGCCATTGAATCTAGTACTATGTTAGAAATAAATCTATAGCTGGGCCCTTAAATCTAGTAGTATGTTAGGAATAAATCTATAGCCGGGCCCTTAAATCTAGTAGTATGTTAGGAATAAATCTATAGCCGGGCCCTCAAATCTAGTAGTATGTTAGGAATAAATCTATAGCCGGGCCCTTGAATCTAGTAGTATATTAGGAATAAATCTATAGACTGGCCCTTTAATCTAGTAGTATGTTAGGAATAAATCTATAGCCGGGCCCTTGAATCTAGTAGTATGTTAGGAATAAATCTATAGCCGGGCCCTTTAATCTAGTAGTATGTTAGGAATAAATCTATAGACTGGCCCTTTAATCTAGTAGTATGTTAGGAATAAATCTATAGCCGGGCCCTTGAATCTAGTAGTATGTTAGGAATAAATCTATAGCCAGGCCCTTGAATCTAGTAGTATGTTAGGAGTAAATCTATAGCCAGGCCCTTGAATCTAGTAGTATGTTAGGAATAAATCTATAGCCGGGCCCTTGAATCTAGTAGTATGTTAGGAATAAATCTATAGCCGGGCCCTTGAATCTAGTAGTATGTTAGGAATAAATCTATAGCCGGGCTCTTGAATCTAGTAGTATGTTAGGAATAAATCTATAGCCGGGCCCTTAAATCTAGTAGTATGTTAGGAATAAATCTATAGCCGGGCCCTTGAATCTAGTAGTATATTAGGAATAAATCTATAGACTGGCCCTTTAATCTAGTAGTATGTTAGGAATAAATCTATAGCCGGGCCCTTGAATCTAGTAGTATGTTAGGAATAAATCTATAGCCGGGCCCTTGAATCTAGTAGTATGTTAGGAATAAATCTATAGCCGGGCCCTTGAATCTAGTAGTATGTTAGGAATAAATCTATAGCGGGCCCTTAAATCTAGTAGTATGTTAGGAATAAATCTATAGCAGGCCCTTGAATCTAGTAGTATATTAGGAATAAATCTATAGACTGGCCCTTTAATCTAGTAGTATGTTAGGAATAAATCTATAGCCCCCTTGAATCTAGTAGTATGTTAGGAATAAATCTATAGCCGGCCCTTTAATCTAGTAGTATGTCAGGAATAAATCTATAGACTGGCCCTTTAATCTAGTAGTATGTTAGGAATAAATCTATAGCCGGGCCCTTGAATCTAGTAGTATGTTAGGAATAAATCTATAGCCGGGCCCTTGAATCTAGTAGTATGTTAGGAATAAATCTATAGCCAGGCCCTTGAACCTAGTAGTATGTTAGGAATAAATCTATAGCCAGGCTCTTGAATCTAGTAGTATGTTAGGACTGGCCCTTTAATCTAGTAGTATATTAGGAATAAATCTATAGCCGGGCCCTTAAATCTAGTAGTATGTTAGGAATAAATCTATAGCCGGGCCCTTGAATCTAGTAGTATGTTAGGAATAAATCTATAGCCGGGCCCTTGAATCTAGTAGTATGTTAGGAATAAATCTATAGACTGGCCCTTTAATCTAGTAGTATGTTAGGAATAAATCTATAGCCGGGCCCTTGAATCTAGTAGTATGTTAGAAATAAATCTATAGCCGGGCCCTTGAATCTAGTAGTATGTTAGGAATAAATCTATAGCCGGGCCCTTGAATCTAGTAGTACTGTATGTTAGGAATGAATCTATAGCCGGGCCCTTGAATCTAGTAGTATGTTAGGAATAAATCTATAGCCGGGCCCTTGAATCTAGTAGTATGTTAGGAATAAATCTATAGCCGGGCCCTTGAAACTAGTACTATGTTAGAAATAAATCTATAGCCGGGCCCTTAAATCTAGTAGTGTGTTAGGAGTAAATCTATAGCCAGGCCCTTGAATCTAGTAGTATGTTAGGAATAAATCTATAGCCGGGCCCTTGAATCTAGTAGTATGTTAGGAATAAATCTATAGCCGGGCCCTTGAATCTAGTAGTATGTTAGGAATAAATCTATAGCCAGGCTCTTGAATCTAGTAGTATGTTAGGAATAAATCTATAGCCGGGCCCTTAAATCTAGTAGTATGTTAGGAATAAATCTATAGCCGGGCCCTTGAATCTAGTAGTATATTAGGAATAAATCTATAGACTGGCCCTTTAATCTAGTAGTATGTTAGGAATAAATCTATAGCCGGGCCCTTGAATCTAGTAGTATGTTAGGAATAAATCTATAGCCGGGCCCTTTAATCTAGTAGTATGTTAGGAATAAATCTATAGACTGGCCCTTTAATCTAGTAGTATGTTAGGAATAAATCTATAGCCGGGCCCCTTGAATCTAGTAGTATGTTAGGAATAAATCTATAGCCGGGCCCTTGAATCTAGTAGTATGTTAGGAATAAATCTATAGCCAGGCTCTTGAATCTAGTAGTATGTTAGGAATAAATCTATAGCCGGGCCCTTGAATCTAGTAGTATATTAGGAATAAATCTATAGACTGGCCCTTTAATCTAGTAGTATGTTAGGAATAAATCTATAGCCGGGCCCTTGAATCTAGTAGTATGTTAGGAATAAATCTATAGCCGGGCCCTTTAATCTAGTAGTATGTCAGGAATAAATCTATAGACTGGCCCTTTAATCTAGTAGTATGTTAGGAATAAATCTATAGCCGGGCCCTTGAATCTAGTAGTATGTTAGGAATAAATCTATAGCCGGGCCCTTTAATCTAGTAGTATGTTAGGAATAAATCTATAGCCAGGCCCTTGAATCTAGTAGTATGTTAGGAATAAATCTATAGCCAGGCTCTTGAATCTAGTAGTATGTTAGGAATAAATCTATAGACTGGCCCTTTAATCTAGTAGTATATTAGGAATAAATCTATAGCCGGGCCCTTAAATCTAGTAGTATGTTAGGAATAAATCTATAGCCAGGCCCTTGAATCTAGTAGTATGTTAGGAATAAATCTATAGCAGGCCCTTAAATCTAGTAGTATGTTAGGAGTAAATCTATAGCCGGGCCCTTGAATCTAGTAGTATATTAGGAATAAATCTATAGCCGGGCCCTTGAAACTAGTACTATGTTAGAAATAAATCTATAGCCGGGCCCTCAAATCTAGTAGTATGTTAGGAATAAATCTATAGCCGGGCCCTTGAATCTAGTAGTATATTAGGAATAAATCTATAGCCGGGCCCTTAAATCTAGTAGTATGTTAGGAGTAAATCTATAGCCGGGCCCTTGAATCTAGTAGTATATTAGGAATAAATCTATAGCCGGGCCCTTGAAACTAGTACTATGTTAGAAATAAATCTATAGCTGGGCCCTTAAATCTAGTAGTATGTTAGGAGTAAATCTATAGCCATATCCAGATGTTAGTTGGCTCATTTTTATTAAAAGAAATAACCAAATGAAATATTTACTACAATAGTTCATATCTCTTTTACTATCTGTGTACAGTATGTGCATTTACCAGATAAGAACCAATTAAAAAAAAAATATTAGCTTATCACCCTCACAAGCATCAGTTTTGGGACAATCCCAGATTTGTCTTTAAATACCATATTTTTTTCTCGGATCATTTATTCAGTATTCGTACCTCCGTTTCTTTCTGTGAAAGATATTCTTACAAACGATTGATTCAGATGTTTTTCAATATTTATTACTTTTATGTCGTTGACCCGATCCGAAACGCTGTAAATAAATTAAATTATTAGGTTGAGATCAACAAAACTCACACATGCATCACTTTTCCAACTGGGTTCAGGTGATAACCTCATATTTTTTAACGAGGCCTTACTATACATTCTAGTATTAGGCAGTGTTGCTTCTGTTACAAAAAATGATTTTATTTTTAGATTAGTAGATAGGTAAATTACTCAAATTTCGGCGAAATCAAAGTGCATAATATCCCCATTCATTGGTGATTACTGCGCATTTGTGCTTCGCACATTTAAAAATAATTATGCTAATCGGCTTTACAGTTTGTAAAAAGTAATTTATTGGAATTTTGTCAGCCGAATGTGTGTGATTTGAATCATGAATATTGATTTTCGACGACAAGACACTATGAAAAACGATTACTCGCAATGAAGTATTTAGTAAACGTTTACAAGATTTGTGAGCGTGTAGCGTGTACACGCTAAACGGTCACAGCTCTAGTGTGTATATAGTATTAATAAACTCATTCATAAAATTCGAAGAACTGTTCTCATAGGATAAATGTGATGTATGTGTTTTAGACCTCGTGGCTACCCCAGGTGTGTGTATATAGTATTAATATACTCATTCATAAAATATGAAGAACTGTTCTTATTGGATAAATATGATGTATGTGTTTTATACTGTGGCTACCCCAGGTGTGTGTATATAGTATTAATATACTCATTCATAATATCTGAAGAACTGTTCTTATTGGATAAATGTGATGTATGTGTTTTAGACCTCGTGGCTACCCCAGGTGTGTGTATATAGTATTAATATACTCATTCATAAAATATGAAGAACTGTTCTTATTGGATAAATATGATGTATGTGTTTTATACCTCGTGGCTACCCCAGGTGTGTGTATATAGTATTAATATACTCATTCATAATATCTGAAGAACTGTTCTTATTGGATAAATGTGATGTATGTGTTTTAGACCTCGTGGCTGCCCCAGGTGTGTGTATATAGTATTAATATACTCATTCATAATATCTGAAGAACTGTTCTTATTGGATAAATGTGATGTATGTGTTTTAGACCTCGTGGCTGCCCCAGGTGTTTGTATATAGTATTAATACACTCATTCATAAAATATGAAGAACAGTTCTCATTGGATAAATGTGATGTATGTGTTTTAGACCTCGTGGCTGCCCCAGGTGTTTGTATATAGTATTAATACACTCATTCATAAAATATGAAGAACTGTTCTCATTGGATAAATGTGATGTATGTGTTTTAGACCTCGTGGCTGCCCCAGGTGTTTGTATATAGTATTAATATACTCAATTATAGAATCTGAAGAACTGTTCTCATAGGATAAATGTGATGTATGTGTTTTAGACCTCGTGGCTGCCCCAGGTGTTTGTATATAGTATTAATATACTCATTTATAGAATCTGAAGAACTGTTCTTATTGGATAAATGTGATGTATGTGTTTTAGACCTCGTGGCTACCCCAGGTGTCTGTATATAGTATTAATATACTCATTCATAAAATCTGAAGAACAGTTCTCATTGGATAAATGTGACGTATGTGTTTTAGACCTCGTGGCTGCCCCAGGGTTGCTTTTTCCTGGAAGTTGAATCCAACCAGGGATACTTTTATAGACGTTATCACAATTGATGTTTGCATGAAAACTTGCGCAGTGGGTTATGTTTTTGAGCAATGTATACACAGATCTTTGTTTTTTGTTTTTATTTCTTTCGCATTCAACAAACATCGATAAAATCATGATCACTTACAGTAAATATAAAACACGTTTTCAATAACAAAATTTTATGGAAGGAAAATACAACTTTGGATTTTCACGGTTTAACGGTTTTTGAAAAAACGTAAAATCAAGTATATTTATAAACATAAGTAGCCGATTAAAACCGGTCTACCGTGAAACTTTAGGTAGACGACACATGTGCCATACCAATAAATACAAGCAAGACAATGTAGCAGGCAAACACTTAATAGTGAAATTAGAAAGATGTGAATTGGTTAATGGAGGCCAGTTGTTAGAGGCAGCACAGCAGAAAGGGAACTGCTGCAGCAGATAAAAGGTGAAGATTTGGTAGCCTGTGAACTACAATATCACAAGAATTGTTTTCAGGATTATACACGATTCCTTGGCAAGACCAGTAAGTCAATAACTGACATAGAGAATGGCTCCCTTAAACAGTACCTCATGCCAAGTTACATGAATGTACACCATTCATAACTTTAAGTTATGAAAACTTTAACCAAAACTTTAACCCGACAAATATTTTCATTGTTATGCAAATACATTAATTAGTATGCACACACAACCTTCCAATCATGCTCATTTGATCAGTACCCATGTCCTCTGCCACTGTGCCAAGTCACATGAATGTACACCATTCAAACCTTAACCCGAAGTTATATAAATGATTGGTGAGTGACTTTTGTTGTTTTTCCAACCCTGACCCAAACAAAGCACAGTAACAGCTTGAATTCCATCATTGACTTATACTGTTATAGAAACCTGGTTTAGGACACCCAGTGCTAAATATCAAAACAAACTTACCATTCCAAACAGGGTCGTCAATTATAATTTTCTCTTTCTCCACACTAGTACCACTAGTTGTAATAGGACTTGTTCCAGCTGCTATACTACCATTTCCGTTCGTAGGAGGTGGTTCAACCACAGCGGCTGTGGGTGGTGGCTGGGGAGCAGACATCTCTCTGATGTCATACACGGGTTGACGAAGATCATGCGGGCCATGTGCAAAGGCGCAATGTGGTCCATTCTTGACACAATGGCCCCGTGCATCTGTTTCATGTACACAGGTTCCTGTTTTGTAATACCTTAAGTGATAACGACGCTCTGTGTCTCCAGTGTTGCGGTGTAAATATTGACATCTGGAAAGAAAAGATAGAATACACAACAAGATGCATTATTTTCCAATCAAAAGTATTTTTTATTTTCTTAACAAAATTGCTTTCAGATATCTTTGTATTTTATTTTAAATATCATGAAGCATACATTCCAAATTTATTTTAACTCTACAAAAAACATATAATACCGGTCTTCAAATATGGGTGGGCAATAGGTAGTGGACTAAACTTTATATGTAAGGCTAAGAGCGAGCACCCTGCTCACACAAACACTGTCTCTATTGTTCAGACACTCCCAAGACTCACTTCTCCATTGTGACAAAAACCATAAATGAATTCTCTTATTCCTCCAAAAAGTTGTTCTCTATTACTACCCAAAGGACAACCTTAATGATCAAAACACTTGCTCTCTATTACTATCCAAGGGACAACCTTGATGATCAAACAGTTGTTCTCTATTACTATCCAAGGGACAACCTTGATGATCAAACAGTTGTTCTCTATTACTATCCAAGGGACAACCTTGATGATCAAACAGTTGCTCTCTATTACTATCCAAGGGATGACCTTGATGATCAAACAATTGTTCTTTATTACTATCCAAGGGGCAACCTTGATGATCAAAACAATTGTTCTCTATTACTATCCAAGGGGCAACCTTGATGATCAAACAGTTGCTCTCTATTACTATCCAAGGGGCAACCTTGATAATCAAACAGTTGTTCTCTGTTACTATCCAAGGGACAACCTTGATGATCAAACAATTGTTCTCCATTTCTATCCAAGAGACAACCTTGATGATCAAACAGTTGCTCTCTATTACTTTCCAAGGGACAACCTTGATGATCAAACAGTTGCTCTCTATTACTTTCCAAGGGACAACCTTGATAATCAAACAGTTGCTCTCTATTACTTTCCAAGGGACAACCTTGATGATCAAAACAGTTGCTCTCTATTACTATCCAAGGAACAACCTTGATGATCAAACAGTTGCTCTCTATTACTATCCAAGGGACAACCTTAATGATCAAACACTTGCTCTCTATTACTATCCAAGGGACAATCTTGATGATCAAACAGTTGCTCTCTATTACTATCCAAGGGGCAACCTTGATGATCAAACAGTTCTTCTCTATTACATCCAAGGGGCAACCTTGATGATCAAACAGTTGTTCTCCATTACTATCCAAGAGACAACCTTGATAATCAAACAGTTGTTCTCTATTACTATCCAAGGGGCAACCTTGGTGATCAAACACTTGCTCTCTATTACTATCCAAGGGACAACCTTGAAGATCAAACAGTTGCTCTCTATTACTATCCAAGGGACAACCTTGATGATCAAACACTTGCTCTCTATTACTATCAAACAGTTGCTCTCTATTACTATCCAAGCAACTTTGATGGACAACCTTGGACAAACACCTCAAACACTATTACTATCCAAGGGACAACCTTGGATCAAACAGTTGTTCTCTATTAATGATCAAACAGTTGCTCTCTATTACTATCCAAGGGACAACCTTGATGATTACTATCTATTACTATCCAAGGGACAACCTTGATGATCAAACAGTTGTTCTCTATTACTATCCAAGAGACAACCTTGATGATCAAACAGTTGCTCTGTATTACTATCCAAGGGGCAACCTTGATGATCAAACAGTTGCTCTCTATTACTATCCAAGGGACAACCTTGATGATCAAACACTTGCTCTCTATTACTATCCAAGGGGCAACCTTGATGATCAAACAGTTGCTCTCTATTAATATCCAAGGGACAACCTTGATGATCAAACAGCTGCTCTCTATTACTATCCAAGGGGCAACCTTGATGATCAAACAGTTGTTCTATATTACTATCCAAGGGACAACCTTGATAATCAAACAGTTGTTCTCTTTTACTATTCAAGGGACAACCTTGATGATCAAACAGCTGTTCTCTATTACTATCCAAGGGACAACCTTGATGATCAAACAGTTGCTCTCTATTACTATCCAAGGGACAACCTTAATGATCAAACAGTAGCTCTCTATTACTATCCAAGGGACAACCTTGATGATCAAACAGTTGTTCTCCATTACTATCCAAGGGGCAACCTTGATGATCAAAACAATTGTTCTCTATTACTATCCAAGGGGCAACCTTGATGATCTCGCAAATATGCCAATGTGAACAAAATACAACTTTTGAAGAGAAGTCTTTTAATTTTGCAGGAAGTTATATATTTGGTTTCTGAAAGCTCCAAGATTGATCTCTCATCATCTGTGACTTTGTAATGCCTATTATCTTAATTCCATTGTTTGACGATTAACTGATGGTGTCAGTTGTACTGCTTTAGAGTCCAGAAGTATTTATTGTACAGCATCAGATATATAGACCTAGAATTGTAAGGTAAAGATGTACTTATCTATTGCTATTGAATTAGCTTTTTAAGTTGACATTTTTTAATTACAAGAACAAAATTTTAGCATAAAATTAGGAACCGAAACGAAATTTTGTAACACATTCTCATCATGTTCAAAATATAAAATTTAAGTGACTAATCAGAGCCCTAGGAAACTAACAAATATACAAATATAGCCAAACCAAACTTCACATATCATAGTATGGCATGTTACATTCTGTGTTAAACTTTTGGACGGCTTGGTCCGTTACATTTTCTATGGCAAGAAAAGAGTATGATATACAAAGTTGAAAATATTTCTTGTTCTTGAAACATACATGGCTTCACTGTCTATCTAACAAATAAGGCTCTTGAGACCATTGATGTAATTTTGTATGTCCTTTGTGAGAATGATTATAAAACAACACACCTTAAAGTTGTTTGCAAAAAGTTTGAAAGTTTTTTTTTACTAATTTCAAGACTATACTGTGATTGGTATTATATGTATCCTCAACATAATGAACAATGTTTAAAGTCATGCTATGTTTTTTCAACCCTGTAGAACAATTCTTGTAGGTAAGTTTCTTATCAAACAAATTTGAAAACAAGTAAACAATTTTAATTTCATTTTCACATTCAAAATAAATTAAATAACTTTATTTAATGTAATGCAACCTTAGCATAGAACAATACACCATGCACACAGGGTTGGAAAAACCACTCACCATGTAGGCGAACAAAAAATCATTGTGGCGCGGTACTCGCCACACTTTATACATCCCCCCCAAGTTTGGCTCATGACCTTTTTTGTATTTTTTTGTATTATTTTCCAATCCTGCATGCACATGAAAAGTTAAGCAGGAAGCAAACAATCTTGAATTCAATTGATGTTTTAAGATAAATACACAGATCTAAAGATTAATACCACATTTCCCTACAACTAAAAAAAAATATATATATTATTATTTAATACATTTGATAAATCAAAATGTATCCTTTACATTCAATCATGAGGGTATAGTACACTATCTTATCAAATGAATAAATCAAAGTACATTTCTGGCTGGGAATAGATTTGGAAGAAATTTTCCTCACAATATTTTAGAGTTTCATGACCTAGGGTCGGAGGATTTTCAAGAAAGAAGAAAAAATGAACAAAATTTAAGGATTTGCAGCTTACCAATAATAACCCCTATAGTTCTAATGGCTTACACCTCAATGCAGGTTTCTGTACATTAATGAAAGATGATGATAATGATGTCTTCACCTAAAAAAACAAGTCTTTGCAACTGTTTCTGGCCAGGCCTACATCAACGATAATGCCTGCTACGTGGATTCCAACAATTTATCAAAATGTGCAGAATTAGTCAACACAACCCGAACTAATGATAGTTTTATTAAAAAGCACAAAAAAAATTTGGATACAAGATAACAAATTACTTGGTAAATTAATGAATAGCACACAAAGATGTGAAACAAGTGATATTTAAAAATAGATATGGCTAATGGGCTATGGAAAATTATGCCATCGTGATAAATTATTTCAAATCTCTTAATTGAATTTGTGACCACTGGTCAAGTATGTAAGTATGTATGTTACGCCGAAAATCTTCTGCATGGAGCCTAACTAGTTTGACGAAATTTGGCGTATTTTTCTCTCAAATTTATAAAGAAATACATTAAAATGATACAGTGGTATGAACAAAACTGAATGAATAACAAGGTTTTTAAAAGTTCTGGCATAGATCTTTGGAGTGGAGAAAACAAACTTTCCACTGTGCCCGCTTTTGTGGCTTGGTACGAAATATGTTGCATCTGGATACCATATTACAGCATCCGGATACCAAAATTCACATTTTCCCGATTTGTACCTAAGGAGAAATTCGTTTTTGAACGTTTTTTGCAGAGAATGGATTGTTAAGGAATTTTTCTTGCAATTTTTGTAAGTTTCATGACCAGCAATGCAAGAATCAAACTTCAACAAAGTTTGAGGTTTATAGGCCATACTTGAAATGTCAACTATAGTAGTCATTAGTGTTAGCCTGCATGGGAAAAGAAAAAAGAGAAAAAATGGAAAAATTTGAAGCCATTCTAAAAGCCGTGATGGACTTTAACCCTTACTCTACCAGGGCTTTAAAAATAGCGACCCCAATTTTCGTAAAAAAAATTTCATATGCATTTTTGACAACTTTCCTTTCATTTTCTTTCGATACAAGTTTGGTTGGAATAGATGCTAAGATATTTATCTTTTGAGTAATTAAAACCAATTTAGGAAATATTGGACAAAATTATGCAAATTAAGCAATTTTTGGCTAAATTTGGTCAACAAATAGTTAATCTTTGCAGAAGTATAACTTCTTGTCAGTATTGAAAACAGAGATTTGTGTAACATATTTAGATTCTTTTTCAAATTTCCTTTCTAATGATACTAATCTATAATTTTTAGAAAGAAAGGAAAGATGAAAACACATCAAAAATGATAAAAGTCAAACATCCCCTGGAAGCTGCAGCATAAAAATAATTAGGCAGTGGTCACGGCGAGACTCGAACCCAGAGTGCTCACACGCTAGTCGCGTACATTTCCCCTGCACCACGTCATCGTTCAAATTGGATAGGTGTAATTTTATTCTTATTCGATAGGTTCTAAATAGAGAGGGGTATGCCTTTATTCATATATCAAATGAAAGGAAATTTAAAGTGCTTTCGAGCGGCGGTTCAATAAAGCATGTGTGATGTACAGTTTGGGTTACGCAATTTTTTGGAAAAAACGGGTCAAAAATGGCAGAAATTCTTGAAGTTTTGAAGAATTTTCTCCAGAACAAAAGATTTGCCGCAGGGATTATAAAAATTATACCAGAAACCAATACTATCATGTCTTAGGACTTGCTTGTTTGATTTTGAAGCAAAAATGTGATCTTAAAATTATCGTAAGATGTAAAAGAGAAAAATAAAAAAATTGTAAATTTTTCAGCAATTATTGAGTTTTACCTTTTTTCGATGTAATTTTTCAATAAATTATGTAATATGACCCCTATGAAAAAGTTTCATTTTGTGAAAAAAATATCCGAGTACTTTAAAATGATACCAAGATTACTCTTATAGGACTGTGGTAAAGTCCCGATTTTATTTTTAGAAAAAGGTGGTTTGAAAACGGCGATACTATCGCCGCGTGGTAGAGTAAGGGTTAAAGCACTGCCATTTATTTGCATCCATCAAATTCATTGTCAAATTAAAATTAAATGATTGCTTGGTACCAAGCCACAAAAGTTATCTGGCAACCCTGTATTGATGTGCTTCTTCATGACGTCATTGTGGACATTTCTGTTTTTTTGCAAATTGCTGGGCTTCGCATGTCTATTGGGGTGACAATTAATTGCTTGTACATCTCATCAGAAAAAAATTAAACATACCGTAGCTTATAAAGAAAGATGGGAGACTGTGGCATGTGAGTTGAGTAAAAAATGTGATTAAGATTCGCAAGTGGTCAAAAGATGAATTTTCATATACGATTCGGGAATCGCGCTGGGAAAGTGACCCACGTTGTTATAATATATATATATATATATATATATACACATATATATATATATATATATATATATATATATGTATGTATGTATGTATGTATACATACATACATACATACATACATACATACATACATACATACATACATACATACATACATACATATATATATATATATATATATATATATATAGACTAGTATATAGGTTGCCATAACGCTGGGAACGCCTAAGTATGTGTTCACATACCCAAACAGATAAGATTTCCTAATATACCAATTAGGGTATGTATCCATGTTCACTGAAAAAGTTGCACCACCCACTAAACAAAAGTCAATGGAATTTAACACGTCTCCAAAAAAGTTCCTAGATTTTTCTGGGAGACTTTATTTTCGATATCAAAATCAATCCCCTTCTCACTGAAAATTTAAACACACTTACTTCAGTTTGTTTCCAATTGCAGTTGTTAATATCGGACAAAAACAACAACGATAAATGGTCAAAATTCAAAGGAAAGGAGAAAAAGACAACTTTTTCCTCCGTTTTTTCAAAATCGTGAAACGCTCTGAACAATACATGTAATGCCGGCGTATGTACATGTGCGTGCACAAATAAAATGTATTACACCTCTAAATTAGCATGAGCACTATCTTAAATATCGTACCCTCGTGGCGCGTATGTACACATATGGCATTACACGCATTGGAATTGTAATGCTCAAACAGTGCAATCCAATTCCTGTGCTTTATATACGCCCGTGAAAAAAGCCAGTAAGTTGTTCTTTCTCTAATTCGCGTACGAGCAACAATGCTTAGTGTAGAAAATTCAATTCTATGCAGGAATTTGACTGTAAAAGACCACTGAGCCAAAACAAAAGAAAATAAGGTTTTTGACCCATTTCTAGTAATAGGTTTTACTCAGTGATATCATTTGATTCAGGGGTCGTCTCCTTAATATGGAGGACTAAATTTTTCGTGTTTACAAGGTAAGGAAATAAGTTGGTAGCCATTGGAAGTAAAATTTTGTTGTTTCAGTGACATTACATATCCGTTGCATAATGGCCCATAGCACTGTATTGACTAGTTATTATACACATCCTTCAGTACAGGTTGACATTGAGATTGCCGTACGAGGGTTGTTATAAATTAGGTACAATTTGTTTTTTAATTCACACACAGTAGAATATTGATGATTGAAAAAAACTTACTTTTTGGATATTCTTAGACCAATTAGTCTAAATAATACACTTTTCCAAAAAACTATACCTAAATCTTTACCTATTTAACACCACGACAAGATTAAGTTCTACGATTCGATGTTTTGGTCGCCATCTTTCTTAGTCATTGCATGTTTGTGATCAACTATTCAAATGTCCGCAAATAAGTTTTAGGATGTTCCAATAAACTGCAGGTTGATTTTTCGCTGACAATTATTTTGGTTCCTATAATTTTATTAAAGTTTTAGTATAAAAACTGTGCGAAAACAAATAAAACACCAAGAAATGTTTTGATTATATACTTGTACTTTAAAAGTATTATCTTAAAAAAAAATTCTCAAATAATCTAAAACATATTATCTTAATTTTTTTCCTCAAATAATCTAAAACATATTACCCCTGTTAAAATGTTATAGCCCTGATAGCAGTGTTCTGAACTTTGGAGAGCTTGTCAGAAGATTTTTACGGAATGTAGAGTAGCCCAGTAAATACTTTGATAAAAGTAACTAAATCAACGTTAAAAACAGTTTTTGAAGAAATAGATGGGCTTCAAACATAATGAATAAGCATTGTGGGCGAAAAAAAAGAGGTAAAAATGGTTTCGTTTTCACAAAAATCTTAAAAATAAGATTTTCCTGTTTCAACTCGAGCCAAGGCTTACAGCAGGGTAGCTTATATGTTTTTGTAGTATCCTCGGACGGCCAGCAATCACTTACGGCAGCCATACTAACACGGCTGTCATCAGTCCGACAGTACTACGGGGGAGTATAGTAACTAAATCTAATTTTGGGCACCCCCTAATTTCCTGCACTACATAATATGTTCGATTCCACCTAGTTTAGCAACCAATTTCAAACAATCTGACTTACGAGCTAAAACTTACATTCAAAATCGTAAAAGTGACGCTTCCTGGGGTAAGGGAGACAAATATTTCTTACTTAAAATGCAATATAACTCACATCCTAAAAGATATTTTCCATTAAAAAATTACTGGTCCAGTTGAGCCAATAAAAACAGCAATTTTTTCTTCTCACTCCAACACACACATCCATCTGCTATCACTGACGTTAGGATAAAGGACGTTTTATTATGTAATGATGGCCTAAGCTATGAAAAATAGTTTAAACAAAGGTCACATCGGGTTCAAAACTGATGAATATATAAGAGCTTAAACTTTAACCTAAGGCTATGACAATACAAAGGTTCATTTCCATCCCGCGATAGGGGTTAAATTTGTATATTTTCTTATAGTATTCTTACTTAAATGAATAATATGTAAGTGTTAATGCACAAAAAAAAGATATTAAAGAAACAAATGAAAGGTCTAGGTAGATTCTTTTTACCAGATATCACTAAAAATGAGTTATTGAATCAGAACGTGTTTTAGTGAGATTGCTTGTTGATCTTTTCCCCCTATTGTAAAGACTCGGAAGAGTGATTTTTGATCTTTTTTTTTGACGTTTTATTATTTTATATATGTTAACTGTTTGAAAACAACATTTTGCATACTGCTTTAGAAGGACTTCAAGTTTTCCTTATTGATAATAGCAAAAGCCAAAGTGCGCCATTGGATTTTGGAGGTCGGGGATCCGGGAATCTTGTGGTGCACGGCGACGTAACAATGCTTTTTTGAAGATCTCAAACTTCAGTCAAAACAAACAGTCAGTTACCATTGCAGTCAATGGGAAAAAAAACTTCTTTTTTTTCCATTTTTTAACAAATACTGGACAGAATTTATTTTTCTTCACAAATGTTGTGTATAAATAATAGTTTCCAACATATATGAGTACCATTAATTTTCGCTGACTGGCTAAGGCGACAGAAGTTTTCATAAAAAAATATCGCATAAACTGTAATGATAAAATTTCCCCTCCCAACTTAGCAAAACCGTACTGAGCCCGTACACGGTTACGTCTCTCCGACCTCGAGAATGCACAAAATTAGGAGACCCTCAAACAAGTTAAATAAACACGCTCAAGTTTTGTTATAATTTGTTTTTGTATAACTTTTTCATGGAAAGTTTCTTTTTTATTTATCACCATTGGTACGTTAGTATACAAAGATGAGAAGTTTAGTGACACCTTCAAAGTATTTTTTAAGGTAAATTATCGTTTAAAAAAAAAAAAAAAATCGCCATTTTCTTTCTTAAGTGCACGAAATTAGGTTTCCCCATGCTGCTAGTGCTATGGTGGCTCACTAGAATTAGGAACGCCTGTGCTCCACAGTACGTGCCATTGTACTAGTTTCACAACACTGCTGCAACACAGAAACAAATATGGCGTCATGGTTTGTAAACAAAACAAAATTGCAACAAACAGATAGTACTCACTCATCTCCATCAGGGCATATCCCGGTGGTGTCATCATACTTGGTGCAGTACACATCGGGACTGTAATTAAATGTTCCACCACGTTTCCGTATGGGTCTTCGTCTCCGTTGGTTTAGAAAATGCCAGTGAAAACATGTAAAAGGTCTGTGGTTCGGACATTTGTGTTGTAGGAAATCCTGACACTGCTGTGTACGAAACTCTTTCAGGTACCTTTCGGGAAAATATAAATTAAAAGCTAATTTCATTGTGTCTCCACTAGAATTACCTACCAAAATACGTAAAAATTATTGCATGAACTTACGTGTAATGAAATGGCTTTTCAGGTTGTGTAGTTATTCCAGTTAAGGCCGAATTTCGCTGCTGTTCCGAAGGCATTTTGGACTTAGTCAGAGCCCGCGAAACGCATATTTGCATAAGAAACGTAACAAATTCTACACTCTTGGTTAACAATTACCATGAAGAATTCATACACTCAAACACTTTTAGCAATTAAGAAATAATTCAAAAAGTATAAATTGAAGTAAAGTATTTATCTTGTTAATATTGAAAAGTTTAAATCATTCAAAGCGTTCGAATAAGGGTAAAAATATAATATTTTTTGTCTTTTTGAGAACGTAAATAGTATTATTGGGTATGTGATTTACATTGCTCGTAGCGCATTCGCTGCAACAAGTGACGTCACTCTTCTTGACAGGTGAATGAAGGTCACGTGATTTATTCAGGGAATCCCCCTTATTTTGTTAGTCATAGAGAAGCATTTAATCCTAAACAGATGATAACATTTCAGACACAAAAAATGATTGTAAGGTTGGTATATCATTGTATGATAGATACGCGAGAGCGAAAAGGTATCTGGTACCAAAAATAATGTCACCCAGTGAACAAAATTCTAAGCCTTTATAGGTCCCAACTATTTATGTTTTTTAGCAAAAATTCAATGGCAGAATTCAGAATTTGTATCATGTCTTTCAGTGCAACTTGAAAAAAGAGGTTAAAACCGCATGCACCAATGGGCACGGGAAGAATTAAGTTTTTTTAATGATATTATGTTGGAGGAGGATTCAAATAAACTAATCGAATTCTCTGGTTACACAAATGTTTCGTATCATAGTGAGTGGCTATTTTATATGGTTGGTGTTATTTTGAACACAAAGCAAAAATACAATTTAGATACAATTTGGGCCAGTGAAAATCAAACGAATAGGTAAACAAGCCTAAATCATCGGAATAATTGAAATTCATTGTCTGAATCAGGGTCAAATGGAGTCATGGCTAAATGAATTTTCGATAAAGCACTCAACAAAGTATTTATGTCGATGAAGTTTAAATCAGGGTTAACGTTGGTAAATCTTCCAAAGCGTGAAAAGCCAAATCAGTTTGGAAAAGCCAAATTAAACTAAAAAAGCCGAATAAGTTGAGAAAATTTAAAATTTTGAAGAAATCAGCCACTTACAGGTCCAGAGACTCTTCTACGTTCGAGAGGTAAAATGGTAAAATGTACTGAAAAGCAAAAGTAACATGCAAAATATTACATAAAAGTCAGTAGAAAATAAATTGATCAATATTTTCATTTTTTCACTCTCTTTTTATTCTCTATCATAGTTTTTGAGAAAGGGCCAGAAATAAGCCAAATTAGATGCTTTACAGCCAAGAAAGTCTCGAAAAAACGTTAACAACAAACCAAAAAAGCCAACTGTTATCAGCTTATTGAACTTATCAAAAAAGCCAAATGATAGTTTTGCAGCCAAAGAAATCTCAAAACAAGCATTTATTCAATTCGTCTTGTACAGCTCTAACGAGCCAATACACCACCCATGTCATTCACGATAATTCGGCTTCTACAGTTCTAACAAGTCAATACACCACCCATGTCATTCAAGGTACTTCGTCTTCTACAGTTCTAACAAGTCAATACACCACCCATGTCATTCAAGGTACTTCGTCTTCTACAGTTCTAACAAGTCAATACACCACCCATGTCATTCAAGGTACTTCGTCTTCTACAGTTCTAACAAGTCAATACACCACCCATGTCATTCAAGGTACTTCGTCTTCTACAGTTCTAACAAGTCAATACACCACCCATGTCATTCAAGGTAATTCGGCTTCTACAGTCAATACACCACCCATGTCATTCAAGGTACTTCGGCTTCTACAGTCAATACACCACCCATGTCATTCAAGGTACTTCGGCTTCTACAGTTCTAACAAGTCAATACACCACCCATGTCATTCAAGGTACTTCGTCTTCTACAGTTCTAACAAGTCAATACACCACCCATGTCATTCAAGGTAATTCGGCTTCTACAGTCAATACACCACCCATGTCATTCAAGGTAATTTGTCTTCTACAGTCAATACACCACCCATGTCATTCAAGGTAATTCGTCTTCTACAGTTCTAACAAGTCAATACACCACCCATGTCATTCAAGGTAATTCGGCTTCTACAGTCAATACACCACCCATGTCATTCAAGGTAATTTGTCTTCTACAGTCAATACACCACCCATGTCATTCAAGGTAATTCGTCTTCTACAGTTCTAACAAGTCAATACACCACCCATGTCATTCAAGGTAATTCGTCTTCTACAGTCAATACACCACCCATGTCATTCAAGGTAATTCGGCTTCTACAGTCAATACACCACCCATGTCATTCAAGGTAATTCGTCTTCTACAGTTCTAACAAGTCAATACACCACCCATGTCATTCAAGGTAATTCGGCTTCTACAGTCAATACACCACCCATGTCATTCAAGGTAATTTGGCTTCTACAGTTCTAACGAGCAAATACACCACCCATGTCATTCAAGGTACTTCGGCTTCTACAGTCAATACACCACCCATGTCATTCAAGGTACTTCGGCTTCTACAGTCAATACGCCACCCATGTCATTCAAGGTAATTCGGCTTCTACAGTTCTAACAAGTCAATACACCACCCATGTCATTCAAGGTAATTCGGCTTCTACAGTCAATACACCACCCATGTCATTCAAGGTAATTCGTCTTCTACAGTTCTAACAAGTCAATACACCACCCATGTCATTCAAGGTACTTCGGCTTCTACAGTCAATACACCACCCATGTCATTCAAGGTAATTTGGCTTCTACAGTTCTAACGAGCAAATACACCACCCATGTCATTCAAGGTACTTCGGCTTCTACAGTCAATACACCACCCATGTCATTCAAGGTACTTCGGCTTCTACAGTCAATACGCCACCCATGTCATTCAAGGTAATTCGGCTTCTACAGTTCTAACAAGTCAATACACCACCCATGTCATTCAAGGTAATTCGGCTTCTACAGTCAATACACCACCCATGTCATTCAATGTAATTTGGCTTCTACAGTTCTAACGAGCAAATACACCACCCATGTCATTCAAGGTAATTCGGCTTCTACAGTCAATACACCACCCATGTCATTCAAGGTACTTCGGCTTCTACAGTCAATACACCACCCATGTCATTCAAGGTAATTTGGCTTCTACAGTTCTAACGAGCAAATACACCACCCATGTCATTCAAGGTACTTCGGCTTCTACAGTCAATACACCACCCATGTCATTCAAGGTAATTCGGCTTCTACAGTTCTAACGAGCCAATACACCACCCATGTCATTCAAGGTAATTCGGCTTCTACATTTCTTACAAGCCAATACACCACCCATGTCATTCAAGGTACTTCGGCTTCTACAGTCAATACACCACCCATGTAATTCAAGGTAATTCGGCTTCTACAGTTCTAACGAGCCAATACACCACCCATGTCATTCAAGTTAATTCGGCTTCTACATTTCTTACAAGCCAATACGCCACCCATGTCATTCAAGGTACTTCGGCTTCTACAGTTCTTACAAGCCAATACACCACCCATGTCATTCAAGGTACTTTTCTGTCTTTCTAAGCAAGCTGTGTCGAAAAGTGAGGGCGTATTTAAGTTGAGTCTCATAATTAATCGAATACTTTTATTGCACACAGCGGTACAGAATATCATACACATTACTAAATTCCGACGTGCGTACTTGAAACTTGTATGTTTTTTTCCCATCTGCCCATCGACTTTTTTTTATTTGTTCGCGCGCGCGCGATGAGTCAAAATTTCTTTAAAAACAGACCATGTGATGCGACCTCTGTCGCCGGGTTAAATTCTACATAAAATGGTAAAAACTAACGCTATGACTTTTCGACCGCCGCCCCCTTCAACTGAAACAAGTCGATATACTTCACGAGGGTGGGACATTCATGGTACGACATTCGCCGCTGAAACGAATTGGGTTCAATATTTCTTATATTTCTTAATCTAAATTCATATTTACTTCATATATAGGCTCATGACGACTGAAGCTATTGAGGCATTTTACAGGTCGACAGGTCGGAGGCTAGCAGACTATAGTCCTCAGAATTCAAAATCTTTCTTTGATAATCACTGAGGCAACATATTGATTTATTTACTTATTTCAACAATCATATGGCTTGTCATCGGTCATGTCGGTGTAGCAATTGGCACATAACAGCATAATATATATATATAATTTACATAATAAGATTTATGATTATAGACCTGCAATGCAATGGACAGTATGAATAAGATTAATGGTAAAAGGACCAAGCTGCAGAAAACATTAAACACGATTCAGCTATAAATAAAAGAAAGCAACCTGTATATTAAACTCATATACTCGAAGACTGAAGTTTATTCTCAGATTCCCGAAACAAGTTCCAAATTAATCATTTTTATTAAACTGCCGCTAAAGCGGGAAATATATTAACCATGAATTTAATCAACCTCAGGATGTAATTGCGGGGTGCGGGGGAACTGTACAATTCTCAAAAGAATGCAATACTTCGATTTCACTGAGGATTTAGGATGTGCATCATTCTGACTGTTAAAAGAGGGAATCCCTTCTCAACTGCTCAAGATTATTCACTCGTAACCAATAAATCTGATATATTAGCAACGTCACTTCCGCGACGGTAATTGTCGGGATTGTGGAAATATTTCGACCAATCAGAAACGCAAGTTGATCGTAGTGTCATGCATGTTTATCTCGTATATGGCCTTTAAGGTCTGTTGTTGTATTGTGGGGTGGGGGTAGGAGGAAGGGGGTATCTATGCCAGGTTGAATATCGGGAAGATCTCTAATTTCAGACCAAAATAATGACACAAATAAGCAAATCACGTCTTATTCACATAAATGTAAGAGTGCGCGTATACACGACTCCCTTTCAATATTGGGCCTTTCGGAGCTTATGTGGTTATACAACTTGAAAATGACAACGTTGAAGAGGGGAGTTTGATTTATGGGTAAACATAGTAAGCAATATGTCTCGTAAATGATACAGGCGATTAACTCTAATTCGAGTAATTTCAAATAAACTGGGCATTACTTATAAACTGGGCATTACTCTGAATCGTTATACCAATCAGAAATCAAACATGTGTTCGAGGTTATTATTAATAAATAATAACCATCAGAAGAAATTAGAAATTGAACTTATATGTTCAATTGGACAAGCTCATCTTATATAAAAGAAGACATAGTAAAGTAACTGTAACAGGAACGTAAGTACCGGGGGTGTGGGGTATCACCCCACCTCCCCCAATTTTTGAGAATCGTCGGTAAAATGTGAGATCAATCAGTAAATCTAGTATCACTTCGGTAAAACTTTGGCTGATTGAATATTAATTAAAGTTTTTAATTAATCTGTATGCGATATACTGTACACAAGGATATTTCGGTTTTTCTTGCATCGAAATCGTGGTATATATATGCATATGTATCGCACACATAAACGTGCGTGCTGGCCGTTCTTAAAGCCGAAATGGCTCCTATACAGTCCAAAGAAACTAAGAAGCGCGCAAATCTCTTTAATTTCCCTACAATGTTACCAAAATTATTCTATAATTTCCCCAATTTAACCTCCCAACCGAAAAGTAAGCATACAACCTGACAACCGATGAGAAATCCACCCTAGCTGTCTGTTATCAGTTTTCCCAGGGAAATGTCTTTCACATTCGTGCAATTTTATTTTATTTCATTTCAATATTCGGTAAGTTTCCTCCAATTTCAAAAAGTTTTTGCCAATTTTCGTGATTTTTTTGGAAAATTGTTGCCAACTTTTTCAAAAATTTCAAATGATATTAAAAAAATTCTTCAGTTTTACTAAAAATATCATCCAAATTTGACCTCTAAACCAAGAAGAAATGATACAACCGAGGTGAAAACCTCTCAGGTATCAGTTTCAACTGGAAACTCATATTTTCGGGAAATTTTCTTTAATTTCGGAATTTTGTTGTAAAGCTTTGAAAAAAAATTCATTTAATTAAGGGATTTTTGGGGGGTCATTTTTCGGGAATTTAACATTTCTTAAATTCTTCAAAAATTTCCAATTACTTTAAAGCAACATTTCCTTCAGTTTTACCAAAACAATATCTTTTATCTATTTCAGCTAAAATGATTCGGCCCTCCATGCAGTCACTTTACTGGTGCACCGCTTTTTTTTTGCTTTTTTTTTGCTTTTTTTTTTTGTGGTATATAAATAGGCTCCACACTTAAATAGGCAACCATAGCGGTCATTAGTGTTAGGCTGCATAGGAAAATTCTGGCAGATTTTGTTGATCTTTGCTTCTTACTTTCAAATTCTTGCATCCCTGGTCATAAAACTCTTAAAAATCGCAAGATAAATTCCTCAAAAATCCATTCCTTGCAAAACATGTTTAAAAACTTTCCTCCTTAGAGGCAAAATCGGGGGAAATTTTAAAGCTATTTAAAAAGCCATGTTGTACGTTAGACTTCAAAACAACTCAGTGTTTGATTGCAGTCTCTGTCAAGTTTATCAACATAACTAATTAATAAATGATGACTTAATAACAGTCAATATATTTTTGGAATGGTATTTGCATCCCATATTTGGTATGTTCATGATCAAATGTGTAGTTTGATTTAACTTCATTTTGTTATTTGAAGCATCATTTTGAAGGCCTCAAAAGCGTCTAAAAATAATGTTCCTGTTTTTGCACTCAACTGTTCAAGGAGGTAACTTATTAAATCGGTTTTTGCAGGGTGTGGATTGTTAATAAATTTTTCTTCCCATTTTTAAAAGAATTTCATGACCAGGGATGCGAGAGTTTTTGAATAATAATAAAAACAATACAATTTGAGGTTTTTTCTATAGGCAGCCTAGCAATAGTGACCGCTGGTTGCCATTTCAAGTGTGATCTATACTTAGGGGTGTAGGAAGCTTTCGAAAAGTGGGGGCATGACCTCTTAGGGGCCATTCCGAAGTCAGAATAAATGAGCCCAAAACAAAAAAAAGTAAAGTAAAAGGCCTTTTCCAATGGGGACACATTCCTCCCGTATAATCAGATGATGGGACTGACAAAAGTCGCCAGTTTCCTATTGGGACAGTAATTGAGGGGCACTTTTCATTTTCAAAGGGGCGTTTTTGTCATTTTTTGGAAAAGTAAGGGCATGTGCCCCCAGTGCCACCGGTTCATACACCGAAGCCTACACTTAAGACCACAACTTTTGGTAACAAACTTGTGCGCCAAATGAAGTGACTGCATGGAGGGCCAAATCCAATTCTAACTAAAAAGGTATTTCAATCATTTTTAAGAGACAGAGATTCAGGAAATAGATGTAAAGAAATAAATACAGATTTTGAGATGTCCACCCGCTTATGCATCACAAATTTATCATAAATTAAAGATTGAGATTCTAACTTAAAAGAGTTGTTTTCAAACATCAAAAACTGATCTGCTCTCTAAAATATTTTGGTGTAATGAATGATTTCAATTATGTTTCTTAAACAGTAAAAATGTCTAAATAATACCATTCTTTATATCACTTTTTAGACCTGGCTATTAAAATATTGGATTGGCACCGGAAGTTTTCGCTCAACGTTGCCAATTTCCATTGCGAATAAAAACAACGACATAAATTTCTGTAATCAGCCTTCCTGAATTTGATTGTAGCATATATTCTTTTCATTGAATACAATTTAAAATATAGTTCTTAATTATAAGATGGCGGTTTTGAGCATGGAGTCTACAATACTAGGCCTGTCGCGCCCGAGGGCCACAACAGATTGAGGACCACGACAGAAAAATCCAAGTTTGTCATGGATATATACGAAACATAGAAATTGTGGCATCTCTTGTTATATAACAGCCTTATACTGTGAAGACATCTCTGTTGCTTGTCAAAATTGATAAGATTGTTTTCATTCCTTTATTAGATTACGTAATTTACTATTTGTAAACATTCCCACGTGCATATCGCGTAAGTTTCATTTGGGCATACTTCAGGCTTAGCTTATGAGCGCGTGTCTTTTCTGCTTCATTTGTGTTTTGTATACGCAGTGCTTGTATCAATAATTCGCTCTCCACTTGTAATACAGTAATATCAACATACCTAAAGTGTGATAGTGTGTATATTTTGACGGAGATAACAGACAAACAGAAAGGAGAAATGCCTCCTTCCCGCTATAATTCTACAGAAAGCCAGCCAGAAAATGTTAGTCGCAATACTAGGCATGAAACCTTTAATGGTTTTGAGGCCGAGTTTGATCCCTGTTTAGATAAGAAGTACGTCTGCCCTGTTTGTTTGGCTGCTTTGAGAAACCCTGTGCAGACGAAGTGTGGACATCGATTCTGTAAGGCTTGTATCCTTCGAGCATGTAACGGGTAAGCGACTTTGTTTTAACTTCTGAAGTAATTATTTTCATATCTTGAGGCCTAGATAAACAACACAAGTAAATTTCAAGTTGATGCATCAAACCACCCGCTTATGTTAACAACAAAACAACCTCGTTGATGGGGTGGGGGAGGGGCACCCAAAATGGCAGCAAAAGAGGTGTTTAGGAAAATCGGAATGTGTTAATCAAGTTTATGAAATTGTATTATGATTGATATATTATTTCAGAATCCATGCCCTGCAGAAATTTGAGATCTTAATCTAAAGTTAGATAATGTGGAACGACGCAGGAACGTTTTGAAAGTAGGAGGGGTAGGGTGTGAAGGGGGGGGGGATTTGTTTTGGTGTGGAGTCCAGGAACGGGGCAAAACTGCCTAAGATGACTTGCAAGGGAAATTGAGAAAGTATTATAATCATATTAAAAAAAGGAAAATTTGGTAATATTTTAGGGAATTTTGAGTAAAATATGGCAACATTTTCTGATAATATAGTAAAATTTCCCAAAATATCAACAAAACTGCCTGAAAATGAAGAAATTTTTACTAAAAGTGAAAAAAATGTTTGGAAAATTATAGAAAAATGCCCGGAAATGAAGGAAATTTCCTGAAATTTGAAGTATTTCCCGAAAATTGAGTATTTCCCGAAAATTGAAGAGTGTTTTCCGAAAATTAAAGTGTTTCCCGAAAATTAAAGAGCTTTTCCCGAAAATTAAAGAGCTTTTTCCGAAAATTAAAGAGCTTTTCCCGAAAATTGAAGAGCGTTTCATGAAAATTGAAGAGCGGTTCCCGAAAATTGAAGAGCGGTTCCCGAAAATTGAAGAGCGTTTCCCGAAAATTGAAGAGCGGTTCCCGAAAATTGAAGAGCGGTTCCCGAAAATTGAAGAGCGTTTCCCGGAAATTGAAGAGCGTTTCCCGGAAATTGAAGAGCGTTTCCCGGAAATTGAAGAGCGTTTCCCGGAAATTGAAGAGCGTTTCCCGGAAATTGAAGAGCGTTTCCCGGAAATTGAAGAGCGTTTCCCGGAAATTGAAGAGCGTTTCGGAAATTGAAGAGCGTTTCGGAAAAGCGTTTCGGAAATTGAAGAGCGTTTCCGGAAATTGAAGAAGGCGTTTTGAAGAGCGTTTCCGGAAATTGAGCGTTTCCCGGAAATTGAAGAGCGTTTCCCGGAAATTGAAGAGCGTTTCCCGGAAATTGAAGAGCGTTTCCCGGAAATTGAAGAGCGTTTTCCGGAAATTGAAGAGCGTTTTCCGGAAATTGAAGAGCGTTTTCCGGAAATTGAAGAGCGTTTTCCGGAAATTGAAGAGCGTTTTCCGAAATTGAAGAGCGTTTTCCGGAAATTGAAGAGCGTTTTCCGAAAATTGAAGAGCGTTTTCCGAAAATTGAAGAGCGTTTTCCGAAAATTGAAGAGCGTTTTCCGAAAATTGAAGAGCGTTTTCCGAAAATTGAAGAGCGTTTTCCGAAAATTGAAGAGCCCGAAAATTGAAGAGCGTTTTCCGAAAATTGAAGAGCGTTTTCCGAAAATTGAAAGCGTTTTCCGAAAATTGAAGAGCGTTTTCCGAAAATTGAAGAGCGTTTCAGGAAAATTGAAGAGCGTTTCAGGAAAATTGAAGCGCATTTTCCGAAAATTGAAGCGTATTTTCCGAAAATTCAAGAGTGTTTCCCGAAAATTCAAGAGTGTTTCCCGAAAATTGAAGAGTATTTCTCGAAAATTAAAGAGTATTTCCTGTATTTTCTGACATGGAATTAAAGACTTTTTCGTGGTTCAGATCCTCATTAAAAATCCTAAATGAAAAAGTTCCATCACTGGAGTTTCTGCCACTGATAACATTGGGTACAGTGGGCGGGATTTGCATACCCAGTGGGGGAGGGGGGGGACAAATTCAAAGTGGAGGGGGCAAAACACAAAGCTATGCCAAGATAAAAAAAAAAAATCAAGTTCTGTAAAAAGGTGAGTGGTGGGTGCCCCCCAAATCAAATTCTGTAAAAAGGTGAGGGGTGCCCCCTCAAATCCCACCTATGTCGGGTACCATGGACAAGTCTGTTCATAATTAAGGTCTATTGGTTGAAGCATTGATTCAACTCGGTAAAAAGTAGATGGAAATATCCAAAGGATGGAAATATTGCTGCCTGAGATAATCTTCGACACATTTATTCTTTTAAATTCTATGATATGAAATAAGGATTTTGTCTCCTTATTGTTTTTCACTCCTGCAAATCTTTGTTTATTTGATTTGATTTGATTTGATTTGAGATATTATGGCTTTAAAACCATTGAATGTCAGAAGAAGTAAAACATTTAGAAGTAACTTTTTTCTAGCATAATTTGTTATTAGACCTGAATTATAAATGGTCAATTCTTAGAATATGGCTTTCACAAATTTCTTCAAATTTCAAAATATTTTAAAACTGTATAAGAAAAACTGCTCTATACATGCCTATAACTGCTCTATGCGTACCTATAACTGCTCTATGCGTACCTATACTGTATGTAGTTTCTGTTTTTTGCTGACCCCTGATCAAACTTTTCTGACGATATTCCAATTTGTATTTTTGTAATGTTTGCTAATAGTGAAAAATGTTGAACAGCAAGTTTCTTAAAAAAAACCTTGTAATAATTGTAATAAACAGGCACCAAACATGGTCAGAGACCCCACCCACTAGTAGACCAGTGCAAGTAATTGAAACAGTAATTGTACTGGTTAATGTTGAGACATTCATGTGCATCCTGTTTTTCTTTCCACTTTCTTGATTGGGACAAAAACACTATTCTCCTGATAGGACAGGTTCTCAGGGTCACAGGCATGATTTGGAGTGAAAGGGGGCATACCCCAAAAGTTTTCATATTTATATATTTTGTATGGTGATTTTTCAAATTGTACCTGACTGATTCTATGATTTGGACCCACCTCCTCCTGCCCCCCCCCTCCCCTCCCCCCCCCTCCCATACAAACTTTTGGTGGGCAAATCCAACCCATATTCAGGGGCCAGGGCACATACAAGAACAAGGGTTCAAAGAATCCCAAGAACCAAGTTACATTTTCAAAAGCCTACATATCATATCTATTGTACAGATCCCGTCAGCAAGGCAAGTGCTCTATCGACAAACTCATTTCATATCTATTGCACAGATCCTGTCGGCAAGGCAAGTGCCCTATTGACAAATTCATTTCATATCTATTGTACAGATCCCGTCAGCAAGGCAAGTGCCCTATTGACAAACTGACGTTTGATGTGAGAACCGAGGTAAGCTCAAGTCCTTCATATTTTCCTACCTGGACAGTCGTGGTATAGTTTCCTACCTGGACAGTCGTTGTGTATTTTCCTACCTGGACAGTCGTGGTATAGTTTCCTACCTGGACAGTCGTTGTGTATTTTCCTACCTGGACAGTCGTGGTATAGTTTCCTACCTGGACAGTCGTTGTGTATTTTCCTACCTGGACAGTGGTTGTGTATTTTCCTACCTGGACAGTGGTTGTGTAGTTCTTAGTATCTTCTGTGCAGAGCATTTTTCCTCCCAATACTTTAGCTTTTTGTGTAGGAAGATTTAGAAGAAAATCTCAGGCAGGGAAATGTTTCTGCCAGCTTTGTGGTTCGTCAGAAATAATATAATTAATGTTTATTATGAGGAAATAGTTTACAGAGGTTATCTGACAATTGCCATCTTCATACCATAGCCTTTTTAAGACATCTGGATTGGGGAGGGGGCTGCGCTGGGGGGTGACATGCAGAAGGGATATATCATCTCCACACAATTTATAAAGTCGGCGGCATAGGAAGATATTTGACATAGGGGAGTGGGGGGGGGGGGCAAGTTTTTGTCTCAAACCTTGAAAGTATACTTAGAGTATAAGTCTCTGTCTAAAAACTTATTTTTAAAGGGGGTTGTAAAATTATTGAAAATTTTGGAAATTTTCAAAGAATTAAAAAAATTAGAAACTTCCAAAAATTGAAAATTTCCAGGTGATTAAAGCAGATTTCACAAAAAATGAAGGAAATTTCCCGAAAATGAAGCAGATTTCTTGCAAAAGGAAGGAATTTCTCCAAAAATTGAAGAAAAAAACTTCCCAAAAATGTACAAATTTCCTAATATTTTAAAGTAGATTTCACGAAATGAAGGAATATTGAAGAAATTTTTTTTTCTAATGGAAGGAAATGTTCCCAAAATGAAAACAAAATTTCCTAAAAATGAAGGAATTTTCCTGAAAATTGAGAAAACTTCCAAAAAATTGAATATCTCCAGAGAATGAAGGAAATTTTCACAGACTTCAAGCAGATTTTACGAAATTGAAGGAAACTACCCAAAAAAAGAAAGCAACTTAAATTCTCAAAAAAGGAAACTCTGAATATTGAATAAAAATCTTCCAAAAAATTGAAGAAAATGACAAATTTCTTGAGAATTAAAAGTAAATTTCACGAAAATGAATGAAAATTGAAGAATTTTAAAGAAAATTTCCCTAAAAGGAAGGGAATTTCCCAAAAATGAAAGCAAAGGTCCAAAAAGGAAGGAAATTCTTTAGAGAAAAAAAATTAAAGCAAATTTCCCAAAAAGGAAGAAAATTTCCTAAAAATTTGAAGAAAATTGAAGAAAATAAAGCAAATTTTACAAGATGAAGGAAAATTAAATAAATTTGAGGGAAATTTCCTAAAATGATTTTTTTTTAGAAAATAATGGATTTTTTCTGAAAACTGAACTTCCTGAGTCTGTGTTGACTAATTGAGTTGATCTTAATTATATCATCTTAGATATGTTTAATTTCAAAGAGATTATTTTGTTAGGGTCAAAAACTCACGACTGGGGGGGGGGGGGGGGATGGGAAGTGGGGGAATTTTCCCCAATTAGTATGTTAAAAAAGGCTATTTATTCACTGCTTTGTGATGAAATTTGGATCCCATTGTGGATAGTCTCTTTCCTGTGGTAGTTTATTGACTATACCCTGCAGCCTTTTGTATGATTTCTTGGCAAACTTAATTTCGACCGAATAAAACGGGTTATAATATCGACCATATAAAACGGATTATAATTTTGACCATATAAAACGGAATAAATTTTGACCATATAAAACGGGTTATAATTTTGACCATATAAAACTGGTTATAATTTCGACCATATAAAATGGGTTATAATTTCGACCATATGAAACGGGTTATAACTTTATGGAGAGTTGCATCCTGATTAAATAGCATAATAATTTGTTTTCATTACGAAGGTTTTCTGCACAAAATGGTATAAAAAAAGTCTAAATTTGTAATTTCGGTTTCTTTATCACTCATGTCATCACAATCACAAGTTGACATGGACAAACATCTGTTCTCTTCCCATCACAAAGCTCACAAAGGTTTTGGTAGCAGCTGTAGGGGATACTTAAAATTAGAGGTATCGTTGTGAGAAGTAGAGTTGGTCATGCTTGAGAATGTTGCCTGAAAAAGGGGGATGGGGAGAATTTTTATCTTTTTTTAAGTCGCCAGCAAATTGAAGTCTCTTTCTTTCTTCAGTTGTTTGAAGATGTAGCCTTTAAGAGAGAGATTCTGTCACTAACGGTTCTCTGTGGCAACAAAGAAGACGGCTGTGTGTGGAATGGAGAGCTGAGAGAGCTGGAGGTATTGTTATAATATTGCATATGCATTGTCAATTGTCTTGTAACAGTCAGATCAGTTTTACAGACCAAAATAGTTCTTATTGTATACCAGATGTGCCCATCTACTGAAACCCTGTTGAAAAATGGCAGTGTTTAAAAATAAACCTGCTTCATAAAATACAACAGGATTCATCTACATCTGGGGGCACAAGGTTGGAATTGTTTGCAACTTGTGTCAATCTAAGCACTGATCATAAACTTAGGGGATAAACTTAAAGTGAAAGGGGATTAGTCAGGGGAGGGGAAGCAACTTTCTTAATCTGAAATAGATGGAAATTGGGTAAAATGGACAACAACAAAAAAGGCAGAGAAAGCAGTCAACGGACCGTGAAGAGGAACACAAAACTGGACATCTACTGTATCACTTCTTCCTGCAAATAGCCACTTTCCACACAAAAAAGTGAAAAATGGCCAAAACATTTTTGAATTTGAAAATTATATTTGCACAAAACAATTCATAACCCTACAAAATTGGGCTTAACACCTGTGCCTAGGTGGGTCTGATTTTCATTTTTGTCTCATAATTTGACGGGTAATATACAGTAAGCTATATTACTCAACATCCTCAATATAACACATGCAATGTCTGACACTGCCATGGATTGTGCAAAGGTTTCTTTAAGAAAATTATTTGAAATGTTCCAAAAAATGTTCTCCATTGTTTCGTGTTGTGAAATTTAAGCCCTCCTGTGCTTATTTGAATTGAAAATCAGTGATTTTTTTGTTTGAATTGAAAGTTAGTGCATTATTTGTTTGAATTGAAAATCAGTGCATTATTTGTTTGAATTGAAAATCAGTGCATTATTTATTTGAATTGAAAATCAGTGCATTATTTGTTTCTTTCAGGATCATGGGAACCTTTGTTTGTATGCCATTGAAGTTTGTGCTAATAATGGTTGTGAAAAGAAATTTGTGAGGAAAGACAGTGTATCCCACCAATCAGAATGTTTGCTCAGATTCATGAACTGCATGCATTGTCAGGAGCAGGTCATCTTTAAAGATCTGACGGTAAGGGAACAAAGTGACAATTTTGCTGGGGATGGAGGATTTCAAAAAAATCTTCCCATGTGGACCCAGCACTGCATGTGCTGGGTACATCATGTATGTGCAGCGTGCTGCCCATTTTTTCCTCACCCCTTGTTTTTTCCCTTAAATGTAACACGAAGTCGGACGTAATCCTTATTTCATATGATAGAAATATAAATAACTAATTTTCTGATTAAATTTCATACCTCCCAAAGCAATCCTGATTTTTTGTAATTATTAAGAACTTTAATGCTAACTATGTTAGCTGCCATTTTGATTTGAAAACATGCAGGAAATGATGTCATTAGACCAACACAGCATGTTGCAATGCTTTGTATATTTTTATAATTTATCTCAAGTTTTTAAGCTTATGAAAATTGTTTTTCTTTTGTTAAGGGTCAAGGACATATTTTGTGTACATATGAAATTATCAAAACATGCTGTTGAAAGTGTGTGTCACACCATATTGGAATAAAAGATTCAAAACAAATTGATTAAAAAACACATTATAATCATGCACATGATTTCAGCACAGAATTAAAATGGCAGCCTTGATGTGTTGACTTCAAACATATAAACAAGAAAGCAATCCATGGAGCGGCTGATCTCATCACCTTAAGGTTATACATAGTGGGGGAAATAGTTAACATAGCTCTTGTGACTTTTGGCACAAAAATGTACCAAATAGTACATAATTACCCCCTAAAATCATGTATTTGACCTTGGACCCTTGACCCTAATTATTGAAACAACCTAAAAATGTTCACATTTATTGTACCCTACTGTATGACGTCATTCATGCTCACGTACCATTCCATAACTATAGGGGAAAAAGGTGAGAAGTGGTCAATAGTTCTTTGACCTTTTGACCCCGGAGTATACGAGACACAATTTCAAGTATTAAGGCATGGGTGTAGCCAGCCTCTTGGAGTGGGGAGGGGGGGGGGGAAGGTCGCCAAGCGAAATATTTGTACCTTTTAGCATATTTTCTTGACCTTTTTACCATTGCCATTTTACTTCTTCTTTTTTTTTTTTTGGGGGGGGGAGGTCACAGACACTGTCAACCCCCCTCTTGGCTACACCCATGCAAGGTATAATGGTACAACAGAGTTGGTATAGATAGGTCTTGTACTTTTTTAGCTTAAAATGCTGCAAAATTTTGCAACTTCTTTGACCTTTTGACCTCACAATTATTTTTAATTTTTGTTAGAATGTTAAACCTTAATGTAAAGGTAACCAAGTAATTCCTTTAAAAGATACAACGATCACCAAAAATTTGACCAGTGACCTTTGTATCCCAAAACCTTGGAGACATAATTACCCCCTAAAATTGCTTATTTGACCTTTGACCCTAACCACCAAAAACAACATCTGATTTTTTTTGCTATTTATCTTACTCTACTATATGACATGCTTCGCCCGTGCTCAGATCACTCTTACCATTCCAAAAATATGGGGGAAAATAGTTAAAGGGGATCAATAGCTCTTTGACCTTTTGACCCCAGACATTATGGGACACAAGTTCATGTACCACAGTATCATGATAAAAACATAGGATTGGTATAGGTCTTGCCCTTTCAGAATTTAAAGTGGCACAAAAATGTACAAATTAGTACATAATTACCTCCTAAAATCACATATTTGACCTCTGACCTTGACCTTAATCACTAAAACAACTGAATTTGTTTTACATTTATCATACTCTACTGTATGATACCATTCATGTAGGGAAAATGTTGAACAGTGGTCAATAGCTCTTTGACCTTCAGTTTTGACCCCTACGGGACCAAGGTATCATGGTACAACATAGGGTTGATATAGGTCTTGTACTTTTTGAGTTTAAAATGCCGTAAGATTTTGCATAAAAACATTTTTTTAACCTTTGACGCATGACTATTGACCTTTTGACCTCCAAAACCGTGTCCCATTTGACCCTGTGACCTTTCAACTTTGTATCGCAAAACATTGGAGACAAAATTTCCGGGCCAGGGGTAAATTCGTCCACCAATTTTGGTTCATGTGTGTATTACAATTTTTGAGTTATAAGCGACACAAAATAAATTGTTGCATATGCACACATGCACACCGCAAACACACGGACAGATGTAAAAATTACCAAATTTTGCCCCGTTCCCCAAACTTATGACCCCTAATATAAGGTCACCATATGAACCACCTGGTGGGCCCCACCAGCCCCCTATTATAGTGTAATTTCATGTAATGTAGGAGGCATAGGCAGTTATTTGCCTATACAGCAGTGACTACAACATCTCATCCCCACAATGTATATATGGGTGATGAGATAATAACTTGAGACAGAAATAAGATTTTGACTTGCTCTTTCTGGCAGTTGGTTAATATGGGGGATGCACACAGGGTGCAGGCCCCCCCCTCCCCCTCCCCTTTCAGACCACATTTACTCCCACACTAGTCTCCTTTTGCTAAAAGTTTCCATTTTTATTGATATCTCCGTAAGTCTAAAGCTAGAGTTGTGAGAAGAATAACGTCTTTGCAACCACATGCACAACAGAACAAAGGTTAGTCAGATCTTATGGGCATGTCGCCCCTTTCGGAAAATCATGGCTCCATACCTGAATATTGTTATCTTTTATCTTATGAAATAATGATTGTATCAGACTTATAAGTCCCCTCCCCCCCGCTAATCCCAAACCACACTATTGAGCCTGCACATTGGCTTACAGATATATTTGATTGATAAGTGAAAGTGATATGGCATTAGTTTGCAGTTCATCGTATAAATGCCGGCAGCTTTCATGATAGACAAGCTTCACATTTTTGGGTCATAAACTAGGATAACTTGGTAACCTGGTTACATTTGTTGTCTATTACAGCAACACCACCTTAACATCTGTAAGCGCTACCCGGTGGATTGCAGCCAATGTGGCAAAACAGGGTTACTGAGAGAGCAGGTGAATAAGACTATTTATTACATTAAAGCATTAGTTCAGGGGTCCAGGAAGTCTCATCTTATATGAAAGAAGACTTCAAAAGAAACCAAATGGTGAAGGAAGTATTTCAAAATCTTATTCTGTTAAGGAGATATCAAGTTTAAAGGTTGGTATAATTTGTGTAGAAACGACTGAAATCAGACTAGTTGTGACATCACAGCCTCAGATTCTTCAAAATCTTTATGTATTCTGTCATATTTTGTCCTTTGGTTTTTTTACTTAAAAACCAAGGGATATGTCACAAAAATAGTAAAACAGCATCTTTTAGGGTAATTAAAATTTACTACCTGAAGAAAGTTTGAGGAAAATTAATTCAAATACATAAAAAGTTAAACAAAATTTTCTTAATACATTAACAATTGTTAAGAATGTGAGAAGGGAAGATGGCACTTGGATTAATGGAATAAGGTATTGAAGTAGTTTCTTCACCATTTTGTTTCTATTGAAATCTTCTTTCATATCAGATGGATTTGCTTGACCACTCAACTAATCCTTTAATAATGTATGTGTTGATTACATGTAGTTTTAAGTGGGGGAAGTGGCATAGCTGGGGCCGTGGGGTGATTGGGGCCGGCTATGGTATATAGATATAATGAAATATTTTTGTCACAGGCCAACTCATCATGGAGGAGGCTTCCCCCTGCCCCACTCAGTAGGGGTCTAAGGAAGACCCAAAAATCGGGATTTTCTTAAAAGGGCACTAATGTTCATAATGGGACACATAGAATTTTCCAATCCCCCTCCCCTTCCCCTCACGTTTTTCTTTAGTAGCAAGCAAAGTGGATCAATGATGGACCAATATTTGTTGATGTAATTACACTAGCATGTAGGAACTGCAAGTTTGTGTAGAGGATTCTTATAGTCCTACACTGAAAGAAGCTTCATTTGTGAATATATATATATATATATAAATATTTTATTTTTTTTGGAGGAGGGGGGCAGGGTTCCCCTTTCCCCTCCCCCTCACGGTTTTCTTTAGTAGCAAGCAAAGTGGATCAATGATGGACCAATATTTGTTGATGTAATCACACTAGCATGTAGGAACTGCAAGTTTGTGTGAGGATTCTTATAGTCCTACACTAAAAGAAGCCTCATTAGTGAATATATATATATATATATATATATATATATTTGTTTTTTTGGGTGGGGGTAGTGGGGTGCCTTACCTGGCTCAGAAATTTGGAAGAAGAAAAAATGGCCCAAAACTTGTTGATTGACTCTTTTCTCTTTGATCTCATGTGGTCATGATTGGGTAATACATATTATTTTGGGGAAATTTAGATCTATGCCCCGTAAAAGTCGAGCTCATACTATTTAGAATATGTGCAATTTTGTTTTGAAGTTTAACTGTGTTGTCTTCATTTTTTTCAGTTATCAAGCCATCTTGATGCCACTGATGGAGATTGCACAGAAATCATTGTTCCATGCGTCTTCCAGGGAATAGGGTGCAATGAACTGGTGATTATCTTGAGGCCTTTCTTTACATATACCAGTCACTTTATTTGGCCCACCACTTTTTCAGAAATTGTGGTACTGGTGGGCCAAAAATTCATTTTTGTAATTTTTCACCCTCGGAAGCTTTGAAAAGCAAAACAAGGTTCACTAGCAATTTCTATATGATTTGGAGGAAAGAGATTAATTAACCTGTCTGAGTTAGACGATTGTCAGCTTTTTCAACCAATCACAGCATGAATTTGCCTAGCAACAAAATCTGCATAACTAAGTGGGGCAAACATCCTACGCGGTACTGATGCAGTACAACTAGTTAGCTGCACGCACTCATGTAGTCAATGCAAGTTACACACGAGATGGAGTGACTGCAAATTGGTGAACAAAAATTGCACTTACAAAGCTGCGTGCTTTGTAAATTTGATTGCTGTTACCCAGAATACATAGCAAACTGAATTTTGTTTATCCCTTGTCCTAAAAACTCATAAAGATCCGGACAAGTGCAATAAATTGATCAAAACTTGCGAAAAACCTCGCCAACATCTAAATATCAATGCATTGGTAATGCACGATTGGTTTGTTTGCTCCACCTAATTACCGCATTGCTATGGTGGGTGTGGCTTATTTCGTAACTCGGAGACATTAAATCCAAGGGGTACGTTTATCCATTTGTCATTATTATGTTATTAAAATAAAACAAATTGTCTCTCCCAGAAGAACACCCTCCTTCTCCAAAACACCCGGTGGCGCCAAAGTTTTTACTTGCTTTTCAGTCTTAATTTGTAGGGAGGGGGGAATTTTGAGTGTCTGGCGGGCACGCACCACCACCAAAAATGTTTGGCAATGGCCATTCATGATACCTGGGACTATGCCCAACATTTGGCTTCAAAGGTATGAAAAAATACATTACAAAATTATCACTATGATTGCTGGTTTTACAGGTGCTCAGAAGAAACATGGCTGTTCACAAAGAGGAAGCGCAGGTCTTCACTTCCATCTAATGTTCACATACATCACCAAATTGAATGGCCTACTGACTGGACAGGAAGCGGTACTTCGTGAAACTCAAGAGACTTGCAACCAGCTCATTTGTGAGCAAGCTGATCTGGCAAGGTATGATAAGCTATACACTTTAACAATAGATCCCTTCCTAGATACTTATTGGCATGGTCTGTCTGAGAATAGGGGCAATGGAGGAAAATATACCCCAAAAGAATTGCTAATGATCAGAGAATACGAACTAAAATTCTCATAGCCACCATCAGCCACGCTCCATGAGAGTTCAGAGATATTTCAGTTTTAAAAGAAATGCTGGGGCCACATTGAAGGCAATGATGAAGAGATGATTGCTTAAATTTGAAAGTGGAATCCAATGTACAGGGTGAAGGGGGTATTGGTGGGTGGGGTATGGGTGGGGGTGATTTCAATCTGAAATGTTGAGACCTTTTAGCTACTAGATTTGTTTTAATTTGTGGATACTTCAAAGGAGAAATCAGATATTTTTGTATTGGGTACGGTACGCTAGTTAATATTTATTTTATCACATTTGTGATTTCTGTGTTGGTTGGCTGTTTATTGAAGGGACTATCAGTACTTGGTGGTGTGGATTACATGATTATTCCACAAACATTTTTAAGATCTGACAAATTACATTTTCATGAAAAGTACTGCTGGAGGAAAGAACATTTCCCCATAATTTAAGAAAGGGGAGGGTGGGGAGGGGGTGGATTTCCTGTCGACTTAGATCACTTTTGGTAGGAAATAAGAAAATTGGTTCATTTTCTGTTATTTCAGACAACTGATGGAGAAGAATGAGCTGCTTAGCATTCAAGGAGATCAAATTGCAGAACTTAAAGCGACAAGTTACACAGGGGAGCTACACTGGAAGGTAGCTTTGCCAGCCCAAAATTACAGCACTCCCATCTTAAGTCCAGTGTTTTACACCAGTTGTCCAGGGTACAAATTTCAGCTGTGTCTTGAGCTTCGAGGTCATGTGGCCCGGAATGAAACTCATGTCTCGTTGTATGTGATGCTTTGCCATGGCGACCATGATGAACAAGTGTTTTTTCCATTCAACGGATCATGCAAAGTGACGCTTTTCAACCAGTCCCACCGCGGTGGCCACTCCTCCAGTGCAAGTGAAGAGAACGAGAACAGGAATCACGTTACCTCTATCGGGTGTTTCAACATTCCACGCGTGGAAACTGCCAGCAGTCAGAATCAAAAAAGAGGGCGCCTGCGCTACATGAAGACTGATGATCTCACAAAGGGAAAATATTGTCATAATGGGGTGTTGTACTTCAAGGTGGAAATTTCTAACAGTGGTCTGCAAGCAACCTGGAAGCCGATGAGTGTGTGCAACTCTCACTCTTTGTGAGAGACATTTTGATGAAAGTTTTATGATTTATGTTACATGATGGGAGGCTGCTACATCATCTATCAAGGAATTCTGTGGATCCGAGTCCATTTCTTGCCCATCCTGATATGGCGGAATTGTATCAAGAGTATCTTGTGACAGCTTCCTTACGTCGTATAATATCCAATAATTTGATTTGAACCTTTTGTTTTAAGGTACGCGAAGAACGGATCTATTTAGATGTCCCATTTTTATATCAAGATCATTTCTAAGTAAAATTTGTATGTGTAAAGTTGTTTCAATAAATTTATGTATATTTGTGAATTTTTAATTGAAATATAAAGTTACAGGCCTAAGTATTTTTATAAAATCTCTCTCGTTTGTTTTCATATTGATAACAAACAATTTTGGCAGAAGTTGTCGTAAAAAGCAGGCAAGCCATATCCCCCCCTCCCCTACCTAAAAAAAGTATTTGCTTCTTTGCTCTTGCTTATAATTTTCTTATTTTGTGTAACAATGAATACTATTTTGAACTGTTATAGTAATACCTCTTTGGCAAGTTTACAGTATAGTAATTTAGGGACATAACAATTTGTTTTAAATTGCCACTCTTTAAATATTTATTTTGAATAACGCTTGACTGTACACAAGCCTAAAAATAGGGGGATGGGGTAGGAGAACTTGATGGGTCTTTTAGCCTGTTTTGGTTGCCAATGTGTTGGAGAAATGGGGAAGATATTTTGCAAACTGACCAACAGTGGTTTGGCGGCCCCACAAAACGGTAACAAATAATCAAGATCTTGTTACTTGCCATTGCCCCCCCCCCCCCCTCCCTTAATTTCAAACCAGTGTCGGCTTCTGTTTGGGTTTTCACTTTGCATAATCAACGATGGCCTAAAGTGATATGGCACACTTGTAACCATAGGTGTAGGAAGCAGGGGGGGGGGGGACTATTCTTACCCCACTATCCCTCCCCTCTAACCCTATCCCTCATCCCTCCCCCTGAGAAGAACTCACTTCCAGGTTTCATGCTTCTTGCCTAGTTGCTGGTTGGTTTCCAAAAATTTCCCCCAAATTAACCCTTACTCTACCAGAACTTTTTGAAAATGCGCTCAGGAGGCGGAGTCAAAGATTGGGCACCTAAAACGGCGATAATATTGCTGCATGGTAGAGCAAGGGTTAATCAAGGGCTGATTGTTGGAGGGTCCTTTTGTCTTCCAAGCAGCAGAGTCTGGCTCGTTCTGCTTCATTGACCCGCTGGGCCGCCCACCGGGATGGTGCTGCATATATTTTTGAGTTGGCACACTTGCCGCGAGTTGATTAGCCCTTACTCTACCAGCACTTTTTTGAAAATGTGCTTGGGAGGCTTGCCTTCCTCATCCCCTCCCCTCCCCCCTTAACCCGCCCTCAACTCCCCTCAACCCACCCTCTATTCCCCCTCAAACCCCCCTCCCTCAACCCCCCTAAAAAACCCCTCACCCCCCAATATATCAATTCTAACTACGCCACTGACTTGAACATTTATAGAAACTTAATTTACCAGTGCATTTTTTACGATTGTATGATTTGCTCCAACTTAATACACAATGCATAAAATCAGACGGATGGTGGAAAATGTTTAAATCTGGGTAGAAGGGCGCAGGATTTAAGGGGCACTTTCCGACTAACATTTTGAATTGCATACGACAGCATACTGCTTTCACAGGTCAGAAATTTACTGCATGGTGTTGGCCATGATGTCAATGATATAACAAGATACTTGTGGCAAAATAAAATTTGGGAGGAAAAGGACCTACATCTACGAAACTGGGGAAATTTATAGGTCCTTAGTCAATATAATGTGTATATATGTACAGTGTATATGTCTGTATGATTCACGCACGGTATGGGACTCGTACAAAAAATGTTTCAAGTCGCACGTATCACTCGCGTGTTGTACATGAAGGTAATGCGCACGCGTATTGCTGCTTACAACATTTCTCAAAAGAACTGCAGCTGGTTGGTTAAGTAACAAAATGGGAAAATTCCCCCAGCAGTTAATTGGTCGACGAGATTCACAATATATTGTCTTAAACATTTTATACCTTGCATAGATTGTTTGAATTTCCTTATTGGGTATATGAATTGATTTTTAAGCAAATTCTATTGCAAACTTTTTAAGTCTTGACAGTCACACTAAAACATCCTCACCCAACCTCCCAACTTTTGCTCTTCCCCTGTTTTCAGTAAGGTTTTTTTTTTTTTTTTAAATCCAGGATCCGCCTTTGCAACTGTGCAAGGGGCGTAACTTAAGGGAGTGTGGTGGTGTTACAACCCATATTTTTTTTTCATTGAGCAATTCCAATTCTGACCATTTTGTTGGAAAAAATGGCAGTTTTGAAACAAAATTGTAAGATATTAATCCATATGGTTATACCCTTAATGTTTGTATTCTTTTGCAAAAAGACACTTTTGAATAGGTTCTGGATAACAATAGATTGTTGTTACTTTCATGGCCGTTGGAGAACCGCCTCCTAGCCCCCTCCCACCCTACGTTGGCCGAAAACCGATCTTATCCGTGCAGAAATGTAGAATGTTGGGTGGACTTGTATCCTGGTATATTAGAATATGATAATCTCAGTCTTTGCTTGCAGCTAGAAATCTCCGAATCTTATCCTCCCGACCGCCGACTCGGCACATGATGCTGACAACACCATAGCCTACTTGAGCACTTAAGTCGTGCAGGATGTATTGTTTTAAATCGGATTACATCTCAATCATGCCTGAATCGTTATATCGAAATCGTGTCCTGACTCAACATCATGCGCTGACAACATCATACTTGATAGGGCAGAGATTTATAATGTTAGATGTCTGTATGTTCTGTTTAATTTAAGTGTTAAATCTTAAATCATGCCTGAATCGTCTATATCAGAATTATCTCAACTCGACTCTGCATCATCAGATGATGCTTATTGGCATGGGTGACACGACCTAATATTCAGATATTTGAGAATGAAGAAAATTCGGGGGAAATGGTCAAAAAATTCGGGGAAAATGTGTAGATTCTTGAAAGAGCTATTCCGAAAACTTAATCAAACTTCCTGATTTTTCCGAATCGTAGTCTTAAATTAACAGGGTTTTTTTTATATCCGGTTTTAAAATTCCTCGATTTTTGCGAATCGGGTCATAATGTTTCCCGATTTTTCCAACTAAATATGGATTGCATAATATCTCACTGCAAGTTGGCACGGTTGTAGTCCCTGGATCTGACCATATCAGGAACCTTGGGGCCTATTTTGATAGCAGTTTATCAATGTCTAAACATGTGAATCAGGTGTGCAGCAGTGCCAACTTCCACTTATGGCAGCTGCGTAAGATAAGGCCTTATCTTACTCATGATGCATGTAAGTGTGCTGTTCAATCACTGGTGATCAGCAGAATTGATTATGCTTCTGGTTTACTGAGTGGTTTGTCAGGTGGCCTGTTAAACAAACTTCAACTTGTTCAGAATATTGCTGCAAGACTGATCTCTGGCATAGGTATAAGATCTCATATTACTCCTATAATTTCCCATTTGCATTGGCTCAGAGTACAGTCACGAATTAGGTTTAGGCTTTATGTTCATCTTTTCAAAATTCTACATGGTCTTGCACCAATTTATCTGTCTGAATTAATTCATCTGTATGTCCCAGATCCCAGACTTAGGTCTGCCTCTAATGGCCCACTGATAAGGAGACAGTATGGCAGCAAACAAGTAAGTCGTTACAACTTTGCTGCCACTGGATCATCTCTTTGGAATGAGCTGCCTGTCCACATCAGATCTGCAAGTGACATCAATTTCAAGAAGCAATTGAAAACACACCTTTTTAACCAATAATGTAAAGCACTTAGTTTTGTTCTCAATATAAGCGCTATATAAGCATCTACATAATAATAATAATAATAACTCATGATCTTAATTTCTGCTAAGTTTCCGAACCAGATGATAGAAATTCCCTATTTTTTTAAGTCATGATATTGAATTTTCCAATTATTTCCGAAATGGTGTGAATTCTTGAAAGAGCTGTTCCGAAAACTCTTATCAAACTAATCGATTTTAATTTCTGCTGTTTCCCAACCTTACCTATCTTCTTCGTGCCAAGTGGCACATAAGATCTCAACAGAGCAGTCATTTGCTGTGTTCCGCGCATCGTTCCAGGTCTTCCAACCTGCGCGGCTCATCTCTTTCTTTTACAAGTCCTTCGCCATGTCGCTTTGGGGCATCCTTTCTTCCTTCTGGTGTCCCATGTCAGTGCAATGTTGCTGTCATTATTAGGTTCTTGTCTGAGCACATGTCCAATAAACTTCCACATCCTCTTCTTTATTTCTGCACTCGGTGGTTTTATTTTGGCCCGCTGTAATAACTCTTTGGTGTTCACCCGATCGTGCCATTTTATCTTCAGGATTTTCCTGAAGTATTTGTTCTGGAAAATATCTAATTTCTTCGCATCTCCCTTGTTTACCTAATGTCTCACACCGGGCCATATAATAAGACAGGAAGTAGGAAGTATGAGTGTCTATAAAGCCTTAGATTCGTTCTTTTCACTATATTCGGGCTCCACATCTTACGTAGTCTGATAAAAATTTCCCCTGGCCTTCATGATTATGTTTTTCATATCGTTCGTTCCACCTCCTTCTTTGGACACCATCGCACCTAATTAAGTAAAACGGTATACGTCTTCTATCTCTACATTTCCAATGCGTATTTTCCCTAGGTTTCTTGCATTTATTCCCATCACCTATGTCTTCTGCACATTTGTTTTCAGATCTGTTTTGCCTGCCTCTTTTTCAGTTTAATCTATGTGTTTTATTCTGAATTTGATGGTGGGTTGTGGACATTAGTGCAACATCATCTGCAAAGTCTAGATCGTCTAATTTTGTCATAATCTTCCACCTTATTCCATTAGATCCATCCGATATTGCTCCCCTCATCACCCAGTCCATTGCTATAAGGAATAGGAAACCTGACATTACATCCATGTTTGACCCCTGTTTTAATATCAAACCATTCTGATGCCTCTCCTTTGTCTGCTACTGCACATTTGAAATCTTTGTAGAATACCTTAACAATGTTCACGATCTTCTCTGGTATTCCATATTTGGCCATTATTATCCATAGGCTCTCGTCGTGTATAAATTCGAAAGCCTTTTCAGTCATTGAAATTCATATACATTGTTGCCTGCCACTTATTTGCTTGCTCAATGATATTTCTGAGGGCAAAAATCTGTTCAGTGATGCTTCTGCCTCTTCTAACTCCTGCTTGTTTCTTCCTCAGCTTGTGAAGAGTTCTATTACGTATTCTGTCTATTACAATTCTGCTAAGAATTTTACTCGTAACAGACAGCAGCGTGATGCGCCAGTTCTTGCACTCAGTCAAGTTGCCTTTCTTTGGTATAAGTTAATGATGAGTCCTTTCTTTCATTCTGATGGTATCTTCTCATTTCGCCAAATCTTTCCAAGTAGGGTCAGGACTTTACTAGCAGTAAAGTCTCTGTCAGCTTTCAGTAACTCGGCGGTAATCTAATCTACTCCAGGTGCTTTCAGTAACTCGGCGGTAATCGAATCTACTCCAGGTGCTTTCAGTAACTCGGCGGTAATCGAATCTACTCCAGGTGCTTTTCCATTGTTGAGTTGCTTTATTGCATCTTTAACCTCAGTCAGACTTGGTTCCACAATATTCATCTCTTCTATTGGGTTGTTGTTACCATTGTTTTCAGTTATTGGGTTTGCTGGTTCTGGTCTATTGAGAACTTCTGCAAAGTGCTCTTTCCATCTCCTGTTGATTTCATCCTCTCCACTGACTAGGTTACCATCTTTGTCTCGTATAGCAACACTCTCTCTTGGCCTTTCATTGCAGAGCATTTTGGTTAATCCATACAAAGTTATCGTATTCTGATTTCTTGCCGCTCTTTCTGCTTCACTTGCAATATCATCCACCAATTCTCTCTTGTCTCTTCTAATTCTACTCTTTACTTCTCTGTCTTTATCTCTATATCTAATCTGTAGATTTGTCTTAATTCTTTCAGATTTTGTATTAATTATTCTTGTTTTGATTTTATGCCTTTGATCTACCATTGTCCATGACTCTTCACTTATCCATGGCTTCTTCTTCAGCCTCTTTTTTCCTCAGCACCTCGGCTGCTTCTGTGTACACCTCCATTTGTCTATGATCTCTATCAATGTCATCCGTTTCGTTGCCCCACTATCATTACCATCATTTTCTTGTTCATCAAGTGCTTGATATATGTTCTTCTAAAGAGCTCTTTGGTTCTTTACTGTCAGTGCAAACTTCTTCCTCACTTCCTCATTTCTCAGCTTGTCTGTGTCATATCTGGTTCTCAAGTTTGTTGCCTTCTTTTGGACCTTTTTCAGTCTTAACTTGATGGTGGTGCACACAAGAAAGTGGTCACTTCGGCAGATCTCGTCACTCTGGTATCGTAAACTGAGGTCCTGAATCTCCTCTTATCCGTGTGTGATCTATCTGGTTTTGCGTTCTCCTGTCTGGAGACACCCAAGTAGCCTTGTGGATTTTCTTTTAAGGAAAGAGTGTACGTGTAATCACAAGGTCATTCATTTCACACAGTACGCACAGTCTTTCTCCGTTTTCATTCATCACGCCTGTCCCATGCCTTCACATGACTATTTCGCAGTGATCGTTGTTGTCACCAACTTTTGCATTCATGTCACCCGTCACAATTAGCATGTCATGTCTATGCACCTTCACTCCTTGTAGCCTGGTGTAAAAGTCATCCTTGGTCTCTTCTTTTGCATTTGCTGTGGGTGCATACACATAGATCATCGTGTTTGGATTATAATCTAATTTTGATAATTCTTTCATTTACTGGTTGCCGGTCAATAAGGGCGCTTTCTGTCACCTTGGACATCATAATTGCAACCCCTTGCCTGTGGTTGTCGTCATCTCTTCCAAATTAAGGCACAGTTTTACCACTTGCAAGTCTCATCCTTCATTGCCCTGTCCAGTGACTCTCACTGATCCCCATGATTTGTATTTTATTTTATATTCATCTCCCTTACTGCTTGGGATACGTTCCCACTTTGATACAACGTCCTCACATTCCAATTCCCGATTCTCATCTTCGTTGTTTGATTTACATTCGGCTTATGAGCGTCCTCTCGGCTTTGGCCCAAACGCGTCATGATTGCTCCTCTGGCTGTCTGGCGGAAGCTGCCACAATATCATCAAGGTTTACATTTGTTGAATTGCTCTGTTTATGGTTTCTGTAATCATAAGTGATTTACAGTGTGGAGGGATTAGCCCCACGACTTACCCCAACCTGGAGGGCCAGGGTTTTGCTGCAGGGGTCTCCTTCCCTTAGACGACTCAATCTGCACAGGTTTAATAAAATACTGGTCTGGGTTGTTAACCAACTACCAACCAGGGTTTGAGGTCAGAGTTTTCCTTCTCCCAGACAAGTTGCCTACCAGGGCTAACAAGACTTGTGTCTCGGAGTTTTTTGGTTTTCCATCCATACCCAAACCCCTGTCAGTTGCTCTAGTTGCATAGCAGTTAGTACCACGAGAAGGTCGGGTTGAGTTGTGAATAGAGAGGCGATAATGGACAGGCAGACTGACAATACTGCAAGCTGTACATACAGCTGGGACAGTGTAGAATGAAAAACAGGATGAAAAAGGAAGGGAAGGCATGCAGGACGAGAAATGTTAGGCAATGAGTAGCAAAAAGGCAAACAAGCTGAAGTTACGCATCTACACAACATTTACTCACTGTTTTTGAACCAGATTATACAAATTCCTGATAAGTCATGATATCAATGAACTTTTCCGATTATTTCTATAATGTTGTTGAGTTAACTTTCACATTTTTCGGAATTATAGTCTTAAATCATTCGTTTTGTCAATGTTTCCAAATAATTGTATAAATTTTAAGATTATTCCACAAAATGATAATACTTTTCCCATTTATTTGAATCGTTATCTTAAACTTGTTAAAGTTCCTAACTTCTATTCTGAAGAATGATATCAAATTTCCTACTTTATTTGAAACATAAATGAAGCTTTTCAGTATTTCTGAAACATGTCACTGTAACTTTAATCCTGATTGTTCAACTTCGTTATCATACATGTAGGGGTGGATACGGGAATTTTGAAGGGAGGGTGGGGTGTTGGCAAGAACAAGAGCATATAGCCCACGGAAGACCAGTGGTGTCACAATAAGATTTTTGTAGTGGTGGGGGAGAAGGTACAACAGCAGCGTAGTAATAGAGGCATGGGGAGAAATTCCACCCTGGCCGATTTTTATCTTTAAAAATTTAGAACATGTGCGAAAGAAATCGAACAAATCGGGAAAATTTATGTACATTTTCCGAAAAATCTGCCATGCATAATTATCATTTTTAAATGGTTAAGTTTTCAGAATAATTATTAACTTTACAAAAATAATAATAAAATCGGTTTATTTGCTCAAAATTTTGCTCAATTTTTCAAAAATAGGTCCAACAAATTGACTATTTTGGGCTAGTATTCGGAAAATTTGGGTAAAAAGTTATGCTTTTCGGAAATTTCACTAACTTTGTTCCACTGGCTGGCTGGCTGGCTGGGGCACAGCAACTTCTCGAACTACATTGGTCATGAGAGTCTTCGAGCAGGGAGCAATGGCAAATTTTCTGTAATATAGCTCACATTTGGTAAAAATGCACAAAATTTGGTTAAAAGTCAACCAATGTTGTTTAAAATAGTACAAATGACGTTAAAAATCGCTTAGATTTAATAAAAATTTGCCTAAATTTCCCGAATTTTGTTAAAAATTGCAGAAATTTAGTTTAAAATGGCCCAAATTTGGTTTAACTTAAAACATCGTCCATTATATATCAAATTGGTAGCGATTACCTTGTTTTAGTTTGTTCGACATCAGTTAATATTGATTAAGTCAGATTAAAAAGTCATATTTTTTGGCACTTTTGGCCACCTCTGGCACCGAATGCTGGATACACCATGTACCACTGCCCATAAGGGGCCATGGTAAAACTCCGGAAACTGCGATTTTAGCTTTTGATCAGCTCACTTTGAAAGGGAAAATCGCATATCAAATTCTAGATTTAAAATATGCGTTTATATTAGGTGGGCATCGGGTGGGTGTGGGGAACAGGGATAGGAGGTTGGGCACGGCACAATGACAAACATACAACTGTACAAGGGCACATTTTAGGTAATATTAGAGGACCTTGCCATCGAAGGCGGAGTGTACAACCCCGGTATACCACCCTTTGGATCCGCCCGCCATTTATTTTCTTTCAAATAATGATCACAAATTTCATTTAAAAGTCTAGACCGCAATTTTGAAAAGCAAATAGATAAATGAAAAATTAAATTGAAAAAGAAAACCACACACACTCAGAAAAAGAGGCTATAGTTCGCAGCCCTGCGCCTCATCTTCATGCCACCTTTCAAACACTTCAAAATACTTCAATTGGAACTGCAAATATTAATATGTATGTGAAAGCCATATGTTACCGAAAATTCGGGCACTTTCAGAAAAACCGGGCAAATTTAGTTGACACCCCCCCCCCCCTCCCACAAGGTGTGAACGTTTGCGACGCCTCTGCAGACTGCGCTCGGATTAGGCAACTGAAGGGCAAGTATATATGAAAAATGACCGCACACACGTTTAAAGTCAACATCCCTGATGATCATGGGCCTTTTTTGAGCACCAAAAAGCTAGAAATCTTCAAAGGGCTCAGAGCTGCATCCACGAATCCAAAAATTGTGGCCGAATATTATGCTTTTATGCAATTTCATTGTGGCCGAACATATCGACGACATTCCAGAGGGTGACGAAAATTGCGCAAATAATCTATTGTTCAATAACTGGGTGGCGCAGTTCAAAAAAATTCCACGATGATCTCAAACAGTGAGTCATGGTGATCTTCTCGATTTGGAACATTATAAGATTAATGACAATACTTCTAAAAATATAGTCAATGATATCATTGAGGACTACGCCCTGCTGCGCCCTGCTGCGCCCTGCTGCGCCCTGCTGCGCCCTGCTGCGCCCTGCTGCGCCCTGCTGCGCCCTGCTGCGCCCTGCTGCGCCCTGCTGCGCCCTGCTGCGCCCTGCTGCGCCCTGCTGCGCCCTGCTGCGCCCTGCTGCGCCCTGCTGCGCCCTGCTGCGCCCTGCTGCGCCCTGCTGCGCCCTGCTGCGCCCTGCTGCGCCCTGCTGCGCCCTGTTGCGCCCTACTGCGCCCTGCTGCGCCCTGCTGCGCCCTGCTGCGCCCTGCTGCTCCCTGCTGCGCCCTGCTGCGCCCTGTTACTCCCTGATACGCCCTGCTACGCCTATTTCTTAAAAAAAGAACTTGCAAATTATCTAGATAAGCAGCTGGTTTCATTAATATTCTCGAGGTTTCATCAATTTACAATTAACTGTGTCTTCTTGTCTTACATCGAGAATTGCCTTCATTCATTCAGTGTGTGAATATATATTAAATTTAACTTAAATTTTCGTTGACTGCTGCTTGAGGAACAAATTATCACAGAAAATCTTTAACTTTAACTTTCTGCCGATATAAATCTTAAAGTGGATCTATATAACTGTTATAAGTCTTTCAATGAGCTCATAAACTCCGACGGTTTTAAAACTTTGAGAGAAATCATCGCATTGATCAATGTTATTATTGTCGCGGAACTGCATCATTGACATCTTGGAATAATAAAGGACATAGGCCTACCTAAATATTTATCATCGTGTAAACCTCCGAGTATAAACCAGAGTTACTATAAAATTGTATAACTCCGGAATATCGGGGTTACTATATAAATTTTGGGTAACAGGACTAAACATGAGACCCACCTAATTGCAGATATGATGATTCCAAATAGGTTGAATGATTGCCCATTTAATAGGCAAGAATATAAGACACAGAGAAACTAACATAATTCCAAATATATACCAATAGAATCAATTCGTAGCTCAATTAAATCAGACTGGAAAATATCATTAAGAGGATACTAAATTCAATAGACCACAAGCATGAAAATATTCCTTGACTTAAAAGTAGCAATCAACAGTTACAATAACTATCCCTTGCTATAAACTAAGTAAACTTATTGGCCAATAAGAAATGTTTAACTTACAAGTATTCAAAACGTGCAACACACATCATCACCCCACCACAGTCCACAAGCTTCTCCCCTTTCAAACATACACACAACCCCGTAACAGTTTATTATTTTATTAATGCTAGTAACGTTTCTGTTATTACATGTATTACGCCCAAAATATATTTTCAATTTAAAGGATTAGTTCAGTGGTCAAGCATGTCCATCTTATATGAAAGAAGACTTCAAAAGAAACAAAATGGTGAGGAAAGCATTGCAAAATTTCATTCCGTTAAGGAGGTATTCAAGTTTAAAGTTTGGTATCATTCCTGTAGAAACGACTGAAATCAGACTAGTTGTGATGTCACAGCCTCAGATTCCTCAAAATCTTTATGTATTTTAAAGAAAGTTTATTTAATTTGTTCACTATTTAAATCATTTTCCCTCAAACTTTCTTCAGGTGGTATATTATAAACACCATTCAGTTTTACTACTTTTTTGACATATCCGATGGTTTTTAAGCCACAAAATCACAAGACAAAATACGATAGAACACTTAAGACTTTGAGGATTCTGATGGTAGGCTAACTTTGAGATTATTGTTTTTAATGTACCATTAGATTATCATTTTAAAGAAACCACTTGAAGTTTGAACATTCTGTTTAAAATTTAAAGTCATTGATCTTGTTTTTGTCTTTTGGAATTATTCTGTTACTTTTCTATTTTTGGTCCATAACAGCTTATGACTTTAGGAATTAAAAATCGCCTCTTTTCATCATTTACATTTTGCATCCAACAATTGTAGCCGAACTTTATGCTTATCTGTCAGTGAGTATATTTTAACATTATAATTTGAAATTGACCTCTTTTAATCACTTACATTTTGGAAATTTGTGTTTATTTTGATTTTAATTCAAATATTCAGATCATTTAGGACTTCGCCACTGGGCCCATTTTCAAGGTTTATATTCATCAATTACATGTCGGATTTTAGTGTTGATTTTAATCCACTTTAAGACAAAAAAAATTCTTTAGACCAAGACTTCACTCTTGAGCTCCATAAATTTGCAGGAAATTTTTCAATTTTTATGGGAAATTTCTCGTTTGCCTGTTGAGAAATGGTAACCCAAATGCTTATCAGATTCTAACATTTGAATTTAAAGTTGTCTTCTTTTTATCAATAACATTTTGGAACTATGTCTGTTTGTGAACGTTTTCAGCCATTTTGGGGCATGAAAAACAAGTCTACATCTTCAGACAATGTCGTCACCCCTGCACAGTTATGCCCGAATTCCTCAGTTTTAGGGGAAATTTCTCCTTAGAAATGGTAAACATATAATGCTTATCTAAGTAGATTTTAGTATGAAAATTTAAAATTGTATTGTCTTCTTATCATCACTTAGATTTTGTTTTTGTTTATTTTCATACATTATAGGGCATCAAAGACAATCTTCAGAGCTTCCGGGGTTTTCACCCTTCCAAGAGACCCGGAATTCTTCTCCTCGACTCTTGCTTTGCCCGCACACCCCACCATTTACATTTTGGAACTTTGCGTTGATTTTCAGCCATTTTGGGGCACCAATAACAATAAATCTTCAGACCAGGGCTTCGTCCATGAACCCCCACAAGTTTGCCAAATTAACTCAGTTTGCAGGGAAAATCCCTCCTATACTCTCCTATGCCAGTTTAGAAGCTCCTTGCCCAAACGTCAGTTATCTGAGTAGATATTAACATTCGAATATGAAATTGTACTCTTTTTATCACTTACATTTTGGAACTTTATGTTGATTTCAAATGTTACATATCACTTACTTGCATTTGTTCAACCAATAAAGGTCGGATGACCGAAACGTCTTGCTTTTAAAAGTTTTTAATAAAGTTGCTCTAAGGAGTGGTTGGAAGTTGTATTTTCTTTCTTTCTGCAATGTATTACATATATATACGTATATATATATATATATATATATATATATATATACATTTATATATATATATATATATATATATATATATATATATATATATATATATATATATATATATATATATATATATATATATATATAATATTTATATATATATATATATATATATATATATATATATATATATATATATATATATATATATATATATATATATATATATATATATATATATATATATATATATATATATATATATTTATATTTATATATATATATATATATATATATATACATATATAGTTTTTTTTTAATAAGTCGGATAAATGCAAATTTTCATCCGGCAAATTTGTCTTACCCCCTCCTCCACACCCTCCCCAGTTTTTCTTGCATCTATATCGTGGCATATAAACCTGCGTGCTGGCGTTCTTAAAATCAAAATGTCTCCTACAGCATAGTCTTACGGCTATAAAGAAATTCGCAAATTGCTCTATTCTAAATGTTGTGGCTAATCAAAAAATCTTCTGCAATTTTCGAGATATGTTGACAAAATTTCCAGTGGTTTTACCACAATTCCTTACAAGTTGGCAACTTTATTCTAAAAATTCCCCAACGTGGAAGAAAGCATACAAGCGGAAAATAATCCTTCCAGGTATTTCCCTCATTTTTGGGGAATCTTCTTTGATTTTCTTTCAATCAAAAAATTCAAAACTTTCCACTAATTTTACAATTTTGCTTCAATTTTACCAATTTCTTTTCAATTTGACCTTCCATTTAACATTTAACCCGGACATAGGAATTCATTTATTTTATTTCGTTCCCGAGAACATCTTGTTCCCGCTCGTCTCGTGGGAACAAGATGATAACTCGTGGGAACGAGATATTATCTCGTGGGACGATGATCAATGTATTGTGGGAACAATATCTCGTGGGAGATACTATCTGCTGGGATAATATCTCGGTATATAAGCGTCGTAAAAAATTCTCTCATTTTCGGGCAATTTCCTTTTATTTTCGGAAAAATTTTCTTTAATTTTGGGAAGTTTTTGTATAAAATTTCGGGATTTTTTCTTTAATTCTTAAAAGATTTGCAATAACTTAAAAAAGCTTTTCCTTTAGTTTTACTACTCGTTTAATTTAAATTACATCTTAATGTGGCCGGGAAGATGAAATGCAGTCCAAATCAGGCAGTCAGCAAATCTTATATTCCTCCTCCCCCCAGTCAAAATGGTACATTAATCCCCCCCCCCTCCCCCCCCCTAGTCAAAATGGTATATTATAACGCGCCTGGATGATGGGGAATCACAATTGGAACATAGGCCTACTGGGCGGCATAAAAGGAGGGAGTCGGAGGGGGAGTTTCCTCTACGAGGCTAGCCTTTTTCCTTTATGCCCCACCTGAAATTATGTTGTTGAAACATGTAAAATAAGTCACTTGTGCAGCATAATTTGATCAAAAATAACCTTTGTAAATATGGAAATTCTAAAAGATCCCAAACCCAAAATTTCGTAAAACTATTGGAAATTTTGAAAAAAAAATCGGCAACATCAAAAACGTTTCCGAAAAGTGAAGAAAATTTTCCGAAAATGAAGGAAATTTCTCGACAATGAAAGCAAATTTTCAAAATTGAAGGAAATTTACAAAAAAAATGATCTCTTTGGAATAAAAAATACGAGAAAGTAATCTGACTCGGGATACAACTCTTCAACAAAAAAATTGTCAGACCTTGACATTATGTTGAAGGGCCGCCCCCCGGACTCTAGTCGCCCACCGTGTATTGGAGCTTTAATATTATTTGAACAGTTGAATATGTGAAACTTGTTTTTCAAGTATATAAGTCTAAAAAACTTAAGCCTCAACAGCAATACGATGCAAATTTTATGTTTGCTTTTGAGGGAAATTGAAATATTAAACACACATACTAACAGCAAAATACTGTTGTATAAAATCAAGACGGGTTCAACTAGGGGACCACTTGCTGTTAGTGTTAAAAAAAGGCCCTGGGTCAATTCGCAGATCCCATGCCTCAAAACTCGCAATCGTGCATATGTCTGTATGTTGGGACAAAATCTCTCAAAATGTTTAAACCCTAGCTCTATGTTATGCGCCAAAATCCGAAGAGGGGGAACTTCATACTAAAAGTGGTAGGGGTATGCATCCCGCCAACCGAAAAATATACCCACATGACATATTTTTTGGTATGCAGTATGAAATTATACAATTTCGATACCAGCAGTATAAAAGAAGTCAATTTTGATACCTGCAGTATGAGTATTCAACGAACACATTGTAAAAATGGACCAGCAGTACAAAATTAACACAGTAAAACCTTATTTTTAGGGACCTGCACTACGAAAATGATGAGAAAAAAAAAAGAGACAATTTTTTTAGTACAATTTGATTATTATTATTTTTTTCATAGTAAAAAAAGACAACTGCACTACGAACATGGTGCAAAAAAGGCACCTGCTTTGGCGGCTTATATACCTCACATGTGGAAGTACGTGCCAAAAATTGTACGAAGAATGATTTGACCGGTTGGATCAAAATTAATTATTTGAATCTAAATGATTGTCACATAAGGACTTAATAGAAGTGACAATCAATCATTTAATTACCATCTAATAAGAACTTTTTAGCATTTTTGTCCCATTTGACGTTCCACACCGTGCATGGCATTCATATATATCTGAAACATACAGTAAACTTGTAAACATTGTATTTGACTGTATACTACACACAGTACAGCTGGTACATTGTGTGTGTAAAATCAGAAAATGGTCTTATGAATATTTAATTTCCACCAATAAAAATAAAGAAAATTTTGGGTACTTGACCAATCACTAGATGGCTATTATAAAAAAAATATCGAAAATACTTCCGCCAATCAAAGTTTCTGTTAATATTCTTTTTACAACCAATCAGGTTACACGAAAAGCACATTTCTTCATGCAAGGTAATAAATTAAACTGTTCATTCATTATTTCGCGCGGTAGAGAGAAGACTTGTGGTATTTTTAACAGCATTTTCCACTGCTAATCAACAAAAAAGTTAGTATGTTTGTTCTATTATTTACTTCAAATTATCAAAATCACTTCATCCAAACTTTCATTTTCCTCATTTATTTTATTATCTATCTTTGGTTTAGCAAAAACTCGTATTATTACATTTCTAACGATTAACAAACAATACAATTTTATACAGTAACGGTTAATTTTGTCGCGGAACATGATTTGGTAAGTCATATAAGTCCGGCTGCAGGCAGTGTTGTGACAATGCTACGTTAACATACGTTTGTTTTAAGCGATTTTCATTGGTTTACATTTTAGTTCAAAAATAAAATAGGGCCTACATTTAAAGCTATTTAGGCATATATTTTTTGTCTTGATTTTGAAATACGTAGGCTTGGTAATCAAGCTGTTCCATTTTAATTCATGTCATTCATTTGTGGTTGAACTTGCAAGTAACCTAGGCTTTTATGCCATGGAATCCATTTTCCATTGTTTAGCCGTAATTTCTTTCACTTTAACCCGTTTATGTATACTGACATTGTGTCATTGCTGGTGTTTACAGATCTGCAACCGCACGAAGGTTATGGTTTTTCCTATGCATGCCTTTGGAATTAAAAGACAAACTTCTGGCAGAACGCCTTAACTTAAACAATTACTTCCCTGAGAATATTCTTTGATAAAATATATATCTTTATCACTAAGGTTCACAACAAATGTTTTGTTTATCCACAAAATAATCCTATATAAAACTTGAGCTCTAGGCCCAGGCCTACTTAAAAATGGTAATGAGTGACAAAACTTAAATGTCCGACTGAATAACTTGGGGGTCCGACTAAATAACTTGGGGGTCCGACTGAATAACTTGGGGAAGGAGGGGGGGGGGGGGGAATTTTCTTACTTTTTTTGGGAGATAAAAAGGGGGATTTTTTGTTGGAAAAAAAAAAGAGTAAATTTTGGCATTTTGTGTGGGAATTTACCCCCTTCAAGTTTAAATAATTTTGATGGCGAATCTTGCACCTTATCCCTTAATGTGAACACTGGGCCTACATCCATGCTGTTAACAAAAATGTGATCCATTATATAGGGCTCATCCTAAAGAAAAATGTACAGTTACGGTATTAAGACTAAAAGTAAAACCCTATTTTTTTCTCACTCGAGCAACCCATCCATATTTTCCTAAATACGATAAACTTGCGTTCTTTCTGCACAGTGCAATGAGTTTTACCTCTATAAGTTAGCTGTGGAACAGTTTTTGGCGGGAGAATTATATGTCTAGTATAGTCCCACTAATTTTTTTTTTTGGTCTCCATGTTTTAAACTTTTGTCAAGTGTCACGCCTGCCGTTTGTACTATTTTTATACTAACTGGTGGAAAAAATGATGTGTGCTGTATTGTATCCGTCTATGTGTCTTAAAAATGGCAAATATTTATTCAACATTTTTGTTTTAGAGCTTGTTTAGCAAAAGTGAACAGTATGTAGTTGCGCATTTCTTTGTATAATTCAAATTATTCTGCTAGTATTTCCATGATCTGATGAATCTAAAATGAATTGGACTTTATTATGATGTTTTTTAGTGTTGCTAATTGTCACTGTACTAATCAAAAGTAAAAAATAGCGATTTTAAAAAGATTAATTGGATTCCAGTTATATGTGAAACACAGATTGCTCATGGTCCGTCGATGTGCCCTATTGTTTTTGGTGGCGAATGTTTTTAATATTAAATTAGTAGGTGGGGCTTTCTGTAAAATTATATTAATCTGAATAAGTTTGATGGAGATATTTTAACAATTGGCTTTCAGAACTGAATAGGTTATATTTACCCTGAATTTGAACCTTTTGTGCAGGAAATTGATTGTTAAGGAATTTATCTTGCAACTTCTAAGACTCTTGAACAGGACGCATAACTTTTTTTTTTTTTTTTTTAAGTGTGACCTACATATAGCCCACATGAGAGGAGCCTTCAGTTGGCTCAAAAAATTACATAAGAAAATCTCACATTTTCTCCTTACAAAAATATAATGCATTCATACTCTCTATAATCTCACATTTTTACAGAGATGGCCCGTACCAAGCAAACAGCTCGTAAATCTACTGGAGGTAAGGCTCCTCGTAAACAATTGGCCACCAAAGCAGCCCGTAAGAGTGCACCATCCACAGGAGGAGTAAAGAAACCCCATAGATACAGGCCTGGTACTGTAGCCCTCAGGGAGATCAGGAGGTACCAAAAGAGCACAGAGCTTCTTATTCGCAAGTTGCCATTTCAGCGTTTGGTCCGTGAGATTGCCCAGGATTTCAAGACTGAATTGAGGTTTCAAAGTGCTGCAATTGGAGCTCTTCAGGTTAGTATTAGAGGGGAAAGAAAAAATCCTTTTAATCGTAAACCATTATTTACACCTTGTTACTGGGCTTTAAAAAATTAATAGCAAGGTTCTTCACATGGATGAATTATTAATTCCACATTTTATAAAGTATTAGATTTGAGAAAACTTATTTGTGGAAGGTGCTGAATTAATTACAATTAAATATATAAAGGTAAGACATGTGACTTGTTATTTGTAGAAAGCTGATTAAAACTGTTCGAGAATTCATAGTTGCATAGTTTGTGATAAAATTTATGTCACTGCTTTATTTCCGATTTTCATGCTTGTATTCTTTTAAAAAAACACCAGGCCGAAAAGTGAGGGCGTATTATAGTATACTGTGGTACTTGCCACATTTTATTAGGTTTTCCTAATTTGAGAGTGACTTTTTGTGTTTTTCCAACCCTGTTGTAAGGTGTAAATATTTGAACTCTTCTGGTACAGGATCAAATACACATCTGGGCAATCATGATTGTGGACAATAACTGAATGCCTGGTGGGAAGATGCATGAGTTATTTGTCTAACCTTGCTCTTGAAAGAGATTGTGATTAGAAAATAGTTGCATCACCGGAAAGTTGAGTACTAATATTTTAGATCTTGCAAATTTAAATCTGCGGCATATATATTTATGTACAGTATGAATAACTGAATGGTTATCTTTTTGCCCTAGAGCTGTCTAAGAGTCTGATATACAATGGTCGAGCTATATAGGGAAGGGTTGGCAGCAAAATCACATTTAGCCAGTTTGTTAAAATTTATTTGTTAAAACAAACCCACACAACCTTTTAGCCCGATTTGAAAAAAATGGTAATTCTTTTAAGATTTTTTTAAGCTAATGTAAATTAACCAATTCGTTCTTTTCTCTCATTTTCAGGAGGCAAGTGAAGCCTATCTTGTCGGACTTTTTGAAGATACCAACCTCTGTGCCATTCACGCAAAACGTGTCACAATTATGCCCAAGGATATCCAGCTTGCAAGAAGAATAAGAGGAGAGAGGGCTTGAGTTTCCCTTTGACAATTTCTTAACTTGTATATATTGTAAAAAGTAGCAAGAAGGGTCGCCAAGTAAAACTGCAGGAATCACGGAATTCTTCTATTGTTTTATACCTCGTGAATGTTTTTATCACCTGTACAACCAAGGGTACTATAATATGTTGGTGGGTGCTGCTAGGTCCTGTAGTGACACGGAATCAAAAACATACCTGTGGACCAACAGAAATAACATGGAGCTCTCCTTGATAGTCTTTTAATTTTTAATCCTTGTGTATGATGTTTTACTGTTTTATGTCATGTATCTGTCAATTGTGTTATATGGTTGTTTATGTATGATATTGATATAGTTAACTGTTTTTTTTTTTTTGTGTGTAAGTAAATTCTGAAGAACGAATCTCTTGTTCCACCCTTGCATAACTTGGTTAAAAATAATCTTCCCCGGATAAAATTACTTTTGGGGATTGCAGTTTTCAGAAAATCTGCATCATAAAGAATTCAGAAACTAAATTAGGGTTTACTGTTCCACATAAGTATCCTTTTTTCGCACAATTAAATAAAATTACTGTATGCAGAACAAAATTCTTTTAAAGTTGAGGTGATGTGTGATTTTTCTCCTTGACCCCTGCTGTTTTTGTTCTTTCTTTAGGGTGGGGGGGGGGTGGGGGTGCATTGCATTTTAAAAATGCTTTCATATTTTTCTAAATCGACCAGGCTTATAGGATACCAAACATGTTATCTTTCCACAGTTCTTTCAAGTGAGCCCCCTTTAACAGTTTTAACTGGCCATTTGTTTGTCATCTTCAATAAACATATCTCTTAATGTCAAACTTACAATTTGTTTGTTGTTTTCTTTAACATATTAGCTATGTTATTTAAATCTTGTAATATAAGGAAAAGGTTTGCCTTACTAATTTTATGTTATTTAAATCTTGCATCCCAAGTCAAGATTTTCACTAATGTCCTGCTTTCAATATATTACCCACAGAAGAAGGGTACTCTTAAAGAGCTTAAGTGTTTCCCCAATTTGGCAGATGTTACGATCATTTTTGCGCCTTGCACAGACTAGTACTTTCCCTACAAAATCCCTCATATTTTTCGTAACTCTAGGACATCCTAGAATTATTATTTCTAATATCATAACAGATTTAAAAAGTGATCAGTTTTGGAACTGATATTTAATCTTTTGCTTCTCCAAATGGTGTTGTGTAATTTTACCCTCTATATGAAGAGCCATACACAAGATCTAGTGTGTGATTAAGGATATCAAAAGAAAATAGTGATTCTTTTAAAGGTAAAAGCACTAAATAAAATGATCAATGCAAAACAAACGGTACAATTTTCTGAAAGTTTGTTTTTAATGCATTGCAAAGAATTTCATAGGTTGTGTCAAAAGTGCAACCAATTGGATAAACTTTGGGTTAGTTGTTGCTCCCTGTCCAAAGACCCTTCGATGAAAATCTCGACTAATTGTCGGAAAAAAGGTCAGTCGATTTTCATGTGGATACGAGTCAAATTGCAACAACTGGATGGAATTAAATATATGATTGGGTTATACATCCTATGCATGAAAGATTTGTATCTATCCGGATCCTTATTAAAAAAATCGCACCTATATTTTAAATAGAAGTTTGAGCAGCATTGTCATCTGAAGTTAATTATATGATAAACCCTTATCCTACCAGCACTATTTTTAAATGCGCCTGGGTAGTGGAGTTTAAAGGCGATGCCCAAAACTGCCGACAAAATCACCGCGTGGTAGAAGAAGACTTTAGGGTTAATTAGAGCTGCGATCGTTTCTAGCTAATAAGTGTAAACGTTCTTAAGTCTTGCTGTTGAAAATTAAATCGCACACAATCGGCTGACAAAATTCCAATCAATGACTTTACAAATACAAACGGTAGACCCGATTAGCATAATCCTTTTAAAATGTGAGAATCACAAATGCAACTTCCTGCACCTATGAATAGGATATTTTGGATTTTGCCGAAATCTTAAGTAGGCTACTTGTGAAATGCACAGCAGTAGACGGTGAAACTAACAATAGGCTTTAAATCCCACTCGATTAAGGGCCGGAACAGTCAAAATACTTGAATTGGTACAATTACATGCAATTATTACCAGTTTAATAAATTTTGCAAGAAAGAAAAAATATTTCAAAATAAACAGTTTTTGAGAGAACTGAAATTCTATGTGCTTCGGAAAGATAACACCATTTTTTCAGAACTTCTGTGGTAGTGGCGTAGTTTTGAAAAGTTTTACGGCGAGGTATCGTAGTACGCAGATTTTCAGTGAAACTGAAAAACAGTCGCAACCTAGAAAGGAAGTTGTATGTTATTAAACTGAACTTCCATGCACATTTTCCATAAAAATGATTTATACTGCAGAAGTAAAAAAAATTACGATTTGGAAAGCAAAACTTGAGCGTCTAAATCGGCAACGAGTCCAGTACTTTTGCCATACTGGCTGCGCGATTTTTATTTACTTCGCATCATAAATTTGAAGCAATTTTGGTGTATTTCTGAAAACTACGGCACTCAACGTGTGTAAAATTCACTTTTTTTGGCGTGTAAACATTTACTAAAATCCCTAAGCGTTCACAGCTCTAGAGTTAAATCAAATCATCCGGTCGTCAGAGCAGCAAAGTAGAGTTTGTTCCACTTCGGTGGGCAGCCCACTGTATTTTTTTTACTTCGCGCACTTGTCGCCAGTTGATTAACCCTTACTTTACTATTCAAAATGCGCCTGGGGGGGCGGAGTCCCAAGACCGGGCACCCAAAACCGTGATAATATCGCCACGTGGTAAAGCAAGGGTTAAGAGTAAAATGAAGTATCTTTTACTCCTTGAGAATGCTGGAATATCACAAGTCCTACTAAGTGCATAAGCTTAGTTAAAGTAAGAGTTACACAGCAAATTTAGGATTCTTGAGAATTTTTTTACCTATATATCTTAGTAATGGCTTATCAAGAGTTTTTTTTAATGTGGGTTCTAGTGCTCTTTTAACATGTATGACGTTGGTAAAATTATTGGATATTTCAGGTAAGAACGCTATCCAAATATTTAAAGGCAGATTTTGCTGATAATTCTGAGCAGCAGTCTAAAAGGATTAGTTCAGGGGTCAAGCAAGTTAATCTTACACGAAAGATGATTTCAAACAATGTGAAGAAAGCATACACAAACATTCTGTTACACAGATATTTCAAACGCATACACAAACATTCCGTTACACAGATATTTCAAGTTGTGTAGAAATGACTGAATTCTGACTCGTGATATCACACAGCTTCACAAGTCTGCATTTGGTCATATTTTGTGGCTAATAAACCATTGGATCTGTCAGAAAAGTAGTAGAACGGAATCTACTAAGGGTAGCTATAATTGCAACACCTGAAGAAAGCTCAAGGAAAAATTAAATAGTGAAAAAGTTTAATGAATTTGCTTTTAAATACATTGTTTTGAATGAAAATTAGGGTGTCAACCTTTCGTAGTAGACTTACAACACCAGTCATTTCTACACAGATTAACCTTTCATAGTAAACTTACAACGCCAGTCATTTCTACATAGATAAGAGCCTTAAACTTGCTTGACCAAGAGCTAATCCTTTCAATGGGTCACAATACTGACAATACAAGTTATCACAAATCGAAGTTTCAGCATTAAGAAATACAAAATTATTTGATCCAATTCTTTCCCAAATTTCAATATTGTGCTCTACTGCAAAACCTGGTTCAAGGTTATAATACTAGCCAACTTCTCTTATTTGTTTTTTTGGTAAAAAAAAAAAAAGGATCAATTTTTTTTAAAGTTGCGTATCATATTGGTTTCTTATAATGCGCATTTCTACATCTTGGTTTCTTATAATGCACATTTCTAATGTAGCTACAGATGGAGCCTTAAAACTTGACTGGGACGGGAAGTAAATGAACACCACGTTGTAACGCTTCTCTTTATGAATAGCATTCACAGAAGCAGGTAGGATGTTACTGTCCTACCAGGCTACCACCAAGACCGATGATTTAATGTCTCCTCCCAAGGATGGTGTATGCCAATCAATCATTGTCATAGAGAAAAAAGAGCTAGCTGCTTCGACGTATCTGTCTGCATAGCTGTGGAAATCAAGTTATGACCTGACCGAGCCTTGACCCCAGACATTGTAGCATCTTGGTCGTGTGCTCTGCCAACTGAGCTACCTGTTCTCCTTTTTGTCTTGCCTGCGAAGCAGGATGAAGCGGCATCCACAAATATTTAACATGAGCTCATAACCTAAAAAATGGTGCACATTCATGTAACTTGGCGCAGAGGTAGAGGACATGGGTACTGTTCAAATGAGCATGATTGGGAGGTTGTGTTTGCATACTTATTAGCTTATTTGCATAACAATCAAAATCTATGATATCTCTTAAATTGAAGTGGGTGTGGGAATTTTATTCACACAAATGATCATAATGTGAAAAGCACGGTCTATTTTTAGTGGTGAGGTTATTGTGCATATTAATTAGGCTATTTGCATTAGAATACTTTCATACAATATATTTATTTCACCTGAGATAAATACTTAGTACAGTGGTAGAAGGCATCGGTACTGTTCCGTTAAGATGATTGGGGGGAATGTGTGTGCGTACTAATTTAGTTATTTGCATAAGCATGATAGTGCTTCAGAATGCTTAAAGTCCTTACATTGGTTGCCAATAAGGTCTAGAATTTTATTTTGGTTGCTATGCAGGTCTTTCAAATGTTTAAATGGATTAGCTCCAACCTACTTAACAAGTAATTTTTATGTAAAACAAAGCAATCATTCACTGAGATCGACTCAATCTTGCACATTCGAAATACCAAAATCTTTGGGAATCGTAGATTTTCTGTCGCTGGGCCAAAATTGGAGTAGATTGCCGGCTGAGATAAAACATCACATCTTTCTCCCTTTTCAGGAAAAAATTTAATACTCTCTTTTTCAATTAGCATTTGAATGATTACTCTGCTTGACTTTTTATTTTGATTGTAAAGTGCCACTAATTATAGTTGGTACTGTAGAAGCGAGCACTATATAAATAACACCTATTATTATTAATGAAAATATTTGTTTCTATGATATCTCTAAAAGTAAAGTGGGTGTGGGGACACAATCAATGTTACTTGTAAAAACATGCACTGTTACTAATTGTAAAATGAGAAAATTAAAAATATATGGCAGACGAGACTTAATAACTTCACATTTCCAATTTATTTGATGGAATCATAATTTACCAGTGCAATTATCAGAATTTGTTTTAGTTCTTGCCCATCTGAGAGATGACCATATCTTCCTTCCTCCTGGAAGAGAGGTGGGGAAAAAATACATATTTCAACTAAATAATTTGCATGGGAGCAGTCATTTTGTTCATACTGCCCTCTACAAACATCAACACAGTTCTTGATAAAAGTAATGTATTTCTTCATAATCTTTATGAAATTTTCTAGCTTATAGGAAATTACATTTCCTTACTGATAAAATCCTTAAGAAGTTTATTTCAGTGCACACTAAATAGAAATTTCCAAGAAGAATTATAAAGAAATCCTGTCCTAACACTGGGTAAATAATGTAGCAGTCTTTCAACACCAAATAAATCTCCTGTTACACATTTAGACATGGATTACATAAGAACTGAATAAGCTTTTTAGATGCAGTTTTTGGCATTTAAGTTTCTTTTTTAATTCTCTATCACATATCAGGTTAAATTGTTGACTGAATTGATTCACACCAAAAGATTCTGCAACAAGTTAAAGGATTAGTTCAGTGGTCAAGCATATTTATTTTATATGAAGGAGGATTTCAAAAGAAACCAAATGGTGCAGAAAACATTCCACAATCTTAGTCCACTAAGGAGATATTCAAGTTTAAAGTTTGGTATTATTTCTGTAAAAATGACTTAAATCAAGACAAGTTGTGATGTCACAGCCTCAGATTTCTCAAAGTCTTTATGTATTTTAAAGAAAGCTTATTTAATTTTTTCACTATTTAAATTATTTTTCCTTAAACTTTCTTTAGGTGGTATAGAATACATAAAGACTGAGGAATCTTAGAGTCTTCGTTCATATAAGATAAACATACTTGACCACTGAAGTAATCCTTTAATACTTGTTAGTACATAAGTGTAGAGCAGCCGTGGTGTAGAGTAATAATACTAAGTCCAAATATACAGACCATCTGAGATGGCTACGGAAACAGAAATGAATTATTTTTCCATATTTGTCCTCTTTCTATTATTTCTGGAACATGGGATGACCGGTTACATCAAATCATTTGCAAATATTTGTCAATTTTAATCATCAAAAAAATTCCAAGACATTTTCAAATTAGTAAAATTGAATAATATAGTGGGTGTCTGTTCCAGATAATTCATTGATTGATTGATTTACTGGTTGAGGTAAGCATTTACGGTATTTTGGATTTCCAAAATAGGTTAAAATGCCCTAAAAATCAATCAATGAAAAGGGGGATGCAGTGCTGAGATAAAAAGAAAGTATCATCTTCCATAATACTTCCTCTAGGGTAGCAAAATTTCAGTCACCTTTTGTTTCTCTTTATTCTACACTTGTTTCATACTTTTGTTTCTCTTTATTCTACACTTGTTTCATACTTTTGTTTCATCCTCTGTATTCTCATCTTGTTCCTCTTCAGGTGCTTCAAGACCTGGCAATCGGTCAAAAAGAGTTTTTTCAAGCTGTCTATCAATATCTGTTTCTTTTCTTACAACGCACCATATAAGAAGAGCATTAACAAGGATGCATATTGTTAATACTTTCCATAATGGTTGCTTTTTATGGGATCCAAAGCTTTTGTTGACTGACCAAGTAGTGGGCCCTGCCTTACTCTTCGTGTACTGAATGGGATCGTCAAGTATTTCCTCTTTATTCTCTAGAGGGACCTTGGAAGAAATGCTTCGATGGGAAGGTAAAGTCCTGATAGTAAGAAGCTTAACATGATCGTGTCCACATGCAGGCAGACAATTAACACAGGTACTTGATGAAAAAGTTGGTCTGAAATAAAAAAAAAAGAATCGAACAAATCTCAATGAGTTCAGTGTAAACATTGCAATTTTCTTTAAAGAGACAAAGTCTGACATAATCCTTATTTTATAAAATAGAATTTATGATAAGAGTTTTATACCCCCAAGCAAGCTAACACAATTTGTTTAATTATTAAAAACTTTAAAGCTACTAGTACTATGGGAGCTACCATTTTGATTTCAAAACATGCAGATTGTGATGTCATCATCCCAGCAGGATGTTGGAATGCTTCGTATTTCTTTATAATCTACCTAAGTTTTCTAGTTTATGCAAAATTCTTTTTCTTTTGTAAGGGTCAAGGACATTTTTGTGTACATATGAAATTATCAAAACATGCTGTTAAAACTTTGTGCCACATCATTTCAAAATAAAGACTTTAATCACATTTATAAAAAAAAATACATTATAATCCTCATGTCCCTGTTGGGGAAATTATGTCATCATGCACAATATTTCATGACAGAATTGAACAAAATGGCAGCCTCCATGTGTCAACTTCAAACATGAACAACTTGAGATAGGAATAAGATTTTGACTTGCTGTTTTGGGGTGTTGGTTAAGGTTTGTATCCTCTATCATATGAAATAATGATTATATCAGACTTTGTGCCTCCTTTAAAAAGACTTGAAACGTTGACCCCACACATATCTAACAACTATATACAATCTCTGAATATCTGACATCAAAGCAGCATCAATAAAAGTACCAGTGGCATATTCAAAGGTAGGGCAACTTTCCCCATGGCAAACTTGCGGATGAAAAACATGTTATGGCCCCAAACTTTTTTGGAAAAATGGTACCTGCCTCCCCCTTCATCCCCCCACACCCTTGGGTTACATTATATACAACTTTAAATGAGGCGTATACAGAAAGCCCTAGGAAAAGTTAGTTTCCCATTATAAGATTACTTCCAGACTTATGGACAAGTGACTTAATCACAAAAAAGAAAAAAAATTATACATGACAAAATACTTCATTAAAATTGAATCAACTGCACATACGTCTATTCCCTTTTATCTCAAGCATCATAGAAGAAAGCAAGCAATTATGTTTTGGCCATTCAACAATCTGCCACACATGTAAAAAGCTGGAAAATGACCCTCGCAGACACTAGGGGTTTCCCAAGGATCTGTTGGGTTTATTCCGAAATCTATCACCTGATGTAACAATTTAATGGGCTGCAGAATGGCTTACAAGGACAATTTTACATATAATTGGCATAAACTTGATGTTTTCCAAGTGGGACTCCAATTGCAGAAAGAAATATTTTTAACTTGGTGAACTGCAGATGTCAAGAAGGGTGTACGTGACCAGCATTTTGGCTTGTGTAGAGATGAAGGGGTGAAATGACAAAATTGACCCCCCTGGCAACACCCATGGATCTGTACACCTTACTTGCTCAATAGGAAAATCGTACCCATACATGACAATAAGGATTTCTATGTTAATGTGTTTGTTTGAACATGAAAATTTAAGAAAGTTTTTCAACTTCTTTCTTTCTCCTTTTCCATTTGTATTGTACATTTGATGTGAAAATAACTTAAAACATTACACCAAAATACTAATTAAGAAGTTCTTAAAAGTGCATTAATTCAAAAAAGCTTTAATGCTCAAGTTACAGTACAAGCAAGAACAAAATAGAAGAAACTAATGATGATAAGAAACAATAGAAAGTTAAAAAATACTTTTAAAAAGTTGTCTAAAATAAATGTTTCTTAAGTAAAGATTTAAAATTTTGTATGACTGAGCTTGACGAATATGGAAATGATATTTGGTCCTGAGTTTTCACTGTTGATTGTTCTGAAAATGGTTGAAATGACAAATCAATCGTTTGTTAACATTTTTTTTTTCCTCATGTAAAATTAGATGAGGAAGCTATTTATCTAGATTTCAAGAAACTGTAATTTTTTTCTTCAGATATAACGGAACTTCCCATGCAGTCTAAACTTAATGACCCCTATGGTTGCCATTTCAAGTGAAGAGCAACTCGGTGATATGATTGTAGTTTTCAAAAGATTTCCTCTCAAATTTGAATGATTCAAGAGTTGCAAGTGTTGAGCCATCAAAATTCAACAAGTAAGGTTTCCAAATCTGCAAAGATTGTTCAGCCTAACTGCTCTACCACTGTACCAGTTTGTAAACTTGGGAGTGGCATTATGGATGTGGGCAGCTCAAACTTAAAAAAAAAAAATTACTGAATGCATATTGGTGTAAGCGAGAAGTTTGCCTTTATTATGAATATAATTATAATCTGTCCTTTAGTTTAGATTTAATTTTGTATCAGTGTCACAGTACAAAGCAAGTACGTACAATATTTCAGAAACAACATAAAATTCTGGCCTTGCAGTCAGTAAAATAGTATATTTGGGAAAAAGAAGAGAGAGAAAGTTAGAAAAACTTAAAGAGGGAGGCTCGTATTAGTAAAATTGTGTAATGAGAATGGGATGCAAACATTTGACGGCACTTCCGGTTGTGAATGCAAGTGCTGTGCTGCCTGTTTGTTCAGTCAGACAGTGGCACGCTGTGTGTGCCGAGTTTTATGTACAGTACTTACGTTACTGTGACAAGAAACTTAGTTTTGTCAGAAAGAAAAGGCAAAAGTAAATAATAATACAATAGTCACTAGACGAAAATTACTGAGAAAAGAAAGGAAAATTCGAAATAAATGATTCAATTTGGGCTCTAACTCATGACTGTTGGTCTGAGAAAAAAAATATGTGACCCATCACCCTAACCAACTGGGCTATTAAATGTGTTGACCTTCACAGCATTTTTAATCAATATTGTAAGGACCCTGTTTTTTTCTTCCTACCCAAGATTTGCCCAGAGTTATCTCCCCTAATTCTTGTCTATTATGCAACTATCAATTGTATGATGCACCCTCCGACCCTCGGGATATGTGCGTCAATGTTCATAGGTGAGTTTTACATTCATACTTATTGACGCACCTCTGCATTGTATTTTTGACTGACAATTGCCTACTTTTGACACACCTCAAAAAGATTTTCTGACGGACATATTGGTAAAATGAATGTCCTTGTGACAAACCTGATAATAATTTATATCGATATTGATTACGAAGAAATAGTTCAGTCCACCAAAAGTGTGGTCGATTTAGTGAAAACTTGTGAGGTACTGACATAATTTGACATAAGGCTCTGTTCATTTTCTTAAACTTTTTTGGTGTATTCCTCCTTATGGAATGCACATAAATATATTTATGAATTTAAAAATTTGGAATGTTAAAATATTCTTTTAGAAATTCTATTGTTAATAATAGTTGCAAATTTATTTTTCATCGGATTGATACTGTACTTAATACCTCTTGCCTGAATATTGTGTGTATCTGATTGTGGTTATGGCCTGTTCATTGCTGTAACTTAGTTGCATTTTTATAATACATACAATAGGTATTGGGACCAACACAATGTTGTTTGATATAGGTTTTAACACAACTGAAAGAATGACGACATTGACACACCTATTATTCTTTGAATGACTGATATTTGATGTACAATGATTTACCCCTGTGTCAAAATTTGATTGTAGTTGACGCAACATTGACCCACATATCCTGGGGGTCGGAGGGTGCGTCATACAATTGATAGGTGCATTACAAGGCAGTGTAGTGTTATGTAGTCAAGTATGTTAAGTTTGTTGTTAACGGCTATAGTGATAGAGGAGCTATAGACAATCATTTGCATTTTCTAGGTTATACAAAGAGGGACTTACTGGCCACATTCCCTTCCCTAATTTACATTTCTTTTGAGTTCTTCTTGAGATCAAGTATGTAAATTACATTAACAGTCAGGTATCTGGTATGTAAATGAGCTTGGCAGATACTGCTTGTACAAATTATATTGGTTATAGTTGATCATGTTATACAAGGTGTGGTTTATTAGGAATCAGTGAGTTATAGTTGAGAAGCAAGACTAAGTCTTACAACCTTGCAGTAAGAGTATTTTATTTCACACCAGACTCACAGTTTTGTTCTCAGTGCTTAGGGAGTGTGTGCTGACAGTTGCAGTGACTAGAAGCCTAGCCAACCTCAATCTATTAGATAAGGCTTGACTAAGGCGATGGGATCCTAAGGAAGAGAAATCTCCGGGAAGAAATCAGCCAGTTCTTATCACTTCAGTTTTAGGTCTGACTGCAGCGAGGGAAAAACAATAACATAATTACTCTCCCATAGTTGTGGAAGAAAGCATGGGAGAGTAAGATTGTATGCACTATTGGAGCTCCTGTTGGAGTTGACACTGTTGGAGTTTCTGTTAGAGTTGTTGAGACTTCAATTTTCTCTCTTGGTGTGCTGCTTTTTTCTAAGCCTAGGCCAGCTCGGTTCATTACAATATATACATTGAAATACGAGACAACGAATCGTGCAGCATTTGGTTGAAATTTTACCCAATCAAACAATTTAATTCCATATGACGATTTTGCTTCTTTAATTTAGAACTCTCCGGGGTCTTAGAAATGCTTTTCATCCAGACAGTACAGTATACATTGTAGGCATCACACATTCAATTTATGCTTTGGGCGTAGTAAAGTAAAACGAATGGCAACTTACTTTTTCAGTACCAAAGACAATATGCCTAACGTTACTTTTTCTGTATAAAATAAATTAAATTACCATAACACACAGATACGCAGTCTCTTCTGACTTTAGGATTTTCCTGGATCCTGTTCTGTTAGCTCAAAGCTTGTATTTATGCTGAATTTATCTTGTCTTGTTGAATTAATCTGGATGCATTCTTTGTAATCATAGTGTAAAGGGCTCGTTTTTCCAATGTCTGTCTAGTCTTGCCTTAAATTGTGGGTATTGATTTGGATGTTAAAACTGAATTTGGTAAACTATTCCATATCAACTGAGCGGTGCACAAAAGAGAATTTCCTTAAGTTAAGCCATGGGCGGATTTTAAAGATCTTATACTCATGTCCCCTAGTTGATGAATCCCCTTTGTATACCTACCTATGATATTTCCTAGACGAAAGGCTAGTAGCCTCAGATTTCAGACCTAAAACCCAAAGTGTCGAGTAATTTGTGACTCTCAGTCTTAAAGTGAAAGCAAAAATCCTGATCACACCAGTGCTTATCCAACCTGTTCTTAAACAAATTTAGATTACACGCTTCCACAACCTCCTTAGGTAAATTATTCCTTAACTTGCAAATCCGATTAGAGAAAAATTTATGTCGAACGCTGGTGGAAGAATGTGATTGAAGAATTTTCCTGTTTTTAAAACCTCTTGTTCTAGTATCATTACGAATAGGTAATAAATTTGCAACTCTTGTCTATATAAGAGACAATCTTATATACTTCAATCATATCACTTCTTGCTCTTCTGTAGGCCCTAAGCTCTTGTTGTATGAATATTATTAAACCGAATGTGACAAACTGACAGTTAGGGTCCTACTACGAATGACAATTTAACCTTACCCTACCTAAAAAAAAATTTCATTCGTTTTTTTTTGAGTGTATTCAATTGTCAGACGCTTCGCACAACAATGAACGTCAGTCGGACTCTTCCGATTGATGATTGTGTGTAACTTAGTTACACTGTAGGCCTACGTTAATTACAAATTTAGCATTCTCATTCGTTTATCTTACCGTGCATGTAACAATAGTTTGGTACGCAACTTACCTCTGGCTCAAAAGGCGAAATAAACTCAATTTCCTACTCATTGCTGACATTTCTCTGAACTGAGTGACGATTTAAATAATTTGGAGTAACCTTGATATAGGCCTAGGCTGATAATTCTAACATGACTGCCACAAATATATTATATAACGTGACATTGTTGCAGTTGTGCAATTACTTCTGGTGGTACAATATTATTAGTCTTCTCTCACGACTTGACTAAACATACAGATCATACTTCGAACCACCAGGGAGTTGTTATTTAGACGATCAGTTTAGTTAAAAGTTCTAGATCTAAGGATGCTTTTCCCCGGCTTTGTTGTTTATGTGTCGGAGGTGAGCCTGTGCGATGAATCCTTAAGGCATGATAGACTTACACATTTACCATGATAGATAGCACAGTAGCCTCGCACGGGAGTCCACAAAATGAGAGAGGAGGGGGGGAAAGGGATCTCGCTGAGATTCTATAATTAAAAATCGGGAAGAGAGGGAAGGGAGGTAGGCGGGGATTAAAGGCATCGGTTTTGTAAATAAGTGGATTCGTGACGGGTACCCGAAGAGGAACTTTGGAAGATACCTTGTTTTTGCACGAAGTTTAAAAATTCAATTAACATAACATAACAAGATGACAGGCTAAGAAGGTAAGTCATCCCATCATTTTTTTTTAAAGCCCAAACTTACACCACCACCACCACAAAAAATAGATGTCAAAGAAGCCCAGAGTTGAAGAACTTATCAAAATTGACTTTGAAATTGTGAACAGAATTGGAACTAACTATACCCACTCAGGAAACCATTCCACTCATTAACAACTCTTTGCGAAAAGCTAAAACGCCGAATATCTATCCGTGAGAAGTCTTTTGTCAACTTCAAACTGTTACAACGCGTCACATGAGGATTAGCTGAAACATGCAAGAAATTACAGGAAGTCAAAGCATCATTACCAGATAGAAATTTAAAAACCTAAATAACATAACATAAAAAGATTACTGGCTTAGAAGGGTAAGTCACCCCATAAAAAGCCCAAACTAACACCACCACCACAAAAAAAATCCAAAAAAAAATCAAAGACGCCCAGAGTTATTAAAGAACTTATTAATGTTGACATTGGAATTGTGAACAAAATTGCAGCTAACTACCCACTCGGAAAACCATTCCACTCTTTGCGAAAAGCTTAAACGTCGAATATCTATCCAAATCATATCGCCGCGGCCGAATATCTATCCGAATCATATCGCCACGTACTCTTCTCAACTCAAGCGTGGTCAAACCAAGAATTCGCAACCTAGATTCCTTACTTCGGGAAGAAATCTAGTGGCCCTTCGCTGAACCTGCTCCAAATAAACGTATCCTTCTCATAAAGGGATTTCAAGCCTGAATAGCATAGTAACATAACATAACAAGATGACGGGCTAAGAAGGGAGAGTCATCCCATGAAAAGCTCAAACTAACACCACCACCACCACCAAAAAATTAATAAAATCAAAGCCTAGATTCGTAAGAGAGATTCCTAACTTTGAGAATAAGTCTAGTGGCTGTTTGCTGAATCTGCTCCAAAATAAACTTATCCTTTTCATACTCAAGGTGAGGCCTGACTAACTGCTAATACAAATTCAGAACCAAGAAAACAACAAATTCATCTAATCAAACCAAACATCCTATTTGCCCTTAGCTGCTAAAGCACACTGTTTAGAAGGCTTCAAATTGCTAGTAATGACAACAACTAGATCCCTTTCTTGATCAACACAACCACGATTTAAACCTTTCTTGCAGTAATCAAAAGCCAAATTGCTCTGACCAAAATGAATAACTTTGCATTTATCTACATTGAATGACCTCTGCCACGTTCGGGTCCAAGTAACTAACTTATCCAGATCAGTTTGCAACAGTCAGACAGTGACGAATCCTTACCATCATCAACAGTTCTGTTAGCTTAGGGTCATCAGTAAATTTACAAATCCTGGAGCCAAGGTAATTAAGATAGAAAAAAGACGCGGACCCAATACAGAACCCTAAAGAACACCACTTGTAACCTTTACTTGTAACCTTCTTCCATAAGATACTTCACCATTAACAAGAACTCTTTGCGACCTGTTAATTAACCAAGAAGAGTCCAACTGGCACACTTTCCCTGCACACCAAGTGGTATTGTTTTCAACATTAGCCTGCCTAACGGAACCTTATTAAATGGTTTTGGAAATCTTTAACATATAACATTATGACCACAATGAATTTGTTTAGTAAAATGATTAAAAAACTTCAATAAATTAGAAACACAAGACCTCTTAGGTAAGAAGCCATACTGGGACAAATTCAGCAAACCATTGACCAGTAAATGATCTAGTACAATATCCTTAACAATGGACTCCATGACCTTCAAGTTGCACACAACACTAGTAAGACTCAATAGTAAATGCTGAGAACCTATAAACTTTTAACAAAATTCCTAACGTCTGAGCGTTAAACCTACTGAGATAAACATTAACGATTTGACAGTTTGGGAACCATTTCTAAACAACTATATGACGTGAATTTTGGGTAAAATTGTGCTCTGATTCTAAAAAATTCTTATTTCCGATGCTCCAAAATGGCGTTAAATCGTTCAAAAAGTTAAAAAAATTATGAGATGAAAGGAAGAAATTCAATTTTGCCATTAAAATCTACAATTGCGTCGGCATTTCTAAACAGGTAGAGAAATAAGTGAAAATTGAGAAAATATAAACAAAATCGTGGGTTCCATTGTCGAAGCCTTGTTAGTGGCCAGGAAGCCAGGGGCGAAGCCATAACGACGGAACGTACAGTGCAGAGAACGAGCAGCTAGATATTCGTTATTAGTTTAAGTAGGAATATTCACACCCACTCCCATCATGCCCAGGGTAAGAAAAAATGTCGCTTTTGGCAAAGAAGGCCATAAACTATACAAATAGTGGTGTAGCTTATTTCATTGGAGACAGGGGAATCAAGGCGGGGGGAACAGGGGAAACGTACCGCTCCAACTTTTCTCAAAAGTTTGAAAAGTGTCCTTTTTTTAGAGAGAAAAAAAGTTCCTTTTTTCTGAGAAAAAGGTGCCTTTTTTCAGACGGGAAAAGGCCCGTTTTATGAAAGAAAAGTGCCTTTTTTTAGAAGGAAAAGTGCCCTTATAAAGAGGATAAAACCTTTTTAGAGAAGGCCCAGAACATGCCTTTTAGACATGGAACAATTTTTTTTAAAACTATATAACTGATCTTTTTATTAAAGAAAGAAACACAAGAAACGCCCTAACAAGACTGAAATTGTGAAATTCGCATACGCTATTCCGAAATTTCCTTAAAGACAAAGTTGGGGCCCAACAGCTCTATATCATGGAATTTTCATACTTAAAAAGCCTTAGCCTCTGCCTATCTTTGTTTTTTCATCTTATCTCGTAAATACTTTTAAAATTCAGTTCTAAAGTGTTCGAGCCATCCCAAATTTCATTATAATGAGCCTGCATCTTTGAAATAGGCCATGCAGGGCAAAACTTAGTATTTGGAACCGGGCCATTGTGATACTAGTAAACTGACGTGACCTCCCCAATATTTTTTGTTAAGTTTAAAAGGTGGCCTTCTGCAGAGATTAAAAAAGTGTTTAAAAAAATGTATTGAAGTCCTCTTATTATAAGTGATCTTTTTATTGACAGGTTGAAGAAAGTAACACAAACACCTCACAAAATTTCACTCGCCGTGACATGTGGGGCGCCTTTAATTTGAGTTCTGAAAAGACATACACGGAGACCATTGCCACTCACTGGCTGAAGACTGGGTGTGAATTGCCATCTTGTCTAATTTATCTGTTTATATTGATATACCGTGTTACATTTATCCTCAGCCATGATCTATATAAGAATTAATCCTTCCGATTTCAAAACTTATGATCTATGAATTTTCCCATTTGTGTAGATTTTGGTATAGCATGTATAAAATTGCTCTATTTTACCAACTTTTGGACCAAATTATTTTGAGTTTTTGACGCTGTAAATTAAAAAAGAAGGGAACATAGGTCACCACTAAGAATTTTCAGATCGATTAAAGTTTATACATGAACATATAAAGTTGTGCTACTGCTTTGAAAAACACGATAGTTGAAAAAGTGCCTCTCAGATTATGTGCCCCCAGATTTAAACATTTTCCGGTTCACTTTATGCGTACTGCACGTGCAAGTGGCAAATTTCGTATCTGTAATAATAAAAAAAAAAAGTAAAGAAATTTTCTGGTATTGGTGGTGGTAGTAGGGACGAAGGGGAAGGGAATGGGGAAATTTATTAATGCCCCTAAATCTATTTTATACAAGATTACTTTACATGCTTTATAAATAAATACAAGTCCCAGCAGGTACAGGTTTTGAAAGAGTATAGAAAGGGGTACCTCAAGTACAGGTAGGCCTGGCAACATCAAAATGTTAACATAACATTGCATATGTAAAAAAATATGTTTGTGCCGACTTATCACCAGATTATGCACACAGCGGAGCCTAAGGGAAAAAAATGAAGAGATTATGCTGTAGTTCAAAATCGATTCGTTAGACCTTCATTATTGGGAAAGGATGATGGCACTTTGCCCCAATAAGATTATTGAGAGACATAAACCCGTGGCTCCCATTTCATAGCCCCATATTAATTATCTAATTATCATAGGCGTATGGCACGTGCTTATATGGGCGACGCTTGCCTGAAAAATAAAGCGATTGCCCAAATATTTGGGTGGGTTCAATTGCTCAATTGTTGGATTTTGTTCAAAAAATTAATACCGATAATCAACATTTCGGATAGAATGTACAAACATACTCACTATATTCAAAATGCTATAATCATGGTGTAGTGAATAAAATTGATAAATTTTGAAATACACATGGATGAGTTCTGGAAATTGCTTTAAAACAACCGTGTAACGCATTGGTAGTAGACTATATAGCTAGTATTGATAGTTAGTAATGACGTCACAATGTTCCACCATTTAGAAGCAAATGATGTTTTATACAACAAGCAAATGTGCTTCCTCAGAAAAATGTGCACTATGCCTACTCAGTATATAGCCTTTTATGTTTTTGCTCCTAAAATGACGGGCATCCACACGAGACAAAATATTAAACCATGGAGTTTTCGTTAACATCTCCCGGATTAATCACAAACACGTATGACTTCAATTGTAATCAACTTACAACATTGGGTCAAAAATTAATTACATCAAAAAATAGTATCTGACTTAACTTTTTTTTAAATATATTTTTGTTTCTTGGTAGAGAGGTTGTTCTTAATTTGTATAAGCAGTTAATCAGGCCTCACCTTGAGTATGCTATTCAGGCTTGGAGTCCCTTTTATGGGAAGGATAAGTTTATTTTGGAGCAGCTTCAGCGAAGAGCCACTAGACTTATTCCCGAAGTAAGGAATCTTTTTTATGAATCTAGGTTGCGAATTTTTAGTTTGACCACGCTTGGGTTGAGAAGAGTACGTGGCAATTTGATTCAGGTTTTTAAGTTCCTATGATGCCTTGACTTCCTGTTATTTCTTGCATGTTTGAGCATGGTAACAGTTTAAAGTTGACCAAAGAGTTCTCACGGGTAGATATGCGGCGTTTTAGCTTTTCGTAAAGAATTGTTAAAGAGTGGAATGTTTAGTTCCAATTCTGTTCACTATTTCAAAGTCAATATTGATAAGTTCTTTACTAACTCTGGGCTTCTTTGATTATTTTTGTGGTGGTTGGTGTTGGTGTTAGTTTGGGCTTTTTATGGGTCGACTAACCTTTCTTAGCCCGTAATCTTGTTATGTTATCTTATATTCGGCGTTTTAGTTTTTCGCAAATAGTTGTTAATGAGTGGAATGGTTTGCCTGAGTGAGTAGTTAGCTCCAATTCTGTTCACAATTTCAAAGTCAAAATTGATAATTTCTTTACTTACTCTGGGCGTCTTTGATTTTTTGTTTGTTTTTGGTAGTGGTGGTGTTAGTGTGAGTTTAGGCTTTACATGAGGTGACTAACCCGTCTAAGCCCGTTTTCTTGTTATGCTATGTTATGTTTTTATGGGGTGACTAACCCTTCTTACAGTCTTAGCCCGTAATCTTGTTATGTTATGTTATATATATATTTTTTTATTAATTTACCCTTCTGCCCAAAAAGCGCTGCTGATGCCTAAAAATGTGTCCATTTTGGAAACTGGGGGGGGGGGGAAGTTCTCCCTTTGCCCGACGTCCTGTGCGCCTATGATAATGATTGTAAAGGCTGGAAGCAAGTATAGCCAATAATTTCATTGACCTTTGTTTGCTAACGTCGATCTAATCATGGAGGTAGACCTCCATGGTCTAATATAAGTATGCACCCTAACTAAGATGGCAGCTTCCTTGTAAGGCCTACATTCGGAGATTTTGCGCGCGATTTTCGAAATTAATTGATAATTAAGTGTTATCATCGTCCAATGAAGCATATTTTCTTGAAATTGGTAACTATTGGCCTTATATCTGCGAATTACTTCATTGATTTTTTCTTTCCATTAAAGCTATTTACGAAGGCTTATCCAAGCTAAGTTTAGGCCAGAGCCTATATTTAGCCCAGTACATGCCCTGCGTGACGATTACATTAGTCATTAGGCTAACCGGCGTTAACGATACAAAATAGGCAAGCTTTTGATGTTGCAATTGATCATTCAGTGTATCAAGCGTTAGGTTTAAATTGACACCATCCACAGAGCTCTACGTTAGGCTAAGAAGAACTTAAAAGTTACTTTTATTAATATTCAACTTAGCAAAAACATTGTTAACTTTTTAATCTTTAACATGTATTAATTATTTCAATGGGCACAACTGCGGAATACCCTGCATTTTTTGATATTACTTTGTAGCAGTTTTACACACTTTTTACCTCGTTGCCTGTGCCCAAAGCATTTCCCAAGTTTTCAACTTGAATTAAAAACTCCACTACTTAGCCCGTAGCCCTATTCAAAACTCAAAAGGACACCCAACCATGTAGCTCATAGCCTATGAATATATGTCATTGTGTTTGCACCGGGTCCAAAAATCGGACCGGGTATCCGACCTGCATAATTTGTAGGGTATCCGGGTATCCGACCTGCCAACAAGGACTTATCAATATTTTTCGCGAGTTAATGTTAAAATCAACCTTGCACTTTGTAAAATCTTGTGATATTTCTTGTTTTTTCAATCGTTTCTTTGTTTTTGTGAATACAGAAATAAAAAAACAAATGTTTCTAGTCTCTTTTATTGACCTGTCTTCATAAAATACCACACAAAATAATATACTCAATTCCTCAAAATTTCACAGAACGAGTGTTTTCTGGAATAATACGTGATTCCACGGTTCTGTTATGTGCACGCTCAGTAGCACGTAACAATTTCATTTGAACACAAGTTGTGATTGGTTTATAATAGGTGTTATGTTTTTTTCAGCAAATAGCAGACACGCTTTTAAAATAGTTTGCTAATGTACAATCACAATATATTTTTTCTGTAGCATACTACACACACTGCTTTTTGGGTATATCTTTTTTTTACAGCAAAGTTTAGAGAGTTTAAGGTTTTGCGCTACTAGTACATGTATAGTAGTACTACTAGCGTACCTACATTACTAGCCACATCGCTCGTTCAACATTTCTGCGATCTGTGACATTATTTTGTGATTGTTTTATTGCATTACATTGGAATAGAAAAGAAACAAAACACTTTTAAAATTCTTGTAACTTAAGATTTATTCTTTTAACATACAATTCTGAAACAGAAACAGTCTTCTATTGGTAATATTATGAAAATCCATACCCGGGTTGTATTTTCGAAACCGGATAGCAACACAATCGGAAAAAACTTAGAAAACACAATAAAAAACTTTGGCTTATACATGACATTGACAGACTGTGTAGGCTTAGCCTCTTCATTTCTAGGTACACTTCTGGAATAGCAGGCTATTCTGCAGTTACCTAATTTCAGTGATAACAAAGAAGCATCTTAAAGAAAACATAGCCTACATACTTTCAATTTCAAATTCATATTACCTTAAACCAGGAATTTTCACAGACATAAATTCCTTTTTTAATTCCCTAAAAAAATGTTCAAAAACTTTTCTCCTTAGGTGCAAAATTGGGGAAAATTTTAAGCTATTTTGAATGCCTTGTTAGACTTATCTTTAATACAGCTGTTTGTAATTTGAAATTTATTGAGACATTAAGTAATTCATAAATGACTAAGTAACAATCACAATATGTTTAATTTTATAAGTGTATTTTCATCCCAAGTTTATGATTTGTTTATGATCAAATCTAAATAGTGTGATTTAACTTGATTTTAGTAATAAAAACGATTGGAATTTCCTTTTTTAAAGCCTCAAAAGTGTCTCTAAGTTTCCCCAATTTTGCACCCAAGGCAGGAAGTTTTTGTATATTTTATGCGGGGTATGGATTGTTAAGGAATTTATCTTGCTATTTTAAAGAATTTCATGACCAGGGATGCAAGAGTTTTCAAATAAGAATACAAAATAAGCAAAGTTTGAGGTGTTTCCTCCCTGTGTTTCCTATGCAACCTAACACTAAAGACCCCTCATCATCATCTTCCTTGGGCTTTACTGTGCAGAAACCTCCACTGGAGTATACACGCACAGCCACGAACGACTATGGTTGCCATTTGAAGTGTGGCCTATATTCAACATCAAGCCTAAAATATGGCATTGAAAAATACCGTCGATATACACTGTAGATACTATAACCTTTTCTGGTTCCTGATTGATTTTTTTTTGTGGAAATCAGACGTGAAATCTGAATTTTTATAGCATAGTCGGAATTAATTTTCGTTAAATATCAGGGTATTTCTTATGCAGCCTAACTTTACAACCCCTATGGTTGCCATTTTGATTGTGGCCTATTGTTTCAAAAGTGTCTTGGATTCTGCAATTTATACTCCTAGTAGGCTACATGCATTGGCTTTGCATGCTTTTTTTTCAGACAACTTAAAAGTGTTTATACTGTAATTAATTAGAAGACAATAACACAATTTCATGCCCAAATGAAATAGGAAAGAACACAAAAGTATGGTGTAAAAATCACATTATTGATTAAATGTGTTTACTGTCTTTTCACAGAGAGAAATACATGTTTTTCTTGGATTTAAACATCTGTGTCAGTATTCCATGGCAGGCCGTGGAAGAATAAGAAAAGTTCTCAATGTAGCAGAAAAGAATGATGCGGCCAAGTCACTGGCAGAGTTAATGTCCCGGGGTACTTACAGGAGGGTAAGTATTAACCAATTATCATACCACACAGTGAATGAAATTTATTATAAATCATTATTTGAAATATTTCTTATTTTTTTCGTGCACTACTATGTTTTTGAGGATTTATCCTGTTTTTGTTTCTGGATTTTCTGCCTTTTCCCTCAGGATTTTCATCAGACAGCGCACTGGGGCCTATCTCCCAGTGCGGGCAGCTTTTGGTCTTATATCTATCACTCTCCACCACCCGTGTTTTTTCATCCATCCTCCTGCATCTTTCTGCCTTCTACCCCCCTATTTTGTTATCCTTTCTCCTCTCCTTCCCTTTTCCATTGCCATGTAAGGGACCTTTTTTTGTACCTTATTTTCTGTGCTCATTTTCCCTATCCTTGATCTCTAATAGGCCTTCCTTTTTTTCTCACCCTAGACCTTACCCCATTCTTTTCCCCACTGTCCTCCGCTATTAGGGCACTTGCTGCCTCCTTTTCATCCCCTTCACTTCTGTATATATATATATATATTTTTTTTTATCATTATGGACACATCAGAAATTGAAACTTCACTTCAACCCTACAGACATGTCCAGAAACTCCTCAAAAGGCCATCCTCCCCCCTCAGTCTCATTTCCCCTCCCATTCCTCTCCTCCCCCTCTCCTCTCCTCACAACTTCCAACCACCCCCATCCCTCCCCACCATGGCCAAATTTTATCATTGTCTCTTCCCCCAGTGATCCAGGCCTCAAAAACCTCTCCACATTTGCCCTCACTAAGGCCCTTCAGGCTATCATTGGTACCCCCGGCCATGTCAAACACCTTCAATCTGTAGACCTCCTGATCAAATGTTCCACCTCTTCCCAATCCAAACTCCTCCTAGCGGCCACAACCCTTGCCAACACAAATGATAAAATCATCACCTCCTCCCACCGCTATCCTAATTCTTCCAGGGAGTAAGCAAGTGCCAAGATCTTTAGGGAACCCCCCTCTAGGAAATAAAAACTGAACTGACATCACAAGGCATCACTGACATCTGCCAACTTGCCCTCTCCTGCAGCAATACCATCATCCAAACCAGCACATACTTCCTCACGTTCAACTCCCCCACCCCTCCCACCTCCATACACATTAGTTACCTCAACGTCCCCATCTCCCCATACATACCCAACCCTCTCAGATAGCACAACTGTCAAACATTCGGCCACGGGATAGACTGCCCCTCTCAAGCCGCTGTGCAAAATGTGGCTCCACCACCCATGATCAAACCAACTGTAAAAATGAACCTAATTGCATTAACCATTCTGAAAAACACCCTGCCTCTTTCAACTTATGCCCCAAGTGGATTAGAGAAAGGAGGTCTCCAAAATAAAAAAACCTCCAAAATGTCTCCTTCCCAGAAGCCAGAAAGATTCTTGATTCCCAAACCCCGAACTAGCTAAATGCCAACATCCACACCTTCTCCAAGCTTTCTCCCACAACAACCCTACCACCACCAACAACATTAATCACATCTTCACCCGCACTGTATCCAAGGGCATCCAGGCAGACATAGTTTGAAGGCTAGCTTTCCCACCAGGGAAAAGCCACTTTTACCCCTACCTCACTTATTTCTGCCTCCCTCTCTACCTCTTCCACATCCTCCAACATTTTCAGGCCCTCAGATCAATACGCCACTACTCTCTCCCATCATGGGAAAACCAGTTCAGCAACATGCCACCTCCTAAGGACCACACACCTCAACAGAGCACCTCAACAGAGCACCTCAACTCAACAAATAACCAAAGGCAACCTTCAGAACATCCACAGATCTCCCATCAACCAACACAAACCTTCAGAACATCCACAGATCTCCCATCAACCAACACAAACCTTCCAAATTTTCCCCAAGCTTACCTTTTACCCCTCACCACTCAGGTGAGAAACACCAGGCCAACACTTTTATATGTTAGAATCGTCAATAGGTGCCAGGATCATCAAGATATTAATGAGAATAAGAGTCAAGATCTGATTTAGTTAAGGGCCATATTTATTCTGTTGATTCCGGTTGATGGGTGTATACAAGTAATATGTCAGTACAAGCAAAGCAGAACTACTGGGGGTTAAAGGGCATAAGTAAGCAAGATTTAACAAACACCAAGAGAAACTCCTCCAAAAATGAACAGAAACCAAATCTTCCCAACTCAGAACACCAAGCACCCAATGCCAACTCCTCAGTCACCTTACAGCAACAATGAAAATACCCCAGCCCAACTTTCTTCATCTTCAAACCTCCTGTTCATAAACTACAATCCTTTCCAAAACATGGACGTCCGCCAGCCCCCCCCCCCATCTTCCCCCCCGGACCTGGGTCCCCCTCAGGGGCCACTGCCTCACTAATTATTTTTAATGGCTGCTGATATCATACAATGGAACTGTTGTGGACTTTCTGCCAATTTCTAAGAACTTGCCTAGTACCATCTGCCTTCTGAAAACCTTTTTATCCTCCTCCTACTCCATCCCCTCTCAGGGGTATTCAGGACACTTTATCTCCCAGAATGCCAGAAAAGCTGCTGGTTGCTCTTCCATCTATGTCAGGAATGATATCCCTTTGAGCCTCGTCCCTATTCACTCCAACCCTCCTGCCATCTCGTGACTTTACACAAAACCATCACGACCTGTAACCTTTACATCCCAACTAAATACCCCCTCCCCCACTGACCTTGAATACCTCATCTCCCAACTCCCCGAACCTTTTATCCTAATGGGTGATGTCAATGCTCACAACCCCCTTTGGGGCTCCTTGACAGTCAGGGGTAAACACATTGAAAACTTTCTGAACCAATATAACCTCTGTCTCCTCAACAACGGCTCTCCCACTTACTTACACCTGGGAACAAGTACCTTCACCAGCATCGATCTTTCCATCTGCGACCCCTCTCTGTTTGTAGAGTTCTCGGACTGGAGAGTTCACCCTTCGCTCTGTGGAAGTAACCATTTCCCCATCTTCATATCTCCTCAACACATACTTTCCCTACTAACTGGAAATTCAGCCTGCAGACTGGAATTTTTACTCCAGTTTATGCAAAATCTCCATCACCAATGGTATCCCTCTCTCCGACAACCCCGTCATTCTCTTTACTTCCTAGGTTCTGAAAATTGCTAATTTTTCTATCCCCACTTCCTCCTTCAACCCGAAGAACTTCAAACCTTGGTTCACCACTGATTGCAAAAAAGCAATATCTCTCAAAAATTAAAACCCTCCATCTCTTCAAAACCCACCCATCTCCCCAAAACCTGGATAACTTTCGTATTCTTAGAGCTAAAGCCACTTTCCAATTCTTTCGCAACCTGAAAATCGAGGCTGAGAGAAACTTTCTGAACTTCTAGTCTAACAATCAGGAAAACTACAACCTTCTATTCAAACTCCAAGCTCTCCTCCATCTTCAAAAAATCTTGGTCCTCTCCCAAGGCCCTGATGCCATTCACTATAATCTCATCAAAAACCTTCTCAGGACTTCTCTGGACATCTTACTCAAAATTTACATCCACCTGTGGTCCTCCAAACCTTTCCCCCAACATTTAGAGAGAGGCCATCAATATTCCCATCCCTAAGCCCAACAAAGACAGAACCATTCCCAATATATTATCGCCCCATCACTCTCACCTCTACCTCTGGAAGATAATGGAGCGTGTGGTGAATTATAGACCTTGCTGGTACTTTTGAAGAACTTTCTTCTCTCCTCAAACTAGACACTTTATGTCCGTGAAGCCTTCATCAGGAACCACCACACCATTTCCATCTTCTTTGACATCAAAAGGCCTTTGACACCACCTGGCGGTATGGTATTCTCAGAGACCTACACTCCTCCGGCCTCAGAGGTCTCCTTCCAATCTTCCTCCAGAACTATCTCTATTCTCGCTATTTCAGGGTGCATATTAGTAACAACTACTCACAAAGGTATACCCAGCACCTGGGTGTCCCTCAAGAAGCATCCTCTTTCCAACTCTTTTTAACCTGAAAATCAACAGCATCACCGAAGCTTTCTCGCTAACATCAAGTGTTCTCTCTATGTTGATGATTTTGCTATTTTCTTGTCCTCCCCATACTTCCAAACCTTCCAAATTAATCTTCAAAATGCCTGGACAACTAAGCTCACTAGAGTGACACCAATGGCTTTAATTTCTCAAAAGACAAAACTGTTTTCATTTATTTCAACAACAGCAACTCTTTCTTTCTTTGTCCCAATCTCCGTCTCAAAGATTCCATCATTCCCAGTAAGGAAAGTTTTTGTTTCCGTGGAATCACTCAATTCTAAGCTCTCTTACCTTCCTCACATCAACATCCTCAAAACCAACTGTTACAAAACCCTCAGTCTTCTCAAGGTCCTCTCCAACACATACTGGAAAGCCAATTGTCTCACCTTGCTCACCCTTTATATTTCTCCCTTCTCAGATCATTGCTGGACTACGACAATTTATCTACGGCTCTGCCCGCAAATGTTACTTGAGACACCTGGAGGTCATTGAAAACACTGCCCTAAGGATCTGCCTGGGTGTCATCCAAACCACCCTATTGCCAGTCTTCACGTAGAAGCCAATGAACTCCCCCTTGACCTGAAGTGCACAAAGGCTGGTCTCTCGTTTGCTTTTCGCATCCTCACTGACCCACGGAACCCTTGTTTCCATTCTACCTGCTCTCCTTCCTTTACTAACCTCTTCAATTCAACAAATGCATTCCTCCACCGTTGGGTATCCGGATGCATTCCCATCTTCCCAAAGCCAACATTAATATTTTCTCTTTAGCCATGCACACTACCCCTCCCACTCCCACCTGGATTATACCTCCTCCAAGTCTTCCAAGGCCTCACCTCCTACATGAAAGCTCTTCATAACCCTGCCTTTTTTTTGCTCCAAATACTGCCAACTCAGTAGACACTTCCACGACTACTCCTTCCTCTTCACAGTTCCAATGGGAATGCTCCTCTGCAGCCTTCGCCTCCTGTCCTGGTTTCACCCTTTTTTCAAGATTACCAGATAAAGCTACCATCTATTCTGCTGAAGCAAAGGCTACCCTCCTAGCTTTAAACTTTGCAGAACTTCCTTCTGTCCCCGCTTCGTCATTTCTCTAACTCCAAAATCAGTTCTCACAGGTACCCTTAACATGCTCTGTATAATCCACTTATCTTACAAATCTTAAACAAAATTACTATCTTTCTTCCTCGGGGAAGAAAATCATCTTCTTCTGGAATCCACAGCCACGTCGGTATCCTTGGAGACGAAAGGACCGACAGAGCAGCCAACAACGTTCTGATCAACCATATTTCTCCAATCCTTGTGCCACACTCTTGACTTTCACCGCAACCATTTCCAGGTACCTCAGGAAGACCTGGCATGACTCCTGGAATCTTAAGACTAGTAACAAACTCCACACTATCAATCCCAAAGTAGGGGACCAACCCTCCCTTACACAGTCACAATCGTAGAGAGGACATTGTCACCATCCGCATACGTCTTGATCATTCCTTTCTCACCCACTCCAACCTCTTAGCAGGCTTTCCAAACCTCTCTGCCCTACTTGCAACACTGCTCTTCTTGATCAAACATATCCTCTTAAACTATGCTTTATACCTCAACTCCAGATCACTCCTTTCCTCCTCCACTTCAATGTTCTGAGATTCACAAGAGATTACCATCACTATGTACTGACACAATTAGACATGTGAAATAATCATCTTATAATTTGATCTGAGTTGAGATATTTCTCGAATAGATGTGTATGTGAATATTGCACATGTATGTGATATTCTTTTCTTGCTGAAATTGATCAACTAAACTAGAACTTCAATAAAGTAGTAGCTCATCATATAATTTGGGGTGGATATAAGCTTGTTTTTGTGAGTGGCTTGTTAATTTGAGTAGACTGGGGTTGTTAGGAATACACGTCAGCAGGTTAGTGCTGTCAGATGTGGGGGCAGGGGAAGGGGTGGGGGGGGGAGGGAGTGCTTACTTCAAGCTTACTTCACTAAACTCTATATAGCAATTACTACTATAGATGACAAGGAATTCTGTAAATTCCCTAACCCTAAAGCAAGCAGAAAGACCAAAGTTAATGTTATTGTCAGTATATCATATTTCTGTTGATGAATCTGTTTATAGGGAAAATTAACACAAAAGCTATCTGTGTGGTTAGAAGCCATTTATGACTGAATGTAACATTCATAAACAGATAAAAGTCATTGATGCTCTAGCCTTTTATAATTTTACTCATACTGAGGATGTTAAATTTGAACAAATACTTATAATAATGGTCTTTTATTTTTAACAGAGAGAGGGATTTTCACCATACAACAAGATCTACGAGTTTGAATATGAGCTGTTTAACCAGAAATGTCCAATGGTGATGACATCAGTATCAGGGCACCTGATGAATTATGCATTCACTGCTGCTTATAAGAGTTGGTAAGCTCATGAACTGCTTTGTTGTGACATCTAGAATGAGCATAAAATGATGAGGATACTAGTTTATTAAAGGCTCCACATAACAGACAGTGTAGACAATTTAAAGAAATGTAATAGATTTTTATCAAGTTTGACTAATGGTAATGACATTTTATTTGTAGGTATAACCTCTGCATTTTGCTATATTTAGATACCTTAAATTTCTTTACTGTCTGGAATCAGTAAAGCTCTTATTTTGGGGTAGGAGGCAGGCTAGTACTGATCATCACAGCAGGCTAGTACTGATCATCACAGCAGGCTAGTACTGATCATCACAGCAGGCTAGTACTGATCATCACAGCAGGCTAGTACTGATCATCACAGCAGGCTAGTACTGATCATCACAGCAGGCTAGTACTGATCATCACAACAGGCTAGTACTGATCATCACAGCAGGCAGTACTGATCATCACAGCAGGCTACTGATCATCACAGCAGGCTAGTACTGATCATCACAGCAGGCTAGTACTGATCATCACAGCAGGCTAGTACTGATCATCACAGCAGGCTAGTACTGATCATCACAACAGGCTAGTACTGATCATCACAGCAGGCTAGTACTGATCATCACAACAGGCTAGTACTGATCATCACAGCAGGCTAGTACTGATCATCACAGCAGAGGTGATTGGAACAAATCAAATAAATTTGTCTTACACAAGAACACACCACTGCAGATTGTTATTTGCTCAGTTTCTTGCTGCAATATGTTCCTGAGCATTAAAAGTGTTGTCGTGTTATATATACTGCCTTACTTACACCTTACATTTTTGAAACGTAAATTTTACCCTTCAGTCTTACTAACACATTTTTGGACAAATCAAAACATTTTATGCAAACATTTTCTGAAGGTAATGCTTGTGTTCTTTGCAGTTCTAAATCATACAAAAAGTGGATCCATCTGAGGGCTTTTTGACTTGCAACGAACAATTTTAATTCCTCTCTACTTTGAGAGGGGTAAATTTCAGTTTAGATCCTTCTCTTAAAGTATTAGTTTAGTGGTCAAGCAAGTTTATCTTAAATGAAAGAGGACTTTAATAGAAACAAAATGGTAAAGAAACTACTTTGATATCTTATTTTGTTAATGAAATATTCATTGTTTAAAGCTTTATCATTTCTAAGAAGAAGTGACTGGTGTAACAAGTCTACTATGGAAGGTTGGTGCCCTCATCCTCCCATTCTTAATGTATTTTAAAGGAAATGTATTTAACTTTTTTACTATTTAAATTATTTTTCATCAAACTTTCTTCAAATGGTAAATTATAATTACCTTTCTAGATTCTCTGACTACTTTCCCTGACATTCCCAATGGTTTGTAAGACATAAAACCACAGGACAAAATATTATATAATACATAAAAGACTTTAAGGAATCTGACGTTATGATGTCACAACTAGTCTGATTTCAATCGTTTCTATACAGATGACACCAAACTTTAAACTTAAATAAGATTGTTGAAATCCATTTTGTTTCTTGTGAAGTCCTAATTCATGTAAACTGAAATTGCTTGACCTCCTTTAAGCTGGAACTATTCTGGAATTTCCAGAAGTGACCACACCCACCCACTTCTGTTTTTGCACAATGCTTCTTTGTACTTATATGCAAATTTACACTGATTGGTATGTGGTAATAGTACTGTTAGTGTTTTGTGCCATAATAAGTAACATTTTTCTTTTCCAGGAAAAGCTGCAATCCAGTGGCTTTGTTTGATGCAGCCATTCACAAAGTTTGCCCAGATGACTACAAGAACATTAAGGTAAGTGTAAAATCCTAGCATAGGGGTACAACTTTTGGCAAAATGTGTTTCTTGTAATACAATTTTATTCAGTTCTTAAAGTAACTGAACATTTCAAAAAAAAATTGATGATGTTATAAATTTGTTTTAGATAATTGCAACTAATAATATTCTTCTTAAATTTTTGTCCTAAAGATTAAATCTTATTCAAAGAATACAAAAATAGTATAATTTAAAATAATAATGAAAGAAATGCATGGCAAACATACTTCTCTAAATAGCAAATTACTGCTATTTCAAGATTTTTCCAAAGCAAGTCACAGAAATAGACATGGAATGGATGATGAGAGGTGGCATGTTCAAGCCTTTTAGTTCAACTGGTGCAGCTGGTACTATTGCATGGGCCTATACAGCTGCAGTGCCAGTTGAAAAAGTATATAACTGGAAGGAAGGGAATATTGCATGGTTATTGACATGAGATGATTTATGCAAACTTTATCTGTGATTATGGAGGACTGTATAAGTCCTGTGGATGCCTAGGATTTATGTATAAAACCTGTGGATGCCTATAGGATGTATGAATAGGTCCTGTGGATGCCTAGGATTTATTGTATAAGTCCTGTGGATGCCTATGATTTATGTATAAGTCCTGTGGATGCCTAGGATTTATGTATAAGTCCTGTGGATGCCTAGGATTTATGTATAAGTCCTGTGGATGCCTAGGATTTATGTATAAGTCCTGTAGATGCCTAGGATTTATGTATAAGTCCTGTAGATGCCTAGGATTTATGTATAAGTCCTGTGGATGCCTAGGATTTATTGTATAAGTCCTGTGGATGCCTATAGGATGTATGTATAGGTCCTGTAGATGCCTAGGATTTATGTATAAGTCCTGTGGATGCCTAGGATTTATATATAAGTCCTGTAGATGCCTAGGATTTATGTATAAGTCCTGTAGATGCCTAGGATTTATGTATAAGTTCTGTGGATGCCTAGGATTTATGTATAAGTCCTGTGGATGCCTAGGATTTATGTATAAGTCCTGTGGATGCCTAGGATTTATGTATAAGTCCTGTGGATGCCTAGGATTTATGTATAAGTCCTGTGGATGCCTAGGATTTATTGTATAAGTCCTGTGGATGCCTATAGGATGTATGTATAGGTCCTGTAGATGCCTAGGATTTATGTATAAGTCCTGTGGATGCCTAGGATTTATATATAAGTCCTGTAGATGCCTAGGATTTATGTATAAGTCCTGTAGATGCCTATAGGATGTACTGTATGTATAAGTCCTGTAGATGCCTAGGATTTATGTATAAGTCCTGTGGATGCCTATGATTTATGTATAAGTCCTGTGGATGCCTAGGATTTATGTATAAGTCCTGTGGATGCCTAGGATTTATGTATAAGTCCTGTGGATGCCTAGGATTTATGTATAAGTCCTGTGGATGCCTAGGATTTATTGTATAAGTCCTGTGGATGCCTAGGATTTATGTATAGGTCCTGTAGATGCCTAGGATTTATGTATAAGTCCTGTGGATGCCTAGGATTTATGTATAAGTCCTGTGGATGCCTAGGATTTATGTATAAGTCCTGTGGATGCCTAGGATTTATGTATAAGTCCTGTGGATGCCTAGGATTTATGTATAAGTCCTGTGGATGCCTAGGATTTATGTATAAGTCCTGTGGATGCCTAGGATTTATGTATAAGTCCTGTGGATGCCTAGGATTTATGTATAAGTCTTGTGGATGCCTAGGATTTATGTATAAGTCCTGTGGATGCCTATGATTTATGTATAAGTCCTGTGGATGCCTATAGGATGTACTGTATGTATAAGTCCTGTGGATGCCTAGGATTTATGTATAAGTCCTGTGGATGCCTGGGATTTGTATGTATAAGTTCTGTGGATGCCTAGGATTTATGTATAAGTCCTGTGGATGCCTAGGATTTATTGTATAAGTCCTGTAGATGCCTATAGGATGTACTGTATGTATAAGTTCTGTGGATGCCTAGGATTTATGTATAAGTCCTGTGGATGCCTAGGATTTATGTATAAGTCCTGTGGATGCCTAGGATTTATGTATAAGTCCTGTGGAAGCCTAGGATTTATGTATAAGTCCTGTGGATGCCTAGGATGTATGTATAAGTCCTGTGGATGCCTAGGATTTATTGTATAAGTCCTGTGGATGCCTATGATTTATGTATTAGTCCTGTGGATGCCTAGGATGTATGTATAAGTCCTGTGGATGCCTAGGATTTATTGTATAAGTCCTGTGGATGCCTATGATTTATGTATAAGTCCTGTGGATGCCTAGGATTTATGTATAAGTCCTGTGGATGCCTAGGATGTATGTATAAGTCCTGTAGATGCCTAGGATTTATGTATAAGTCCTGTGGATGCCTAGGATTTATGTATAAGTCCTGTGGATGCCTAGGATTTATGTATAAGTCCTGTGGATGCCTAGGATTTATTGTATAAGTCCTGTGGATGCCTAGGATTTATGTATAAGTCCTGTGGATGCCTAGGATTTATGTATAAGTCCTGTGGATGCCTAGGATTTATGTATAAGTCCTGTGGATGCCTAGGATTTATGTATAAGTCCTGTGGATGCCTAGGATGTACTTATGTATAAGTCTTGTGGATGCCTAGAATTTAGGATTTATGTATAAGTCCTGTGGATGCCTAGGATTTATGTATAATCATGTGGATGCCTAGGATTTATGTATAAGTCCTGTGGATGCCTAGGATTTATGTATAAGTCCTGTGGATGCCTAGGATTTATGTATAAGTCCTGTGGATGCCTAGGATTTATGTATAAGTCCTGTGGATGCCTAGGATTTATGTATAGGTCCTGTGGATGCCTAGGATTTATGTATAAGTCCTGTGGATGCCTAGGATTTATGTATAAGTCCTGTGGATGCCTAGGATTTATGTATAAGTCCTGTGGATGCCTAGGATTTATTAACAAATTGAAACAAGTTTTAAATTTAAAGTATAGTGTATTCTAAAGTTCTGGAAATGGCATTTGAAGTTTTTGAGTTATGGGGAAGCTAAAAATGAGGGTTTTACAATCATTGACAAAATTAGTGATGTATGAAGAGGACAAAACTGAAATGTTATACTTGATGATATTTTTCTTTGATTTTAGTCTTTAAAATGATGAATTTCTTTTCCAGATTCCAACTTAAAATTGATTTGGGGTACATATGGCCAACATCCCCAAATTTGTTAGAATCAGCTGCTTAGAGCTGAAAAAATGATCTACAGTTCTGGCGGTAATAACCACAAGAAAATTAGGAATTCGCAGGATGATTTTTTTTAAAGAGATTTCTTGAGTGAACAACATCAGTATGTGGTAAATATGTGCTCTAAAAATGTCCCCCATGTAATTGTGCGATTAAAAGTACATTAAATTGTGAAAGAGGGAAGTATACAAAGATGTATTCACTACATCAATATAATTTCTGTCTCAATTTTCTCAGGAAGATTTTTGACACCTTTGTTTAGAACCATGGAAAATTTTATAATTAATTCCAACTCTGCTCATGGCCAACATCCCCAAACTTGTTAAAATCAGCAGCTCTCATTTGAGCAAATGTAGTAAGTAGTTCATGATTGAGAAATCAGCAGCTCTCCTTTGAGCTAATGTAGTAAGTAGTTCATGATAAAGAAATCAACAGCTCTCCTTTGAGCTAATGTAGTAAGTAGTACATGATTAAGAAATCAGCAGCTCTCCTTTGAGCTAATGTAATAAGTAGTTCATGATTAAGAAATTAGCAGCTCTCCTTTGAGCTAATGCAGTAAGTAGTACATGATTAAGAAATCAGCAGCTCTCCTTTGAGAAAATGTAATAAGTAGTACATGATTAAAAAATCAGCAGCTCTCCTTTGAGCAAATGTAGTAAGTAGTACATGATTAAGAAATCAGCAGCTCTCCTTTGAGCTAATGTAGTAAGTAGTACATGATTAAGAAATCAGCAGCTCTCCTTTAAGCAAATGTAGTAAGTAGTACATGATTAAGAAATCAGCAGCTCTCCTTTGAGCTAATGTAGTAAGTAGTACATGATTAAGAAATCAGCAGCTCTCCTTTGAGCAAATGTAGTAAGTAGTACATGATTAAGAAATCAGCAGCTCTCCTTTGAGCAAATGTAGTAAGTAGTACATGATTAAGAAATCAGCAGCTCTCCTTTGAGCAAATGTAGTAAGTAGTACATGATTAAGAAATCAAGGATTCATGTAAGGAAATGGATAGGTACATACACCATACATCAGAAGTATGTAAATTAACACAGACAAATTCTCAAAGAGGTAAAATTTTCATATTTTATCCACTTTTTCAAGGATTGCTTTTTGTTATTTCCTTCGTTTTTGCTTTTGATTTTTTAAGCCATTTCCGACTGGTTAGCTCAATTGGTAGAGCACCAGCTTATCAGCCGGTAGGTCTTGGGTTAAACTCGGTTGAGTCATACCAAAACATTAAAATGGAACCTGTAGCCCTCTCGCCTGGTGCTCAGCATAAGAGATTGGAGCAGGGTAATAGGACATGTGTGGCTGCTGCTACTTGTGCCTCCAAAGTTTCCATTGTAAAGCGCTTTGAGTTTGCATTGCACGTAGAAAAGCTCTAAATAAGAATTATGTATTATTAAAATTTTTCTATTATATTATCACTATTAATTATATTATTATTATTATTATTATTATTATTATTATTATTATTATTATTATTATTATTATTATTATTATTATTATTATTATTATTATATTATTATCATCATCATCATCATCATTATCATCATCATCATCATCATTCATTATCATCATTATTATTATTATTAATAGTATTATTATTTCATTACTGTTTTTATTAATCTATTAAATTGTTATATTGTTATTGTTTTTTGTAAACTGCTTTTTCAGAGTCATCATTATTATTATTATCATTATTATTATTATTTCACTACTGTTTTTTATTAATCTGTAAATATGTTTTTTGTAAACTGCTTTTTCAGAGGACACTTGAAAGAGAGGTGAAGCAGTGTGATGTCCTGGTGATTTGGACAGATTGTGACAGAGAGGGTGAAAATATTGGATATGAGGTTATCGATGTCTGCACTGCTGGTGAGATGTTTAACCTTTAAAGTTAGAGAAGTTTATCTTATATGAAAGATGACTTCAAAGAAAGCATTCTTATTACCATTAGGGAGATATTTAAAAGACTAGTTCAGGGGTCAAACAAGTTTATCTTAGATGAAAGAGGATTCAAAAGATACAAAATGGTAAAGAAAGCATTCAAAATTCTTATTCTGTTATGGACATTTTAAAGTTACTGTATCAGAAACCAAACCCCTACTTTGATTTATAAAGGGGCAGGGTGCTAGACTTGTTGAGGGGCACATTAATGCGTGCACAAAGCGCTGCATCTTTTCGGCATGGAGTCCTGGGGCCTCCTTAAGGCTCAATCCCATGGTGAAGAAGCTTTGGGATTTTAGCTATAATCATACCTCAGAATAAAACCATTCTAATAGATATTGATAAGGACCATTCATGAGCCAAACAGAACAATTGCTTACTATGCTATCATTCTGTGATCTGTATTCATGTAAGGTATTCATTTATGAGGTTAATTAAGATTAAGTTAAAAAAAAAAATATAAAATATAAACTTTTTTTCTTTCTTTCTCATGAGAGGCAGGGCAGATTCCCAGGGGAGCAGGGCAGGCCGCCTCTGTAAAACAGCAAAGCTAGGGGTCTGTGAACTGCTTTCTTCTCCCCCCCCCTCCCCTTCTCCACACTTTTTTGCTAGGTCATTTGGGTGGTAAAATTGGTAAATTATGAACATAGAATTGAATTAATTGTTAAAATTATTTCAAAGTTTGGTCAAATTTGTCAATAAATTTAGCGAAAATTGACCAAATTTTCTTCAAAAACGAAGCAAATTGCCTATAAATAAATGAAATTATCTGAAAATAGCCAAAAATTATTGACATTTCCTAAAATTGACAAAAAGATAACCAAAATGTTAAGGAAAAAGCCTGAAAATTAATACAATTTTCCTATAAAATCAAAGAAAATTACCTGAAAATGAAGTAAAAAGTAAGAAAAATTTGGTAGAATTGTTCAAAATTTTGGTCGAATTTGTTTACAAATTTTCCAAAAATTGAGAAAAATGGCTCAAACATGAAGAAAATTTACCAACAATTGAGAAAAATGGCCCCAAAATGATGGAAATTTCCCAAAAATGAACAAAAATTTCCCTTAAAATTTTCATAAATTTTGAGGAAAATGCCTGAACTGTTTTGAAAATTGAAAAAATTGCTCAAAAATAAACAAAATTTTCGAAAAACTAACAAAGAATTCACTGAAATATTAAGAAAAGTGCCTGGATATGAAGGAAATTTACCCAAAATGAAAGAAAATTCCCCAAAATGAAGAAAATTTTCTGAAAAAAATTTTCCAACTAACAGCAGCATCAGTGTTGGACTTTAATTTACTCCCCCTCCGAGAGATGACCCTTCCTATGCCCATGCCTACCAATATGATTGCGACTTGGTATACAAATATGAACAGATGAATGTGATGACAATCTTATTTTCGCCATTTACTTCTTCAAAAACTGCTCGCGATCCCTGTGTATGTATCATTTGTATAGAAACAACTGAAATGAGACTAGCTGTGACATCACATCCTCAGATTCCTCAAAGCCTTTATGTATTCTAAGTTATGTTCGTGTGATTCTGTGTCTTTAAAACCATTGGAAAGTAACAAAACAGAATTTATTAAGGGTAATTATAATTTACCACCTAAAGAAAATTTGGGAGAAATAATTTAAATAGTAAAAATAATACTTTCAATAATCCAAAAAAATAAATCATTAAGTCGTGTTTCTCAGAAAGTGAGGATACGGGGTGCTTTTGCTACACCAGTCATATCCATACAGATGATTTGATTATCTTCTGAAGAGGATAAGATATCGAAGTACTGTACATAGTTTCTTCACCAATTTGTTTGTGTTAAAGTTCTCTTCCATATAAGATGATCAAATCCACCATCAACAACCTCTCTGGTATCGACAACATTCATATTACCCATCTTAGAATAGGTCACACTCACCTCACTCACTCCCACCTCTTTATATGCACCCCCTAACCCCTCTTCAACAATTGCCATTGGACCCTCACAATCCATCACGTTCTCCTTGCTTGCCCCTTGTACAACCTTCCCAGAGCTTCCCTCACTCCCCACAACTCAATTGCTGAGTTCTTCCAAAAAAATCCTCTGGATAAAATTATCTCTTTCCTTCATCATGCTTCCCTCTACAACCATATTTAATTCTCCTCTTCCACCCCCTCTCTACTTTGTTTTTGTTTCACCCATGCACCTCCTTTCTTGATCACAGCTTTCTGACTTTGTTCTTGAATTTCTCTCATTTTCCCCCTGTTTCCTTTCCTTCCTACCTCTAGAATGATCTGACCTCTCAGGCACAATTTGACCCTTGTTGTTGTGGTGCCGTTAAGCCCTCATCAAACAAACAAATAAGTTAAACTTGCTTGACCACTAAACTAATTCTTAAATGACATGCTCAGAGGACGCAACATAAACCGAACGGCAAAAAAAGTTTTGACAAATTTTGTTCTTTTGAAAAGGATAATGAATTCAAAAACTTCATACATGTTTTTAAATTTATTCCAATTTTCCAAATGATCTTTATCTTATGCTTTAAATTTTGTTCATGTGTTAGTCAAGATGAGGTGATCACAAAATGTAACTATTCATTTTGTAATCATAAGATAAAGGAAAACATCAGTAATTTACCGAGAATACAAAGGACCTGCAAATGGTAAAAAATCATGTCACATTTATTCCATAATGGTGTAGATTGGGTTTGAGCTTTTCTTAATTTGTCTTCATTTCTTTTCTTGATAGTGAAAAGAAATATAGAAGTTTACCGAGCCAGATTTTCTGAAATAACGCCACAGTAAGTCACTTCTCTTGTATATGTAATTGAAGCAATTACTTGTGTGTAATCATTAAACACTGTTGTCAAATGTCAGTACCTTAAGTCAATTATTTTTTCTTAGTAACTGAACTATAGGTGAGCGTGTGTGTGTGAGAGAGACTAGGGGGGAGGGAAGGGGGGGGGGGGGGTGAGCTTTTGGGTTTCTGGAGGGAGGGAGGGACTAGTGCTTAGTCACATGTCATAATAACATGGTAATCTGATATCCCTATCATCTTGTATTATTTGCATGTACCATGATGAGAAGGGGAGCCCTCCCTAGGGTATTCTATTCTATATGTATTTTTTCCTGTATATGTAAGTTTCCTATTGTTATTCATTATCTTATGTTCCTTTATTTGTTTGTTTGTACAGGGAGTCTGCTTTGTAAAAGCAACAGCTCGTTCAGACCTCCACCAATCATCTTCTTATTTGAATATACCATTGCGCTTTGTTGTTATATTATCATGATTAGTGTATCAATCAATCAAATCAAATGTTGTTGTAGTGGACAATTTTAGCATTTGAGTTTGTTCATCTTATATGATAGAGGAAAATAAAATAGACTGATTAATGAGTAAAGTGAGATTTATTTATCCACCACCCTGTCTATACCCTCGCAGCTCTCCTCCCCAAATCACAAAGTAAATTCTGTTTAACAATTTACCATTTGTTTTATCACAATTACTTGATATCGAGTCTTGTAATGCTATAGATATTTAAGTTTTGAAAAATGAATTTACTTCAATTAAAAAAAAAGAGGTAATTATGAAAGCTAAGAGATTTTTGGTATTTATCTCTAACTTTGATAAATTCATTAGTTTCCTTATCTGCTTAAAAATGGGCGATATGTCAGTATCCCAGACAAACCGATGTAAAGTGCTAGATGTGGGTTTGTCAATACTTCACGTAATATTGTTTGATGGAATTTAACCTCTGGTTTTCAAGGCAACTTAGAAGATCTATGGACAGATAGCAACAACTTGAGCTTAATTGGAAGAAATTCTGCTATAAACCATGAAAATAGCAAAAAATGTTCCTCGAAATCAGTTAAACCTTGACCATTTTACAGCGTCTTCAATTTAGAGCCTTATTATCATCAATTATGCAAATTTTATTGTAATTTTGTGATTACAGTTTACAGGTAACATCCCCTACCAGTTCCTGAAACACCTCCCCAACAAGGCCACCACTACCCTACTCACCATCCTCAACCACATTTGGTCCTCACACTCCTTTCCCCCTATCTGGAGGACAGCTATTGTCACCCCCGTCCTTAAACCGGGGAAAAACAGTACTGACCCCTCCAGCTACAGCCCCATCAGCCTCACCTGCTGTCTCTGTAAAATTATGGAAAGGATCATTAACCAGAGACTAAACTGGTTTCTTGAGACCAACCGTATCCTCTCCATGCACCAAAGCGGGAACCAAGAACCCTTTTTACAACCTCATTAGGTACCCTAATTTCTCCACCCTCTTTGATAGGACTAAAACCCTATCCCCTCCCTTTGGCTTACGCATTAAATCAGACCTCCTACATCTCGGCATCAGCCCCGCCACTCTCGGCACCTTCTCCTGACCCACTTTTACTCCTTGGGCCACCCCCTCCCTTCTATTCACCTGGGCCTCTCCACTCATCACAAAACCAAACCCACCCTAACCTCTTCATCAATCTCCACAACCAAATCAATTTCCAACTCTTAAACTACACCTCCATCTATACTGATGGCTCCAAGGAAGCCAACAAGACATCTGCTGCTGCCGTCATCCAAGACATCACCCTCAGTAGCAGACTTCCCGACTACTCATCCATCTTTTCAGCCAAGGCAAAGGCCATCCTCCTCGCCCTCAACTTGATTAAGTACTCTTCGCTCAGCCACTTTGTCATCTTCTCTGATTTTAAGGCTGTTCTTACTTCTTTACTCAATCTTAAATGGGATAACCTTACATCCCACCTCCTCCTCCATAAACTCCTTTTGCCCACTCTCTGCAGGAGAAGTATTCTTTTCTTCTTAATACCCAGCCATGTTGGCATCCCTGGCAATAACAGGGCTGATGCAGCCGCTAAGCTTGCCCTCAACCTCCTCCAACCCTTTTCCCCAAAACCCTTTCTGACATCAAAACCGCTTTTAGCTTCCCTTGTTCGTGACCGCTGGCAAACCTCATGGGACTCCCAAATTAGTAACAAACTCCAGGTCATCCAGCCCACCATTCTGATCAAACCCACCATCAACAACCTCTCTCGTGTCACCAACATTCATATTACTCGTCTTAGAATTGGTCACACCCACCTCATTCACTCCCACCTCCTTATTTCCCCCCTCGCCAACCTAACTCTGCAACAATTGCCATTGCCCCCTCACAGCCCATCATGTTTTCCTTGCTTGCCCCTGTACAACCTTCCCAGAGCTTCCCTTGCTCCCCACAACTCAATTGCTGAGTTCTTCCAGAAAAATCCTCTGGATGAAATTATCTCCTTCCTTCATCATGCTTCCCTCCACAACCATATTTAGTTTTTCTCTTCCACCCCCCTCTCTCTACTTTGTTTTTTTCACCCATGCACCTCCTCTCTCAATCCCAGGTTTCTGATTTTTTTGTTCTTGTATTTCTCTCATTCTCCCCCTGTTTCCTTTCCTTCCTACCTCTAGAATGATCTAACCTCTCAGGCACAATTTGACATTCATTGTCATGGTGCCGTTAAGCCCTTATCAAACAAACAATAATTTTGTGACATCACAACAAGAAAACCTGTAAGTTTCCTTATGTTAACAATTTTTCAACAATGTACTTTGAATAGAAGCAGTTGATTTTAACCAAGGGATTTTGACGTTCCATCATACCCTCTGTCAAAATTTAAGCAGGATAAAAAAGTCAGTGAATGAAATTTAGGACAGAAATTTAAAGAATTTCATCAAAGATTTTCAGCTGTCCTCTTTTATACATCAAAACATTTGCATTCATTAAAACTAGTTAGAAATTACAGGTGCTATTGTCGTAAATTAGAGACTACTCTTTTCAGAATTGAAAGTTCTTTCTAGTGAATATACACTCTCTACCTGTCCATATACCTCAAAACCCCACCAACCAATAGATAAATAAATATATGTTTTACGTGTATTTGAATGTTTTAACTACAAAGGTTTGTAATGTTTTTTGCATATGGCTCCCATTACTGAAAAGTTTTGTATCATTGTGCCATCAGGTCAGTGGCAAGGGCGTGTAGCACCTTACAGCGTCCAGATGAAAACACATCACTTGCCGTTGATGTCAGGCAGCAGCTTGATTTAAGGATAGGGGCAGCCTTTACCAGGTTTCAGACGCTCCGACTCCAAAAGGTGTTTCCCGAAAAACTTCAACAGCAGCTCATTAGCTTTGGAAGTTGTCAGTTCCCAACTTTAGGTTTTGTGGTAGAACGGTATAAGCTTTTGGAGGCATTCATTCCCGAGGTGTTTTATAAAATCAAAGGTAGGAAAAGCTTTTTGAATATTTAGTATCTAATGGTTGTACAAAATATCTGAAACTTTAAATTTATTTGCATTTATTCAATAATGAACTGATATTCTTTGTCAGCATTGTCCATCTTACATGTACATGGTGAAGGACAAGATAGCATAAGAATTGTTAAAGAGGTGAAATCGTCATATGGACACAATGTTTAGAACTCATTCCAATTGTTTCATTGGTTGAGATTTCAACCAATTGTTGCACAATTTGTTGGCCCTTATTTTACAATATATATTAAATAAAACCCCAAGAATGGATGGCATTCAAAATAGCCCAATAAGTTAAGGCGATAGGCTTCAGATATTTTTCAAACCAATAGTTGTATGTTCGAATCCCGCCAGAACCAGTTTTTCTGAATTTTTCTTTTTCTTTTTTTGCTCTTTGTATTTTTTGTCTGGTGACTGCTATGTAGTATTATCTTACTAAAACCTCCAAACCCCCAAATCATCCCCCCAACCCCTGGTTCTCAGATGACTGCAAAACCGCCATCAAGAACAGGAAAAGAGCCCTCAGGAACTTTAAAACTAACCCGACCACCCATAACCTTAACCTCTTTCGTGATCAGCCGTGCAAGGCCAGACGCACTATCAAGGACAGTAAAACCAACACTTGGAACAACTTTATCTCTTCTCTCACCACCAACACCCCCACTAAGAAGATTTGGAGAATGGTTAACAGCTTCCACGGCAGAGTAGGCAAATCTTCCATCTCCCATCTCTCTTGGAATGGAGACCTTCTCACCGCATAAAAAAAAGACATCGTTGACCACCTCGCCGCCTCTTTCAGCAACATCTCGGCCTCGACCAACTACTCCAATGCTTTCAAAATCAAAAAAGCTGCGATGAAGCCCGAGAATCACTTTTCCCTCTGACAACTCCAAAGCTACAACACCCTCTCACCCTTTCTGAATTAAACCAAGCCATCAGCGACGCTGGCTGCACCTCCAAGGGCCCAGATAACATCCCCTATCAGTTTCTGAAACACCTCCCCATCAAAGCCACCACTACCCTACTCACCATCTTCAACCACATTTGGTCCTCACACTCCTTTCCCCCTATCTGGAGGACAGCTATTGTCATCCCCGTTCTTAAACCGAGGAAGGATAGCACCGACCCCACCAGCTACCGACCCATCGCCCTTACTTGCTGTCTCTGTAAAATTATGGAAAAGATCATTAATCAGAGACTAAACTGGTTCCTCGAGACCAACAGAATCCTCTCTCCTCACCAAAGCGGCTTCCAAAACGCCGCAATACCTAGACCAGTTAATTACGCTTTCGACACCGCTATCCGGGAATCCTTTGCAAAAAGGAACACCTCATTGCCATATTTTTTGACCTCGAAAGCTTTCGACACTACTTGGAAATACGGCATTACCCGAAACTTCACACCATTGGCCTCAGAGGCCACCTCCCATCTTTATTCAAAACTTCCTCTCACCCAGGCAGTTTCCAAGTTCAGTATTACACCTCTCCAAGCCGCACCCCCAAGAAGAGGGCGTCCCCCAAGGCAGCATCCTCTCCCCACTCTCTTCAACCTGAGCATTAATGACATCGGGAATGACCTTGGCCCCAGCATCAAACGTACCCTCACGGATGACTTCACCATCTTCTACTCCTCCCCTAGCTTTCCTATTGTTGAAAATAGGCTTCAAACCAGCCTCAATCAGCTGCAAGTCTGGAGCAACAATAACGGTTTTAGATTCTCCAAAGACAAGACAGTCTGCATGCACTTTTGTCATTTCAACAACCTCCACCTAACCCGAACTTTGTGCTCATGGGAATCGCATCCCTAAAGTTGAAAACACAAAGTTCCTTGGTCTAACTCTAGACCCCAAGCTCACCTACAAGCCACACATCACCAACCTGAAACTAAAATGCAATAGCTCCTCAACCTCCTCCGACTGCTCTCCAACACTACTTGGGAGCGAACCGCTATGCTCTCCTCAAAATTTTCAGGCTCACCATTCGTGCCAAGCTTGACTATGGCAATATTGTTTACTGTGTCGCTCACAACTCATACCTCAACCACATTAACACCATCCAAAATGAAGCCCTCAGGCTTTGTCTAGGAGCCTACAGGACCTCCCCAATCACTAGCCTTCATGTTGAAGCCAGACCCCCTTTCTACTTAGATGTAAAAGCTTAGCCTCTCCTATGCTTTTAGAGTCCTCACCAACACTCAGAACCCTGTTTACAACCTCATTAGGTACCCCAATTTCTCCTCCCTCTTTGATAGGACTAAAACCCTATCGCCCCCTTCAGCTTACGCATTAAATCAGACCTCTTTCAACTTGGCATCAACCCCGCCCACTCGGCACCTATTCCTGGCCCACTTTCCGCCCCTTGGGCCACCCCCTTCCTTCTGTCCACCTAGACCTCTCCACTTATAACAAAACTCAAACTCACCTAATCTCTTCATCAATCTCCACAACCAAATCAAAGACCAACTCTCAAATTACACCTCTATCTATACTGATGGCTCCAAGGAAGGCAACAAGACAGCTGCTGCTGCCATCATCCAAGACATCACCCTCAGTAGCAGACTTCCTGACCACTCATCCATCTTTTCAGCCGAGGCTAAGGCCATTCTCCTCGCCCTCAACTTTATTGAGTACTCTCCTCTTAGTCACTTTGCCATTTTCTCTGACTCAAAGGCTGTTCTTACTTCATTACTCAATCTTAAATGGGATAACCTCACCTGCCACCTCCTCCTCCGGAAACTCTTTTCTCCCACCTCTGCAGGAAAAGTGTTCTTTTCTTCTGGATACCCAGCCATGTTGGCATCCCTGGCAATGACAGGGCTGATACAGCCACTAAGCTTGCCCTTAACCTCCTCCCTTCCCTTTTCCCAAAACCCTCTCTGACATCAAACCGCTTTATCGCTTCTCTTGTTCGTGACCGCTGGCAAACCTTATGGAACTTCCAAATTGATAACAAACTCCATGTTATCCAGCCCACAATCCCGATCAAATCCACCATCAACAACCTTTCTCGTATCGATAACGCGTTCATATTACCCGTCTTAGAATTGGTCACACCCACCTCACTCACTCCCACCTCCTTATTGGTTCCCCCAACCCCTCTGTAACAATTGCCACTGCATCCTTACAATCCAACACGTTCTCCTTGCTTGCCCCCTGTACAACCTTCCCAGAGCTTCTCGCTCCCCACAACTCAATTGCTGAGTTCTTCCAAAAATCCTCCAGATAAAATAGTCTCCTTCCTTCAGCATGCATCCCTCTACAACCATATTTAATCCTCCTCTTCCACCCCCTCTCTACTCTGTTTTTAGTTTTACCCATGCACCTCCTCTCTCGATCACAGCTTTCTGGCTTTTGTTCTTGAATTTCTCTCATTCTTCCCCTGGTCTCTTTCCTTACTACCTCTAAAATGATCTGACCTCTCAGGCACAATTTGACCTTCGTTGTCGTGGTGCCGTTAAGACCTCATCAAACAAACAAACAAACTAATCTTTCACTTTCACTTTTTTTTTTAACAAATATGTTGAAAAATCAAAGTTTCCCGTAGGCCTAGATCGTTATAAAGTTATGCACTACGATTGAATCTTCACACACACACACAATGCTATATATGCTCATGTACAAACACACAGGGATTTCTTGTGTTCCAGAACCAGAGGTGATATGAAAGTTCTCATTCCCCAATTTGACAGAGACCAACGATGTACGAACTGAGACATTTTCCCTCTTGAAGAAGCTATTCAAGAATCTTTTTGAACTAAGGAGTTATTCAAGTTAGAAGTTTTCAGAACTTTAATTGATTAATGTAAGAAGTCTATTTGACAAAAATTAGCATTACTCTTACATTTCTTCAAAGTCCTCATTTTTTGTTGAAATATCTCTCAAAGAAAGTACTACAAGTATGGTGAGTGACCCAAATTCAGCCACCCTCGAATTTCAACCACCTAATCTTACCCACCTTAGCAAAGTCGGACAAAATGTTATGATTACCAAGTGTTAATTAAACTCAATTTTCACTAATTAGCTGCTTCGTAAGTTGATTGTGCAGTTAAGAATAAGAATTTATTGAAGTGTATATTGATTTTTAACGACGATCGGACGTATGTTTTTCTGGTACACCTACTGGATAATTAGGCATGTTTAACACAGTGGTTGAAATTCAGGTCAGTCATGGAATGTTTGAATTGACCAAAACAGTGACATATTTTGATTGAAAGTTCAATAAAGTGATGCCACATATCCCAAACCGGTCATGCATTGTTTCGAAGTATTGGAGATTAAGTTAGAACATTGATTAGTCAATATTTTGTTATCATTTTCAAAAACATTGCAAATTTGTACTTTAAGAGGTTAAAATTTGGGCCTACCATGCTACTACATGTGAAAGTAGGTAAAGTAGTTGCGATCATCTGAATGAACTTTTGAAAAATCTTTATTAAAATACTTCACTCCATTCTCAATAAAGTTATATAATAGTAATGAGAGTACTTTCAAAACACATCAGAAATCATAAGCTTTTCAAATATGTTAAAGATTGGTGGCTGTGTTCTTGTTTTGTGTATGTTTGACCAGTGACAATGAGCGAGATATCCAGGTTAGATATTCAGGCGAGATACTCAGGTGAGATATCCAGGTGGACAACGAGAAATGTGTAACATGTGACCTTTCACAAGATATCAGATATTCCAGAGGGTGACAAGAATTACACAATAACGCTATCATTCAATAACTGGGTGGTATACTTCCAGAAAATTCACAATGATCTCATACATTGACCCATACTGACCTGCTGATGCAATCTTCTCGATTTAGAACATTGTGACAATGTTTCTTAAATTAAAACATTTATCAGAGGGTTATGCATCTGCTACGCCTACTCCTAAAAATAGAAACTGCTAGAAGTCTATATGAGAGACTGTTTTCAAGTTAATTGTCGAGGTTCCATCAATTTTCAATTAACTGTGTCTTATTCTCTTACATTGAGAAATATTACTGCCTTTATTCAGTGTGTGGATATTTATCGTACATTCAACGTTTTATAATGTTGACTTCTGCTTGATGATTATTACACTCAGATGTCACTTTTGCCTTAAACTGTTTGCCGATATAAATTTTAAAGTGGATCTATACAGCTGTTATACAAGTCTTTCAATGAGCTCATAAATCCTACAGACCTAAAACTTCGAGAGAAATCATGGCATTGATCAATTTTATTAAAAACTCGTCGCAGCACTGGATTATTAATATCTTGGAATACGAGAAGGACTTACCTAAATCTTTCAAAATGACAAGACAGATAGCTCATAAATCAGGTTGGATATTTAACAGATAGCTTATCATCTTCACCATCACAGTATCAGGTTAGGATATTTAACAGATAGACCTCTTTACAATCACAGTATCAGGTTAGATATTTAAAAATCACAGTATCAGGTTAGATATTTAACAGATAGAAATCATACCAGGCATTGATCAATTTTATTCATCTTCACCTTCAAAAGGATACAGATAGCTTATCATCTTCACCATCACAGTATCAGGTTAGGATATCTAACAGATAGCTCATCATCTTTACAATCACAGTATCAGCACTGGATTATTCATATCTTGGAAGTATCAGGTTAGGAGGACTTACCAGATAGCTTATCATCTTAAATATCAACTGTCACCCAAAGGATGATTTAGACAGATAGCTCATCATTTTCACCATCACAGTATCAGGTTGGGATATTTAACAGGATATCTTTTCAGGTTAGATATTTAACAGATAGCTCATCATCTTCACCATCACAGTATCAGGTTGGGATATTTGAGAGATAGCTCATCATCTTCACCATCACAGTATCAGGTTAAGATATTTAACAGATAGCTCATCATCTTCACCATCACAGTATCAGGTTGGGATATTTAAGAGATAGCTCATCATCTTCACCATCACAGTATCAGGTTGGGATATTTGAGAGATAGCTCATCATCTTCACCATCACAGTATCAGGTTAGGATATTTAACAGATAGCTCATAATCTTCACTATCACAGTATTAGGTTAGGATATTTAACAGATAGCTCATCATCTTCACCATCACAGTATCAGGTTGGGATATTTAACAGATAGATATCAGGTTAGGATATTTAACAGATAGCTCATCATCTTCACCATCACAGTATCAGGTTAGGATATTTAACAGATCATCTTCACCATCACAGTATCAGGTTAGGATATTTAACAGATAGCTCATCATCTTCACCATCACAGTATCAGGTTAGGATATTTAACAGATAGCTCATCATCTTCACCATCACAGTATCAGGTTAGGATATTTAACAGATAGCTCATCATCTTCACCATCACAGTATCAGGTTAGGATATTTAACAGATAGCTCATCATCTTCACCATCACAGTATCAGGTTAGGATATTTAACAGATAGCTTATCATCTTCACCATCACAGTATCAGGTTAGGGTATTTAACAGATAGCTTATCATATTTACTATCACAGTATCAGGTTAGGATATTTAACAGATAGCTCATCATCTTCACCATCACAGTATCAGGTTAGGATATTTAACAGATAGCTCATCATCTTTACCATCACAGTATCAGGTTAGGATATTTAACAGATAGCTCATCATCTCTCACCATCACAGTATCAGGTTAGGATATTTAACAGATAGCTCATCATCTTCACTTCACAGTATCAGGTTAGGATATTTAACAGATAGCTTATCATCTTCACCATCACACAGTATCAGGTTAGGATATTTAACAGATAGCTCATCATCTTCACCTTCACAGTATCAGGTTAGGATATCTAACAGATAGCTTATCATCTTCACCATCACAGTATCAGGTTAGGATATCTAACAGATAGCTCATCATCTTCACAATCACAGTATCAGGTTAGGGTATTTAACAGATAGCTTATCATCTTCACCATCACAGTATCAGGTTAGGATATTTAACAGATAGCTCATCATCTTCACCATCACAGTATCAGGTTAGGATATTTAACAGATAGCTCATCATCTTCACCATCACAGTATCAGGTTAGGATATTTAACAGATAGATCACAGCAGGTTAGGATATTTAACAGATAGCTCATCATATTTACTATCACAGTATCAGGTTAGGATATTTAACAGATAGCTCATCATCTTCACCATCACAGTATCAGGTTGGGATATTTAACAGATAGCTCATCATCTTCACCATCACAGTATCAGGTTAGGATATTTAACAGATAGCTTATCATCTTCACCATCACAGTATCAGGTTAGGATATTTAACAGATAGCTCATCATCTTCACCATCACAGTATCAGGTTGATATTTAACAGGATATTTAACAGATAGCTCATCATCTTCACCATCACAGTATCAGGTTAGGATATTTAACAGATAGCTCATCATCTTCACCATCACAGTATCAGGTTAGGATATTTAACAGATAGCTCATCATCTTCACCATCACAGTATCAGGTTAGGATATTTAACAGATAGCTTATCATCTTCACCATCACAGTATCAGGTTAGGATATTTAACAGATAGCTCATCATCTTCACCATCACAGTATCAGGTTAGGATATTTAACAGATAGCTCATCATCTTCACCATTAACAGGGATAGCTCATCATCTTCACCATCACAGTATCAGGTTAGGATATTTAACAGATAGCTCATCATCTTTACCATCACAGTATCAGGTTAGATATTTAACAGATAGTTCATCATCTTCACCATCACAGTATCAGGTTAGGATATTTAACAGATAGCTCATCATCTTCACCATCACAGTATCAGGTTAGATATTTAACAGATAGCTTATCATCTTCACTATCACAGTATCAGGTTAGGATATTTAACAGATAGCTCATCATCTTCACCATCACAGGTATCAGGTTAGGGGATATTTAACAGATAGCTCATCATCTTCACCATCACAGTATCAGGTTAGGATATTTAACAGATAGCTCATCATCTTCACCATCACAGTATCAGGTTAACAGAGGCTCATCATCTTCACCATCACAGTATCAGGTTAGATATTTAACAGATAGCTCATCATCTTCACCATCACAGTATCAGGTTAGGATATTTATCACAGAGGTTAGCTCATCATCTTCACCATCACAGTATCAGGTTAGGATATTTAACAGATAGCAGATAGCTCTATCATCTTCACCATCACAGTATCAGGTTAGGATATTTAACAGATAGCTCATCATCTTCACCATCACAGTATCAGGTTGGGATATTTAACAGATAGCTATCATCTTCACCATCACAGTATCAGGTTAGGATATTTAACAGATAGCTCATCATCTTCACCATCACAGTATCAGGTTAGGATATTTAACAGATAGCTCATTATCATCTTTCACAGTATCAGGTTAGGATATTTAACAGATAGCTCATCATCTTCACCATCACAGTATCAGGTTTATTTAACAGATAGCTCATCATCTTCACCATCACAGTATCAGGTTAGGATATTTAACAGATAGCTCATCATCTTCACCATCACAGTATCAGGTTAGGATATTTAACAGATAGCTCATCATCTTCACCATCACAGTATATTTAACAGATAGCAGGTTTATCATCTTCACCATCACAGTATCAGGTTAGGATATTTAACAGATAGCTCATCATCTTCACCATCACAGTATCAGGTTAGGATATTTAACAGATAGCTCATTATCTTCACCTTCACAGTATCAGGTTAGGATATTTAACAGATAGCTCATTATCTTCACCTTCACAGTATCAGGTTAGCTATATTTAACAGATAGCTCATCATCTTCACCATCACAGTATCAGGTTAGATATTTAACAGATAGCTCATTATCTTCACCTTCACAGTATCAGGTTAGGATATTTAACAGATAGCTTATCATCTTCACCATCACAGTATCAGGTTAGGGTATTTAACAGATAGCTTATCATATTTACTATCACAGTATCAGGTTAGGATCACAGTATCAGGTTAGGCTATTTCAGATAGTTCATATCTTCACCATCACAGTATCAGGTTAGGGATATTTAACAGATAGCTCACCATCTTCACCATCACAGTATCAGGTTAGGATATTTAACAGATAGCTCATCATCTTCACCATCACAGTATCAGGTTAGGATATTTAACAGATAGCTCATCATCTTCACCATCACAGTATCAGGTTGGGATATTTAACAGATAGCTCATCATCTTCACCATCACATCACAGTATCAGGTTAGGCAGATCATCATCTTCACCATCACAGTATCAGGCTATTTAACAGATAGCTCATCATCTTCACCATAGTATCAGATATATAGGCTCATCATCTTCACCATCACAGTATCAGGTTAGGATATTTAACAGATAGCTCATCATCTTCACCATCACAGTATCAGGTTAGGATATCTTAACAGAGGCTCATCATCTTAGTATCAGGTTAGGATATTTAACAGATAGCTCATCATCTTCACCATCACAGTATCAGGTTAGGATATTTAACAGATAGCTCATCATCTTCACCATCAGTATCAGGTTATATTTCAGGCTCATCATCTTTCAGGGATATTTAACAGATAGCTCATCATCTTCACCATCACAGTATCAGGTTAGGATATTTAACAGATAGCTCATCATCTTCACCATCACAGTATCAGGTTAGGATATTTAACAGATAGCTCATCATCTTCACCATCACAGTATCAGGTTAGGATATTTAACAGATAGCTCATCATCTTCACCATCACAGTATCAGGTTAGGCTCATCATCTTTCACAGTATCAGGTTAGATATTTAACAGATAGCTCATCATCTTCACCATCACAGTATCAGGTTAGGATATTTAACAGATAGCTCATCATCTTCACCATCACAGTATCAGGTTAGGCTATTTAACAGATAGCTCATCATCTTCACCATCACAGTATCAGGTTAGGATATTTAACAGATAGCTCATCATCTTCACCATCACAGTATCAGGTTAGGCTATTTAACAGATAGCTCATCATCTTCACCATCACAGTATCAGGTTAGGATATTTAACAGATAGCTCATCATCTTCACCATCACAGTATCAGGTTAGGATATTTAACAGATAGCTCATCATCTTCACCATCACAGTATCAGGTTAGGATATTTAACAGATAGCTCATCATCTTCACCATCACAGTATCAGGTTAGGATATTTAACAGATAGCTCATCATCTTCACCATCACAGTATCAGGTTAGGATATTTAACAGATAGCTCATCATCTTCACCATCACAGTATCAGGTTAGGATATTTAACATATAGCTTATCATCTTCACCATCACAGTGTCAGGTTGGGATATTTAAGTAGGCTATCTTTAAGAGTATTGTTTATATTGTACACGACAATAAGTTTGAACATAATTGTTCAAATTTAAAGTCACTGATCTTGATTTTTATCTTTTGGCATTCTTTTGTTACTTTTCTATTTTTGGTCCCATAACAAATGAATATTTGAATTTATTCTTGACATCATCAAAAGTAAAGTATTTACTAGTTGAATCATTAAAACTTCTCTGGCACCTTTACAATAAAAAAACTATACATTATGTGAAGTATGAACACTGGTAGAAGTAACAGTTTTGTTACCATAACCTAAACCTATCAACTGTTTAACAACATTGCAAATCAAAGTATGCATTTTGCAGCATGTTGTTGTCTTACAACCCAACTGATAGTACAGTAAAGCATAAGGAAATTCTGGTGAGAATTCACACCAGTGAAATTACTTAAATTTGATTGGTTTATGAACAAATATTTTGAATACAAAGTAATTCACAAAATAAAATAAATTCCACAATCTGACATTGGCATCTAAGTTTGATGCTCGAAAGAGATAATTTAGAAGATGCTGATTCAATAGATAAAAAAAATTCTCAGTGCATTATGTTGAAGCCATCAGGGACATTCTTAATGTTGTTTCAATGAATCACTTGTTGAAACATTCATTTAGTTTTCTTTCCATTTGAAATTGATCTGTGTTTTGGGGTTCAAATTATTTCCACGAAATTTTGAAAGAAAAAGATATGCATCAAAAATTGATGTCTCTAAGTTAGAAAATAAGCCACACTCACCATAGCAATGCGGTAACTGTGTGGGGGAAACAAACCTCAAATCTGCAATCATGCAGCACCAATGCATTGACATTTAGATGTTCATGTTGCCTGCTGCAAGCTTTGATATATCATGTCAGATCTTCGGATCTTTAGAATTTTTAGCAAAAGGAATAAACAAAATTCCGTTTGTTCACCATTTTGGGTAACGGGAATCGGATTTACAAAGCACATAGCGGGCCCATAGGCGCAATTTTTGTTCGCCATCTTGTCGTCACTCAGTCTGTGTGTGCAGAAATTTGTTTTGTGTAGCATATTGCATTGACTGCATGAGAGCACGCCGCTAGCTAGCTGTACTGTACCAGTACCATGTAGGATTTTTTCCCCACTTAGATATGAAGATTTTGTTGCTTGGCAAATTTGTGCGGTGATTGGTTGAAAACGCTGTCAGTCAACTAACTCAGAGAGGTCAATTGAAGTTGTGAAACTTTTTTTAACATATCGTTTTGATGATACTGCTCTTATCACCTTCAGTAACACATCAAACAGAGCAGGGAGTGACTGAATTTAACTGGAAGAGGCAGCGGCTGTTCAACAGATTAGCATGCGAGGTTTTGCTGCAAGTTTGTTTGGAGGTATGCTAACTAAATTGTGATCTTTCAACTACAAAGATAGTAAGCAAACAAGTTCAAAGCAAAAAGATCTCATTTTTTAGAAGGTCACTTTTTAATACACCCACGCGATCTTTAAAATGCAATCGCTTCTAAATAGAAAAAGATATCAATATGATTTTTACACCAAATTGTTTCTTTAATAATTCCTTTTTCATATATCTGAAAATGAAAATTCACAGGAATATTTCTTTAAAACAGTTCAAAGGTCCTGGAATGTTTCAGTCCAGGTCCTTGAAAGTCCTGAAACTTTACATCTCCACATGTGTATGAACCCTGTTTTTGCAACCAGTTGTGGTAAAAAAAATCAAATATTTGTTTTCAACTCTGTTTCAGATGAAGCATTTATTCATGATTTAGGTGATTAGATTGTACCTTGTTTTTAAAACTATATTTCCTCTATTTTGCCACTGCATCTCTCTCATAGTATGTATTAAAGAATAATAATCATAATCATAATAATGATAATAATAATACTCATTATAATAATCATATTCATTATAATAATAATAATCATAATCATAATAATAATTATAATTAAATTCATAATAATGATAATGATAATATATAAAACAAATAATAATAGTAATACTGATTTCTTACATTGCGCTTTTCTATGCATGATGTGTACTCAAAGTACTTTACACTGGTGAGTCAAATTACTCGGCAACAGCTCAAGATAAGCACTATGAACTTGAGTGGAGCAGAATTATATATGCTGGACACTGCAGTCTGTATGCTGGACACTGTGCAGTCTGTATGCTGGACACTGTGCAGTCTGTATGCTGGACACTGTGCAGTCTGTATGCTGGACACTGTGCAGTCTGTATGCTGGACACTGTGCAGTCTGTATGCTGGACACTGTGCAGTCTGTATGCTGGACACTGTGCAGTCTGTATGCTGGACACTGTGCAGTCTGTATGCTGGACACTGCAGTCTGTATGCTGGACACTGTGCAGTCTGCATGCTGGACGCTGTGCAGTCTGTATGCTGGACGCTGTGCAGTCTGTATGCTGGACACTGTGCAGTCTGTATGCTGGACGCTGTGCAGTCTGTATGCTGGACGCTGTGCAGTCTGTATGCTGGACACTGCAGACTGTATGCTGGACACTGTGCAGTCTGCATGCTGGACACTGTGCAGTCTGTATGCTGGACGCTGTGCAGTCTGTATGCTGGACACTGTGCAGTTTGTATGCTCTGTGCAGTCTGTATGCTGGACACTGTGCAGTCTGTATGCTGGACACTGTGCAGTCTGTATGCTGGACACTGCAGACTGTATGCTGGACACTGTGCAGTCTGTATGCTGGACACTGTGCAGTCTGTATGCTGGACACTGTGCAGTCTGTATGCTGGACGCTGTGCAGTCTGTATGCTGGACACTGCAGTCTGTATGCTGGACACTGCAGACTCTATGCTGGACACTGTGCAGTCTGTATGCTGGACGCTGTGCAGTCTGTATGCTGGACACTGTGCAGTCTGTATGCTGGACACTGTGCAGTCTGTATGCTGGACACTGTGCAGTCTGTATGCTGGACACTGTGCAGTCTGTATGCTGGACACTGTGCAGTCTGCATGCTGGACACTGCAGTCTGTATGCTGGACACTGTGCAGTCTGTATGCTCTGTCTGTATGCTGGACACTGGACTGGACTGTGCAGTCTGTATGCTGGACACTGTGCAGTCTGCATGCTGGACACTGTGCAGTCTGTATGCTGGACACTGTGCAGTCTGTATGCTGGACACTGTGCAGTCTGTATGCTGGACACTGTGCAGTCTGTATGCTGGACACTGTGCAGTCTGCATGCTGGACGCTGTGCAGTCATTTTTGCTGAGAGTACATTTGAATCCTTTTATCAAAATTAAAACTTAAACATAATTATTTAAACATACGTTGTGATAGTTTTTACTATTTATTATAAAAGATAAGATATTCTTTCATTTCAGGAACCACTGGCCAAAGTAGTAGATGTTAGAAGTCGCAACAAAAGTAAATGGCGGCCGTTACCAATGGATACTGTAGTAAGTGATCCTAATGAAGAAAATCAATCAATTAAATTAAACGTAAACTTCATGTGAGAAAACAGTTTGAAATTAAGTCTGCATCAACGTTAGGAATAAATGTTGGTTTGTTTCTTTTATTTTGGGTGACCTATTATGACCTTTTGCTGAAAAATGATAATTATGTATCAAATAATTAGTAACATGCTAATGAGAGAACTTAAGGTACGAGGTTGGTTGTTAAGCACCCTGAGCATTATTTATGGTGAATACTGGCACTTTACAAGAACACTGATTGAGTTGTTATTATCTAAGGTACTATCACTGATCCATCACGGGCTGGAAGATAGTGGGCATCTTTGATTCAACCTGTCATATGGGAATGTGTACACTGTAAGTCAAATGACTTGCCAGGTTGCCTGAGATATCACACAACTAATAATTAAGAACAAACACTAAGTATTCTATTTGATTTCAGTTGTATCTTTACCTCTGTTAATGAGATTATGTTTTTGCCAGTTGGATTTAAAATGATTTGTTATCAATGAACGTATGGAAAAGAGAGGTAAATGCGGGTTTCTGAGACATCACTTGTAAGAAATGTGTACTCTAGTGTGTGCCGTGTATCACTTGTAAGAGATGTACTGTAGTGTGTGCCCTGTATCATTTGTAAGAGATGTGTACTCTAGTGTGTGCCCTGTATCACTTGTAAGAGATGTACTGTAGTGTGTGCCCTGTATCACTTGTAAGAGATGTACTCTAGTGTGTGCCCTGTATCACTTGTAAGAGTCATGTACTCTAGTGTGTGCCTTGTATCACTTGTAAGAGATGTACTCTAGTGTGTGCCCTGTATCACTTGTAAGAGATGTGTACTCTAGTGTGTGCCGTGTATCACTTGTAAGAGATGTGTACTCTAGTGTGTGCCCTGTATTACTTGTAAGAGATGTGTACTCTAGTGTGTGCCCTGTATTACTTGTAAGAGATGTGTACTCTAGTGTGTGCCCTGTATCACTTGTAAGAGATGTGTACTCTAGTGTGTGCCCTGTATCACTTGTAAGAGATGTGTACTCTAGTGAGTGTGTGCCCTGTATCACTTGTAAGAGATGTGTACTCTAGTGTGTGCCCTGTATCACTTGTAAGAGATGTGTACTCTAGTGTGTGCCCTGTATTACTTGTAAGAGATGTGTACTCTAGTGTGTGCCCTGTATTACTTGTAAGAGATGTGTACTCTAGTGTGTGCCCTGTATCACTTGTAAGAGATGTACTGTAGTGTGTGCCTTGTATCACTTGTAAGAGATGTACTCTAGTGTGTGCCCTGTATCACTTGTAAGAGTCGTGTACTCTAGTGTGTGCCTTGTATCACTTGTAAGAGATGTACTGTAGTGTGTGCCGTGTATCATTTGTAAGAGATGTGTACTCTAGTGTGTGCCTTGCATCACTTGTAAGAGATGTACTGTAGTGTGTGCCGTGTATCATTTGTAAGAGATGTGTACTCTAGTGTGTGCCCTGTATCACTTGTAAGAGATGTGTACTCTAGTGTGTGCCCTGTATTACTTGTAAGAGATGTGTACTCTAGTGTGTGCCCTGTATCACTTGTAAGAGATGTGTACTCTAGTGTGTGCCCTGTATCACTTGTAAGAGATGTGTACTCTAGTGTGTGCCCTGTATTACTTGTAAGAGATGTGTACTCTAGTGTGTGCCCTGTATCACTTGTAAGAGATGTGTACTCTAGTGAGTGTGTGCCCTGTATTACTTGTAAGAGATGTGTACTCTAGTGTGTGCCCTGTATCACTTGTAAGAGATGTGTACTCTAGTGTGTGCCCTGTATCACTTGTAAGAGATGTGTACTCTAGTGTGTGCCCTGTATCACTTGTAAGAGATGTGTACTCTAGTGTGTGCCCTGTATTACTTGTAAAGATGATGTACTCTAGTGTGTGCCCTGTATCACTTGTAAGAGATGATGTACTCTAGTGTGTGCCCTGTATCACTTGTAAGAGATGTACTCTAGTGTGTGCCCTGTATCACTTGTAAGAGATGTGTACTCTAGTGTGTGCCCTGTATCACTTGTAAGAGATGTGTGCTCTAGTGTGTGCCCTGTATCACTTGTAAGAGATGTACTGTAGTGTGTGCCGTGTATCACTTGTAAGAGATGTGTACTCTAGTGTGTGCCCTGTATTACTTGTAAGAGATGTGTACTCTAGTGTGTGCCCTGTATCACTTGTAAGAGATGTGTACTCTAGTGTGTGCCCTGTATCACTTGTAAGAGATGTGTACTCTAGTGTGTGCCCTGTATTACTTGTAAGAGATGTGTACTCTAGTGAGTGTGTGCCCTGTATCACTTGTAAGAGATGTACTCTAGTGTGTGCCCTGTATCACTTGTAAGAGATGTACTCTAGTGTGTGCCCTGTATCACTTGTAAGAGATGTGTACTCTAGTGTGTGCCCTGTATCACTTGTAAGAGATGTACTCTAGTGTGTGCCCTGTATCACTTGTAAGAGATGTACTCTAGTGTGTGCCCTGTATCACTTGTAAGAGATGTACTCTAGTGTGTGCCCTGTATCACTTGTAAGAGATGTGTACTCTAGTGTGTGCCCTGTATCACTTGTAAGAGATGTGTACTCTAGTGTGTGCCCTGTATTACTTGTAAGAGATGTGTACTCTAGTGAGTGTGTGCCCTGTATCACTTGTAAGAGATGTGTACTCTAGTGTGTGCCCTGTATTACTTGTAAGAGATGTGTACTCTAGTGTGTGCCCTGTATTACTTGTAAGAGATGTGTACTCTAGTGTGTGCCCTGTATCACTTGTAAGAGATGTGTACTCTAGTGTGTGCCCTGTATCACTTGTAAGAGATGTGTACTCTAGTGTGTGCCCTGTATTACTTGTAAGAGATGTGTACTCTAGTGTGTGCCCTGTATCACTTGTAAGAGATGTGTACTCTAGTGAGTGTGTGCCCTGTATTACTTGTAAGAGATGTGTACTCTAGTGTGTGCCCTGTATCACTTGTAAGAGATGTACTGTAGTGTGTGCCTTGTATCACTTGTAAGAGATGTACTCTAGTGTGTGCCCTGTATCACTTGTAAGAGATGTACTCTAGTGTGTGCCTTGCATCACTTGTAAGAGATGTACTGTAGTGTGTGCCGTGTATCATTTGTAAGAGATGTGTACTCTAGTGTGTGCCCTGTATCACTTGTAAGAGATGTGTACTCTAGTGTGTGCCCTGTATTACTTGTAAGAGATGTGTACTCTAGTGAGTGTGTGCCCTGTATCACTTGTAAGAGATGTGTACTCTAGTGAGTGTGTGCCCTGTATCACTTGTAAGAGATGTGTACTCTAGTGTGTGCCCTGTATCACTTGTAAGAGATGTGTACTCTAGTGTGTGCCCTGTATCACTTGTAAGAGATGTGTACTCTAGTGAGTGTGTGCCCTGTATCACTTGTAAGAGATGTGTACTCCAGTGTGTGCCCTGTATTACTTGTAAGAGATGTGTACTCTAGTGAGTGTGTGCCCTGTATCACTTGTAAGAGATGTGTACTCTAGTGTGTGCCCTGTAGTGTTACGTTTGGTTTCCATATTGATTCCTTTCCATCATGATTTTCTCCCTTCTTCAAGGAATTAGAGAAACTGTCTTCTCGGAAGTTGCGCATCAGTGCCAAAGAAACAATGAAAATTGCTGAAAAACTTTACACTCAGGGGTAAGAATTTGTTATTATTAAATTATATTAATAATTGTCAAGAAAGTCCTCTTTCATATTACATGATATGACCACTGAACTAATCTTTTAATCATATCACATGGTATGACCACTGAACTAATCTTTTAATCATATCACATGATATGACCTCTGAACTAATCTTTTAATCATATCACATGATATGACCACTGAACTAATCCTGTAATCACCTCTTAGTGATTTTCATGTTTTTGTTTTTTTCCTTTGCAGATACATCAGTTATCCTAGGACAGAAACAAACATCTTCCCCAAGGAATTCAATTTATTTAATCTTGTTCAAGAACAAACACAAGATCAAAACTGGGGTCGTAAGTATTTCACCTTTGCATAAATTTTCCTGTAAACAGTTGAGTTTGTTTGGAAAAAATTTGGTGTTCAATTTTAAAGAAGTAAGAGAGAATTTTCGATGCTAAATTTAAAGTTTGTTTTTCTGTCATACAGGTAGGGAAAATTGTGAATTTGTCGCTGTTGTTTGTAGACTAGAAGCTATTCCTTTGTACCCAGCAATCTCATCTTATTTAAAAGAAACATATTTTATAGTGCCCAACATACCAGTCAATCTCATCTTATTCATGAAACATATTATATAGTGCCCAACATACCAGTCAATCTCATCTTATTCAAAAGAAAGATATTATATAGTGCCCAACATACCAGTCAATCTCATCTTATTCATGAAACATATTATGTAGTGCCCAATATACCAGTCAATCTCATCTTATTCATAAAAGATATTATATAGTGCCCAATATACCAGTCAATCTCATTTTATTCATGAAATATATTATGTAGTGCCCAACATACCAGTCAATCTCATCTTATTCATGAAACATATTATGTAGTGCCCAACATACCAGTCAATCTCATCTTATTCATGAAACATATTATATAGTGCCCAACATACCAGTCAATCTCATCTTATTCAAAAGAAAGATATTATATAGTGCCCAACATACCAGTCAATCTCATCTTATTCATGAAACATATTATGTAGTGCCCAATATACCAGTCAATCTCATCTTATTCAAAAGAAAGATATTATGTAGTGCCCAACATACCAGTCAATCTCATCTTATTCATGAAACATATTATGTAGTGCCCAATATACCAGTCAATCTCATCTTATTCATGAAAGATATTATGTAGTGCCCAATATACCAGTCAATCTCATTTTATTCATGAAATATATTATGTAGTGCCCAACATACCAGTCAATCTCATCTTATTCATGAAACATATTATGTAGTGCCCAATATACCAGTCAATCTCATCTTATTCATGAAAGATATTATGTAGTGCCCAATATACCAGTCAATCTCATCTTATTCATGAAACATATTATGTAGTGCCCAACATACCAGTCAATCTCATCTTATTCATGAAACATATTATAGTGCCCAATATACCAGTCAATCTCATCTTATTCATGAAAGATATTATGTAGTGCCCAATATACCAGTCAATCTCATCTTACTCATGAAACATATTATGTAGTGCCCAATATACCAGTCAATCTCATCTTATTCATGAAACATATTATGTAGTGCCCAACATACCAGTCAATCTCATCTTATTCATGAAACATATTATGTAGTGCCCAATATACCAGTCAATCTCATCTTATTCATGAAACATATTATATAGTGCCCAACATACCAGTCAATCTCATCTTATTCATGAAACATATTATATAGTGCCCAACATACCAGTCATTCTCATCTTATTCATGAAACATATTATGTAGTGCCCAATATACCAGTCAATCTCATCTTATTCATGAAACATATTATATAGTGCCCAATATACCAGTCAATCTCATCTTATTCATGAAACATATTATGTAGTGCCCAACATACCAGTCTACAAAGCATCATTACAAATAAAATGACAAAAATTGTTCGTGGTAAGTTTCATATGATAGCTATGTTTTACTAACTAGAAACTTTTCAGAAGTTGCCTGTGTTTGCTGAATAGAAAGTAAAGATTAAAGTGGTCAGAGAGAATCCTTTTCAAGAAGGATTACAAGGCCTTGCTTTCTTGGGTACCAGCAGACAATATTCATCGCAAGTTAACTCTCCGTTGCAAGTTTGGTACTCATTCCAAAAAGAGTTGAGTTGACTGAGGCAAGTGGAATAAAGTGTCCTACTCAAAAGGCGCAACTCTTGGCAGAAATCAAAACCCAATATCTTATAATCAGGACCACTAAACCAGTTGGGTTAAACTTTTAGTGCTTTCCTTTTCATTGGGCAGATCATTTGATTTGCTTGTGCAATATTGCTTCATTTGTTTATTTCTTGTCTGTTTTACAACATAATTATGTATATATGTGCATGTAGATATGATCTCAATGCCCAGCAGAAAATTCCATTTGGGATTTTCCCAACTTGTCCCAACTGGGAGAATTTTAGAAAATCCCAAATTGGATGAATTGATTTAAGTTGGGAATATGTTCAATCCAAGTTGGGACCAGTTTATCCCAATTGGGAATATGCAATCCAAGTTGGGACCAGTTCATCCCAGTTGAGAATATACAAGCCAAGTTGGGACCAGTTCATCCCAGTTGGGAATATACAAGCCAAGTTGGGACCAGTTCATCCCAGTTGGGAATATACAAGCCAAGTTGGGACCAGTTCATCCCAGTTGGGAATATACAATCCAAGTTGGGACCAGTTCATCCCAGTTGGGAATATACAAGCCAAGTTGGGACCAGTTCATCCCAGTTGGGAATATACAATCCAAGTTGGGACCAGTTCATCCCAGTTGGGAATCCCAACTGGAATTTTCCTCTGGGAGTAAATGAATATATTCAATCAATTAATCAATCAATCTCTGACTCTCTACCACGGAGCCTCTGTGCTTCCGTTATTGAAGCAGTCAGATTTACCATATTTGTGTATTTTGTCCAAAATATTATTTTTTGATTAGATAAATTCAAATTATTAGATTAATGGATATTCATACTTTAGAAATGAAGAATCTTTTTCCTTTTAACTATAACAGCATTTGCAGCAGGAATTTTACAAACAGGCCCAAACCCTCGACGAGGCACCAAAACTGACCAAGCCCATCCCCCAATTCACCCCACTAAGTATGCAGGGAATCTCAATGGGAATGACCAGCGTGTGTATGAGCTCATCGTGAGGCATTTCTTGGCGTGTTGTTCTCAAGTATGTATATCATACTGGGCAAATCATTTATCATATTTATGCAGTCAGCTGCAAAACTGTGTTAGGAAAAAGATCATTTATTGGTGAAAGTCACAAATTTGATGAACATTATATTATTCGTAGATTGAAAATTATGCAGACATGAATGATTTTTCTGCATTAGACAAATGTGAAAAGCCAATTTTGATGGAGTGTTTCCCTAATATTCAGTGATTTATTGTTCAGAATAATGTAGCATAATGCAACATAGTAGGGCTGTCACAATATAGTCCACCTGCATTTCAATATCATCACAGTTATGCGTGATGATGTCATGCACAATTTATCGTATGGTAAATATTATCAGGGGAGTGCAGTAACCCAGTGGCTAGGGCGTCAGTCTCGTACTCAAAAGATACCAGGGTCGAATCTCAACCAGGGCACTGCATTGTGTACTTAAGCAACACACTTTATCTCATTGCTCCTTTTCACCCAGCTGTGACTTGGCTTGGGTTTAACCTGTGACGGACTGGTGTCCTGTCCAGGGAGTCAAGTACTGTCATCCGCTTAGCACCATGGAAACTGGGTGAAAGCACCGGCTTTATAAGCCTCTATAAGCCCTCGAGGCTTGATGAGATTTAACTAATATTATCATGTGAAACCTTATTTTTATGATTATTAAAGTAAAATACTTTTTTCTTTTTCTCTTTTCTACTTGAACTTATATTTTGATATGAATCTACCAATTACTATTTCATAAATCCTAATTTCCTTTGTATTTAAGGAATAAATGAATTATACAGAATTTAAAAAATATGTTAGATATATTGAAATCCCTGTAAAATTGTTCATAAGATAATATCAGTGGTGTCTTATAAGGAGAATCATCAAATCAAAGTTTCACTGACAATATTGCGATGTCATGATTATCATGGCAGCCTTATAACAAATGCAACTTTTATTGTTGGATGTTTATTTTCATCTAAGCACAAAGTAAAAGAGCTCTGCTGCAGAGATTAGTAAATTCTCCATATGGTGGGAATTTTATTTGGCTTCAGTGTCAGTGTACTACTGTAACAGCCCTCTATGTTTATCTGGATTTTGCCAATGCTTAGAATTGAAAGATTCTTGTAAATTGAAATAAAACAATTTAAGAAATATTAAGAATATCTGGAACATTGTTTTGATATTTCTGATTCTAAACTATTTTGGTGTTACAGTTCACCATACCACATTTACATCTGGAAATTACCCAGGTGGAGGGGGAAATGGGGGATGGGGGCAGTTTTTCAGCAATCTTTGTTCAACTAAATCCTGACTTTTTCTAAGCCCAGTCTTGACATAAGATTCTTGTAGGAACTACTCCCAAGATGAATTAAATGAAGGTTTTGTTTGGTTTATTGGGTCCTGCATTCACAGCCTTGGTTTGGTTTATTGGGTCCTGCATTCACAGCCTTGTTTGGTTTATTGGGTCCTGCATTCACAGCCTTGGTTGGTTTATTGGGTCCTGCATTCACAGCCTTGTTTGGTTTATTGGGTCCTGCATTCACAGCCTTGTTTGGTTTATTTGGTCCTGTATTCACAGCCTTGTTTGGTTTATTGGGTCCTGTATTCACAGCCTTGTTTGGTTTATTGGGTCCTGTATTCCCAGCCTTGTTTGGTTTAGTGGGTCCTGCATTCACAGCCTTGTTTGGTTTATTGGGTCCTGCATTCACAGCCTTGTTTGGTTTAGTGGGTCCTGTATTCACAGCCTTGTTTGGTTTAGTGGGTCCTGCATTCACAGCCTTGGTTGGTTTATTGGGTCCTGTATTCACAGCCTTGTTTGGTTTATTTGGTCCTGTATTCACAGCCTTGTTTGGTTTATTGGGTCCTGCATTCACAGCCTTGTTTGGTTTATTGGGTCCTGCATTGACAGCCTTGGTTGGTTTATTGGGTCCTGTATTCACAGCCTTGTTTGGTTTATTGGGTCCTGTATTCACAGCCTTGTTTGGTTTATTTGGTCCTGTATTCACAGCCTTGTTTGGTTTATTGGGTCCTGCATTCACAGCCTTGTTTGGTTTATTGGGTCCTGCATTGACAGCCTTGGTTTATTGGGTCCTGTATTCACAGCCTTGTTTGGTTTATTGGGTCCTGTATTCACAGCCTTCTTTGGTTTATTGGGTCCTGTATTCACAGCCTTGGTTGGTTTATTGGGTCCTGTATTCACAGCCTTGTTTGGTTTATTGGGTCCTGCATTCACAGCCTTGTTTGGTTTATTTGGTCCTGTATTCACAGCCTTGTTTGGTTTATTTGGTCCTGCATTCACAGCCTTGTTTGGTTTATTGGGTCCTGCATTCACAGCCTTGGTTGGTTTATTGGGTCCTGTATTCACAGCCTTGTTTGGTTTATTGGGTCCTGTATTCACAGCCTTGTTTGGTTTATTTGGTCCTGCATTCACAGCCTTGTTTGGTTTATTGGGTCCTGCATTCACAGCCTTGTTTGGTTTATTGGGTCCTGCATTCACAGCCTTGGTTGGTTTATTGGGTCCTGCATTCACAGCCTTGTTTGGTTTATTGGGTCCTGCATTCACAGCCTTGGTTGGTTTATTGGGTCCTGCATTCACAGCCTTGTTTGGTTTATTGGGTCCTGCATTCACAGCCTTGTTTGGTTTATTTGGTCCTGTATTCACAGCCTTGTTTGGTTTATTGGGTCCTGTATTCACAGCCTTGTTTGGTTTATTGGGTCCTGTATTCCCAGCCTTGTTTGGTTTAGTGGGTCCTGCATTCACAGCCTTGTTTGGTTTATTGGGTCCTGCATTCACAGCCTTGTTTGGTTTAGTGGGTCCTGTATTCACAGCCTTGTTTGGTTTAGTGGGTCCTGCATTCACAGCCTTGGTTGGTTTATTGGGTCCTGTATTCACAGCCTTGTTTGGTTTATTTGGTCCTGTATTCACAGCCTTGTTTGGTTTATTGGGTCCTGCATTCACAGCCTTGTTTGGTTTATTGGGTCCTGCATTGACAGCCTTGGTTGGTTTATTGGGTCCTGTATTCACAGCCTTGTTTGGTTTATTGGGTCCTGTATTCACAGCCTTGTTTGGTTTATTTGGTCCTGTATTCATAGCCTTGTTTGGTTTATTGGGTCCTGCATTCACAGCCTTGTTTGGTTTATTGGGTCCTGCATTGACAGCCTTGGTTGGTTTATTGGGTCCTGTATTCACAGCCTTGTTTGGTTTATTGGGTCCTGTATTCACAGCCTTCTTTGGTTTATTGGGTCCTGTATTCACAGCCTTGGTTGGTTTATTGGGTCCTGTATTCACAGCCTTGTTTGGTTTATTGGGTCCTGCATTCACAGCCTTGTTTGGTTTATTTGGTCCTGTATTCACAGCCTTGTTTGGTTTATTTGGTCCTGCATTCACAGCCTTGTTTGGTTTATTGGGTCCTGCATTCACAGCCTTGGTTGGTTTATTGGGTCCTGTATTCACAGCCTTGTTTGGTTTATTGGGTCCTGTATTCACAGCCTTGTTTGGTTTATTTGGTCCTGCATTCACAGCCTTGTTTGGTTTATTGGGTCCTGCATTCACAGCCTTGGTTGGTTTATTGGGTCCTGCATTCACAGCCTTGGTTGGTTTATTGGGTCCTGTATTCACAGCCTTGTTTGGTTTATTGGGTCCTGCATTCACAGCCTTGTTTGGTTTATTGGGTCCTGTATTCACAGCCTTGTTTGGTTTATTGGGTCCTGCATTCACAGCCTTGTTTGGTTTAGTGGGTCCTGCATTCACAGCCTTGGTTGGTTTATTGGGTCCTGCATTCACAGCCTTGGTTGGTTTATTGGGTCCTGCATTCACAGCCTTGTTTGGTTTAGTGGGTCCTGCATTCACAGCCTTGTTTGGTTTATTGGGTCCTGCATTCACAGCCTTGTTTGGTTTATTGGGTCCTGCATTCACAGCCTTGTTTGGTTTATTGGGTCCTGCATTGACAGCCTTGGTTGGTTTATTGGGTCCTGTATTCACAGCCTTGTTTGGTTTATTGGGTCCTGTATTCACAGCCTTCTTTGGTTTATTGGGTCCTGCATTCACAGCCTTGGTTGGTTTATTGGGTCCTGCATTCACAGCCTTTTTTGGTTTATTGGGTCCTGTATTCACAGCCTTGTTTGGTTCATTGGGTCCTGCATTCACAGCTTCAATTTCTGTGCTTGCTCGTGTTATGATAATAATAAGAACACCTTTCGGCATTGCTACAATCTCTTCTGAAATATGTCATTTGAAAGAAATTACCAATGACTTTGTATTTATTTCGTATAGGATGCTGAAGGTAGAGAAACAACAATTGAAATAGTCATAGCCAATGAGGAGTTCTCTGTGTCTGGATTGGTCATCATAGCTCGTAACTACCTCGACGTGTATCCATATGACCGATGGAATGCAAAGGTCATTCCAAACTATGAAAGAGGTCAAGAATTTGAGCCAACATCAATTGTGGTCAGTAGATACTTATCATATTCCTTAATTGTGCTTGAGATTTTTCATCCACTTTCTTGAATATTTCTTTTCTTGCTATGTTTATGTCATTGGTGGGATTGCAGATGGAGCTTGGCATATGCCAACTTCAATAATGCCTGCTGTTCCAGTCAAGAAGGGCGGAAATGCCTTCAGCCACTAAAATGGTCAAAGTTTCCACTTTCGGGTTATTGCAAAAATAAATCCTGAATAATCTTGGGATAAGATTACATTTCTACAAAAATATTGCTCTTTTTTATCATTTTAAAAGATACTTTTCTTCTTTGTTTGAAAATTTTGAGCATAAAAAGGTATGGACTCACCATCAAAAATGAAAGAAATAACTTCTAAGTTGATAGAATCAGTTGAATGCTGGAAGCAATGAACAAGTGAGGTCTAGTCCACAATGAATGATGATTGGGAAAGTGTGTGGTTAGGGGAGGGTCTGTGGGGTGAGGGGAGGGTCTGTGGGGTTAGGGGAGGGTCTGTGGGGTGAGGGGAGGGTCTGTGGGGTGAGGGGAGGGTCTGAGGGGTGAGGGGAAGGTCTGTGTGGTGAGGGGAGGGTCTGTGGGGTTGAGAGGAGGGTCTGTGGGGTCAGGGAGGGTCTGTGTAGTGAGGGGAGGGTCTGTGGGGTGGGGAGGGTCTGTGGGGTGAGGGGAGGGTCTGTGGGGTCAGGGAGGGTCTGTGGGGTGAGGGGAGGGTCTGTGGGGTGAGGGGAGGGTCTGAGGGGTGAGGGGAAGGTCTGTGGGGTGAGAGGAGGGTCTGTGGGGTGAGGGGAGGGTCTTTGGGGTGAGGGGAGGGTCTGTGGTAAAGGAGATATCTTCATTGTGGGAGGGGTCATTGATATATGAGATACGTTCCTTGTGGGGTTGGATCAGTGGTTAGGATAACTCAGTGATAAATGTGATTTTTTCTTTGTGGGGTGCGTTGTGGTGGGTCAGTGGTAAATGAGTTAAATTCCTTATGGGTTGGGTGTAGTGCAGTAACTCAGTGGTAAATGTGATACTTTCTTTATGGTGTAGGGTGTGGTGGGGTCAGTGGTAAATGTGGTACTTTCCTTGTAGGTTTCGGTATTGTGCAGTAACTCAGTGGTAAATGTGATTCTTTCTTTGTGGGGTAGGGTGTGGTGGGGTCAGTGGTAAATGAGCTACCTTCCTGTGGGTTGGGTGTGGTGCAGTAACTCTGGTAAATGTGATTCTTTCTTTGTGGGGTAGGGTGTGGTGGGGTCAGTGGTAAATGAGCTACCTTCCTGTGGGTTGGGTGTGGTGCAGTAACTCTGGTAAATGTGATTCTTTCTTTGTGGGGTAGGGTGTGGTGGGGTCAGTGGTAAATGAGCTACTTTCCTATGGGTTGGGTGTGGTGCAGTAACTCAGTGGTAAATGTGATTCTTTCTTTGTGGGGTAGGGTGTGGTGGGGTCAGTGGTAAATGAGATACGTTCCTTGTGGGTGCAGTCAGTAGTAAATCACATATGCTTCTTGAGGATGGGATTGGGGTAGGGTCAATGAGATATGATCTTTAAGGTTAGGGTGGATAGGGTAAGTGGTGGAGTCAGTGTTTCACTGAGTGCCTATATTATTTCTTGTATTGTTTTTCAGATGGCAGATGGTGAGACAAGCCCTCCTCCTCTCCTGACTGAAGCTGATCTCATTGCATTGATGGAGAAACATGGCATAGGTATGTGTGCTGGCATAGGTATGTGTGCTGGCATAGGTATGTGTGCTGGCATAGGTATGTGTGCTGGCATAGGTATGTGTGCTGGCATAGGTATGTGTGCTGGCATAGGTATGTGTGCTGGCATAGGTATGTGTGCTGGCATAGGTATGTGTGCTGGCATAGGTATGTGTGCTGGCATAGGGATGTGTGCTGGCATAGGTATGTGTGCTGGCATAGGTATGTGTGCTGGCATAGGTACATGTATGTGTGCTGGCATAGGTACATGTATGTGTGCTGGCATAGGTACATGTATGTGTGCTGGCATAGGTATGTGTGCTGGCATAGGTATGTGTGCTGGCATAGGTATGTGTGCTGGCATAGGTACATGTATGTGTGCTGGCATAGGGATGTGTGCTGGCATAGGTATGTGTGCTGGCATAGGTATGTGTGCTGGCATAGGTATGTGTGCTGGCATAGGTATGTGTGCTGGCATAGGTATGTGTGCTGGCATAGGTATGTGTGCTGGCATAGGTATGTGTGCTGGCATAGGTATGTGAGCTGGCATAGGTATGTGTGCTGGCATAGGTACATGTGTGCTGGCCTGGCATAGGTATGTGTGCTGGCATAGGTATGTGGCTAGGCATGTGTGCTGGCATAGGTATGTGTGCTGGCATAGGTATGTGTGCTGGCATAGGTATGTGTGCTGGCAAGGTATGTGTTGTGTGCTGGCATAGGTATGTGTGCTGGCATAGGTATGTGTGCTGGCATAGGCATAGGGATGTGTGCTGGCATAGGTATGTGTGCTGGCATAGGTATGTGTGCTGGCCTAGGTATGTGTGCTGGCATAGGTGTGTGTGCTGGCCTGGCATAGGTATGTGTGCTGGCATAGGTATGTGTGCTGGCATAGGTATGTGTGCTGGCATGTGTGCTGGCATAGGTATGTGTGCTGGCATGGGTATGTGTGCTAGGTATGTGTGCTGGCATAGGTATGTGTGCTGGCATAGGTATGTGTGCTGGCATAGGTATGTGTGCTGGCATAGGTATGTGTGCTGGCATAGGTATGTGTGCTGGCATAGGTATGTGTGCTGGCATAGGTATGTGTGCTGGCATAGGTATGTGTGCTGGCATAGGTATGTGTACAACTCACACAAGATCTCTTGACAACAAAAGAACAAAAAAAAAAAAAATTAACCCAACTGATACCCTATTTTGTGATATTTATTTGTACATATGGAACAAAAAGAATTGAGAAAGTAAAACATTAAAAGTCATGAAATCACACTAAGATACAAATATTCAATTAGAAAAGATATAAATATGAACAAGTGGGGAAACTCACCCGTTCCCCTCTAATCCCCTCTATGTCCCTGTAGACCCTATGTCCCTTTTTTTCAGGCACATTTCTTTCTTTGTTGGGCTCAGAAAAGCTCCAACAGCAGTCAATTCTTTCCACTCTGCTGTGCCAACATACTCACCTCTTCCTATGATGCTGTGCGTGCTGATTTTTTAAGGTCGGAAATACACAACTTGACAATACAAAGAAATTGTTTGTGGCTTACATTGATCTGCAAAGACAGCATGTATAACAAAATGGGGAACAAAGGATGGTACAGATTATTAATAGTAAGATTTACCTCAAATTATACTTACCTTCTGTGCTATTAAGATATGCAATCTGGTCTTTCAGACCTGATTAAGCATTAAATACCACCCAAACTAAAAACCCAGGACATACATTCACTTCTCTTCAATACCTACACCTGAGCAGGTACCAGTCGCTGATGCTGGTTGTTTTCCATTGGAGAAAGAAGAATTTCTTTTTGAAATGTTCATATTTTAACAACAGCATGTCTGTTTTATTTTATAGTTGGTATAAATAAGATGTTAGCTAGTTTGTATATATTCATAATGTCAAAACATTGAATTTCATTAATATGCATAGTGGGTGGGGCTGAACATGATTTTGCTGAAAAGAACTTGTAAACACGGTATCTTAAGAATGGTTAACTGGATTTACATCATATTTGGTACACAGATAGCCCGTGGTCTGTAGATGTGCCGTATTGTTTTTGTTGGTGATATCATGTACTGTATATCAATTAGTAGGCAGGACTTAATGTAAAAAAACTTAATGTTTATATATTTACAACCACGTATCTGTGTGTGTGGCTTATGAATAATTATGGAATAAATATTTCATGATAGGCCTATGCAATGACATGACAGTTAATACAAATTTTGCAAATCAATCAGCTTATGAAGATAAAAATGCATGGAAAAGACAAATCTTTAGGTTCTGGTTAAACCACCTACGGAGCCTACTATGTTTATATGCCTTATATACTCATTGGTCGGGAGTGTTTCACTGCGGTGTTCTTACTAGTAAGGTTCAGGGTTTAGGACGTCCGTTTTGTCCTTCCTTTAGTCCAGCTCTCCTTCCTGAAGGCTTCTGAAAATAGTGTTACTATACTGTAAAGGTACCCCATTTGTTAGGCTAGCCTCAGCATAGTGTACAGTATACCTTGGGCCTTAGTCCTGTGTGGTGTTTATCCCATGCGCATTGATCTTAGGTTCTCATATATGCATCTTGGCGTTAGCTCCACTTGCTGACATGACTGTGGTGAGCTTAAAGGGGTACTGTCATGTTATGTGACCACTGTCTGGAGACTCCCTGAGGTACAAGCACTTGGATACCATAGCATATCCTTGGTTACTGTCACACTTCCACGCCAGGGCTGGTAATCAGAGAGCTCCTTTGTACGGCTGAAGTCAGCCATTTCAATGTGCTGGACACCGTGGTTACCGCAGTTGTCCTCGGTTACCGTCACAGCTCCGTGTTGGAGCCGTGTTTGAGCTAAGAAGGACAGCACAACCCTAAGTCTGGGTGGTCAGCCTTCCCCTAGCAGGGTAACCCTATAGCTCTCCACAGGTTTACATAGTCAATTCCGTGGTTGCTACCATAGCAGTTTGGCTTTCAGGCTACTGGAATTCCTATACAGTCCAAGATCGGACTGCGGAAGGTAACCTGGCCCCTACTTTACTTGTCAGGACCTGCGAGGTCCCTTGTATGTATGTGAGGAGACTAGATGCACAGTGACCATGTGGTACCTCACTAAATTTCTAAAGGAACTGTTTCATATACTCAATTCCTTTTTACTCAATTTTATTTTATTATTTTACCTTTAGCCCTCAGTTGGGACTACTTCAAAGGAAGGCTATCTGTTTATAGCTAAGAGTTTTCCTCTTCACAGGACTGGCAGTGCAGTGCCCTAGTTTTAGAAGTTAGAACAAGTTTTTTGAGGTAGCTCTAAATCCTAGCTACCTCAACCTGTTCTACCAAGCTCAGTAGAGCACAAAGTGTGTAGCCATGGAGGCGTAGTTGACTGCGCGGTCGTTTTTCTTATTTTTGAGCAATTTTCTGTCAGAAGTTCTGACCTTTGCCTAATGGAGTCCTAGGTTCAGACACAAGGGGACTCATCCCTATCCCCTGGCACCAGGAAGTGCTCCTTCTGTTGCAAGTTCATGAAACTTCCTCCCCTCCTCCACCACTCCCCAGGCGGAGGGTGGAACCCACTAGGCAGGAGTTAGGGGCTGCACGCCACAACACACCATTTCCCCTGGAGTCACAGGGTTTCAGGGAACAGTCAGTGTCTACCTCCCCATCAGGGGCACACAGAAGGGTTAGGACCTGTGAGTGGTCCCATGGATGTTCGAAGCGACACAAGCATCATGCGTGTTACTCCACCTCCTCTAGCTTTCCCTTCTCACGCTCCCCCCTTAGGGGTCGCAAGAGGAGGCGCTACAGCCCTAGCCTCAATGAGGAGGCCTTAGTTTTGAGACTGCAGGACCAGATGCAGAATTGGCTTTTATAGGCCCTGGAGGCCTGTTTCCCCGATGCACAAGATAGTTTGCCGCCAGCTTCCATGATCTCCATCACCCCACAGACTCACCCATGGGGTTTTGGAAAAAAGGAGAAGAATTGCAGCTCTACCCATTGGACGATGAGCCCACCATTGAGCAGGGGCCTCTGCAGATTCTGGCCAGGGACACGGTCCTTTCATAGGGTATGTCTTCCCACCGGTCGACCTGGTGCCACTAGTACTGGCCAAGTTGGAACAAGACCAGTCTGACTAGTTTACTAGCCGCACCAAACTGGCCTGGACAGAAGTGGTATCCACATCTTCTCCAGCTTCTAGCGGATTACCTTTTGAGCTACGGGTCACAAAGGACACTAGTCCATGCTGTCAGCTGGGGAGCTCCACCACAGTCCAAGCACTGCATTTGACTGCATGGCCTCTGTCAGGGACGCCTTCATCGCGGAGGGCCTTTTGCAGGAAGCTGCCCAGATGGCAGCAAACAGCAGGACACCTTCCACTCTCAGGATGTATTCTGTAAGACTCGGTTTGAGAATTGTGTGCTAACTGTTTGGTTTCTCAGCATTCTGGGTGCCGTAGCGGATTTTTTACTTGCTCAATTCAATCTGGCAAAGCAAGTGAGCACAGTCAAAGGGTTCTGTTCAGCCATAGCGGTCATTCACGAGTGCTTCCCTGACAGGTCTGCCATATCAAACAAAAGACCTGGAGTGAAGGGCATGTTTATACAACACTAGGCATGTTTATACAACACCAGGCATGTTTATACAACACCAGGCATGTTTATACAACACCAGGCATGTTTATACAACACCAGGCATGTTTATACAACACCAGGCATGTTTATACAACACCAGGCATGTTTATACAACACCAGGCATGTTTATACAACACCAGGCATGTTTATACAACACCAAGCATGTTTATACAACACCAGGCATGTTTATACAACACCAAGCATGTTTATACAACACCAAGCATGTTTATACAACACCAAGCATGTTTATACAACACCAGGCATGTTTATACAACACCAGGCATGTTTATACAACACCAGGCATGTTTATACATGTTTATACAACACCAGGCATGTTTATACAACACCAGGCATGTTTATACAACACCAAGCATGTTTATTTATACAACACCAGGCATGTTTATACAACACCAGGCATGTTTATACAACACCAGGCATGTTTATACAACACCAGGCATGTTTATACAACACCAGGCATGTTTATACAACACCAGGCATGTTTATACAACACCAGGCATGTTTATACAACACCAGGCATGTTTATACAACACCAGGCATGTTTATACAACACCAGGCATGTTTATACAACACCAGGCATGTTTATACAACATACCAGGCATGTTTATACAACACCAGGCATGTTTATACCAGGCATGTTTATACAAGCACCAGGCATGTTTATACAACACCAGGCATGTTTATACAACACCAGGCATGTTTATACAACACCAGGCATACAACACCGGGCATGTTTATACAACACCAGGCATGTTTATACAACACCAGGCATGTTTATACAACACCAGGCATGTTTATACAACACCAGGCATGTTTATACAACACCAGGCATGTTTATACAACACCAGGCATGTTTATACAACACCAGGCATGTTTATACAACACCAGGCATGTTTATACAACACCAGGCATGTTTATACAACACCAGGCATGTTTATACAACACCAGGCATGTTTATACAACACCAGGCATGTTTATACAACACAGGCATGTTTATACAACACAGGCATGTTTATACAACACCAGGCATGTTTATACAACACCAGGCATGTTTATACAACACCAGGCATGTTTATACAACACCAGGCATGTTTATACAACACCAGGCATGTTTATACAACACCAGGCATGTTTATACACACCACATGTTTATACAGGCATGTTTATACAACACCAGGCATGTTTATACAACACCAGGCATGTTTATACAAGGCATACAACACCAGGCATGTTTATACAACAAGGCATGTTTATACCACCAGGCATGTTTATACAACACCAGGCATGTTTATACAACACCAGGCATGTTTATACAACACCAGGCATGTTTATACAACACCAGGCACACCAGGCATGTTTATACAACACCAGGCATGTTTATACAACACCAGGCATGTTTATACAACACCAGGCATGTTTATACAACACCAGGCATGTTTATACAACACCAGGCATGTTTATACAACACCAGGCATGTTTATACAACACCAGGCATGTTTATACAACACCAGGCATGTTTATACAACACCAGGCATGTTTATACAACACCAGGCATGTTTATACAGGCATGTTTAACACCAGGCATGTTTATACAACAGGCATGGCATGCATGTTTATACAACACCAGGCATGTTTATACAACACCAGGCATGTTTATACAACACCAGGCATGTTTATACAACACCAGGCATGTTTATACAACACCAGGCATGTTTATACAACACCAGGCATGTTTATACAACACCAGGCATGTTTATACAACACCAACACCAGGCATGTTTATACACCAGGTATGTTTATACAACACCAGGCATGTTTATACAACACCAGGCATGTTTATACAACACCAGGCATGTTTATACAACACCAGGCATGTTTATACAACACCAGGCATGTTTATACAACACCAGGCATGTTTATACAACACCAGGCATGTTTTACAACACCAGGCATGTTTACAGTTTATACACCAGGCATGTTTATACAACACCAGGCATGTTTTATACAACACCAGGCATGTTTATACAACACCAGGCATGTTTATACAACACCAGGCATGTTTATACAACACCAGGCATGTTTATACAACACCAGGCATGTTTATACAACACCAGGCATGTTTATACAACACCAGGCATGTTTATACAACACCAGGCATGTTTATACAACACCAGGCATGTTTATACAACACCAGGCATGTTTATACAACACCAGGCATGTTTATACAACACCAGGCATGTTTATACAACACCAGGCATGTTTATACAACACCAGGCATGTTTATAAACACCAGGCATGTTTATACAACACCAGGCATGTTTATACAACACCAGGCATGTTTATACAACACCAGGCATGTTTATACAACACCAGGCATGTTTATACAACACCAGGCATGTTATACAACACCAGGCATGTTTATACCAACACCAGGCATGTTTATACAACACCAGGCATGTTTATACAACACCAGGCATGTTTATACAACACCAGGCATGTTATACAACACCAGGCATGTTTATACAACACCAGGCATGTTTATACAACACCAGGCATGTTATACAACACCAGGCATGTTTATACAACACCAGGCATGTTTATACAACACCAGGCATGTTTATACAACACCAGGCATGTTTATACAACACCAGGCATGTTTATACAACACCAGGCATGTTTATACACACCAGGCATGTTTATACAACACCAGGCATGTTTATACAACACCAGGCATGTTATACAACACCAGGCATGTTTTATACAACACCAGGCATGTTATACAACACCAGGCATGTTTATACAACACCAGGCATGTTTATACAACACCAGGCATGTTTATACAACACCAGGCATGTTATACAACACCAGGCATGTTTATACAACACCAGGCATGTTTATACACACCAGGCATGTTTATACAACACCAGGCATGTTTATACAACACCAGGCATGTTTATACAACACCAGGCATGTTATGCAACACCAGGCATGTTTATACAACACCAGGCATGTTATACAACACCAGGCATGTTATACAACACCAGGCATGTTATACAACACCAGGCATGTTTATACAACACCAGGCATGTTATACAACACCAGGCATGTTTATACAACACCAGGCATGTTATACAACACCAGGCATGTTTATACAACACCAGGCATGTTTATACAACACCAGGCATGTTATACAACACCAGGCATGTTTATACAACACCAGGCATGTTATACAACACCAGGCATGTTTATACAACACCAGGCATGTTATGCAACACCAGGCATGTTTATACAACACCAGGCATGTTATACAACACCAGGCATGTTATACAACACCAGGCATGTTATACAACACCAGGCATGTTTATACAACACCAGGCATGTTATACAACACCAGGCATGTTTATACAACACCAGGCATGTTTATACAACACCAGGCATGTTATACAACACCAGGCATGTTTAGGCATGTTTATACAACACCAGGCATGTTTATACAACACCAGGCATGTTTATACAACACCAGGCATGTTTATACAACACCAGGCATGTTTTATGCATGTTTATACAACACCAGGCATGTTATACAACACCAGGCATGTTTATACAACACCAGGCATGTTTATACAACACCAGGCATGTTTATACAACACCAGGCATGTTATACAACACCAGGCATGTTTATACAACACCAGGCATGTTTATGTTAAGCATGTTATACAACACCAGGCATGTTATGCAACACCAGGCATGTTATACAACACCAGGCATGTTTATACAACACCAGGCATGTTTATACAACACCAGGCATGTTTACAACACCAGGCATGTTTATACAACACCAGGCATGTTATACAACACCAGGCATGTTATACAACACCAGGCATGTTTATACAACACCAGGCATGCATGTTTATACAACACCAGGCATGTTTACAACACCAGGCATGTTTATACAACACCAGGCATGTTTATACAACACCAGGCATGTTTATACAACACCAGGCATGTTTATACAACACCAGGCATGTTTATACAACACCAGGCATGTTATACAACACCAGGCATGTTATACAACACCAGGCATGTTTATACAACACCAGGCAGGCATGTTTATACAACACCAGGCATGTTTATACAACACCAGGCATGTTATACAACACCAGGCATGTTATACAACACCAGGCATGTTTATACAACACCAGGGCATGTTATACAACACCAGGCATGTTATACAACACCAGGCATGTTATACAACACCAGGCATGTTATACAACACCAGGCATGTTATACAACACCAGGCATGTTATACAACACCAGGCACCAGGCATGCATTTATACAACACCAGGCATGTTTATACAACACCAGGCATGTTTATACAACACCAGGCATGTTTATACATGTTTATACAACACCAGGCATGTTTATACAACACCAGGCATGTTATGCAACACCAGGCATGTTTATACAACACCAGGCATGTTATACAACACCAGGCATGTTATACAACACCAGGCATGTTATACAACACCAGGCATGTTTATACAACACCAGGCATGTTATACAACACCAGGCATGTTTATACAACACCAGGCATGTTTATACAACACCAGGCATGTTATACAACACCAGGCATGTTATGCAACACCAGGCATGTTTATACAACACTAAGCATGCTTATACAACACCAGGCATGTTATGCAACACCAGGCATGTTTATACAACACCAGGCATGTTTATACAACACCAGGCATGTTATGCAACACCAGGCATGTTATGCAACACCAGGCATGTTTATACAACACCAGGCATGTTATGCAACACCAGGCATGTTTATACAACACCAGGCATGTTATACAACACCAGGCATGTTATGCAACACCAGGCATGTTTATACAACACCAGGCATGTTATACAACACCAGGCATGTTATACAACACCAGGCATGTTATACAACACCAGGCATGTTTATACAACACCAGGCATGTTATACAACACCAGGCATGTTTATACAACACCAGGCATGTTATACAACACCAGGCATGTTATGCAACACCAGGCATGTTTATACAACACCAGGCATGTTTATACAACACCAGGCATGTTTATACAACACCAGGCATGTTATGCAACACCAGGCATGTTTATACAACACCAGGCATGTTATACAACACCAGGCATGTTATACAACACCAGGCATGTTTATACAACACCAGGCATGTTTATACAACACCAGGCATGTTATACAACACCAGGCATGTTATGCAACACCAGGCATGTTTATACAACACCAGGCATGTTATACAACACCAGGCATGTTTATACAATACCAGGCATGTTTATACAACACCAGGCATGCTTATACAACACCAGGCATGTTTATACAACACCAGGCATGTTATGCAACACCAGGCATGTTTATACAACACCAGGCATGTTATACAACACCAGGCATGTTATGCAACACCAGGCATGTTTATACAACACCAGGCATGTTTATACAACACCAGGCATGTTTATAAAACACCAGACAGTTTGAAATCTTTCACCACCCTGGAGCAAATAGGTGGTTCTAGAAACCTTAGCCTAGGCCTCCATTGAGCCACTAGCCTCCTGCCCTTTCAAAGAGCTCACCATTAAAACAGTGTTCCTCTGGTGCCCAGTGCAGTGTCTCCGATATTAATTGAAGTGTACACAGCCCCATTACAAGGATGCCAAGTCTTTAAAAAAATAGCCCTCATACATGTAATAAAATTTCAAAGAATCTATTTCTTGTTGGATTTGTCAAGCAATTTTCTACAACCCTAAAGGTCACGTGTCCATGCTCACCAAGTACGGGCCCTAGCTACCTTAACTGCTCTTTTCAAAGGTGTTCCTTTAAATTAAATTTTGGCAGCAGCCATCTGGAAGACTCCCTTGACATTTGTGTCAGCCTATCTGTGGGAAATTCCAGCCGATGGTGGCTCTCTGGCTCAGGCAGTGCTTTGCCCAGTATGGCCTCAAGACCTATGAAAGGATGAGTTTTTACCATTTACATCAGCATGTACTAGTTCTTAACCCTCACGTTTACAATGTGTCTGGCTAAGCTAAAATATGTAGGAACGTGGGTTGCTTTTCTGGTAAGAGACTTCCACTAGTGCTCTCTCTGTCACAAAAAAAAAACAGAAGAGGGACAGAGCAGGTGAACACCCTGACGGTGTTCCGACCCACTCTTTGGATTAGGTTCTGACCTTTCTGAACTACCCCCCTCCTACTCTCAGTTGCAATCTCTTGCATATTTTAATAGCACAGAAGATAAGATATAATTTGAAGTAAATCCGCCCCACTTAGTGTTAGCGGAACAGATAGCCAAGTATTTATGAGAATTATACTTACTTACCTTCTGTACATCCCAGGGTGTATTTACAAGAATTATTCTTACCTTCTGTTCATCCTGCCCGCCTCCCCACTCGTTTATTCTCTTCAGTGCCATTGAAGTGAGTCTTCTGGGTGTGCCAGAGAGAGTAATTGCATTTTTAGTTTTGGTGGTATTCAAAGGTGGATCAGGTCTGAGAGACCAGACTGCATATTTTAATAGCACAGAAGGTAAGTATAATTCTTGTAAATACCTGCTACACTGTGCGTGGTGGAGTTCCTTCATTTCTAACTTTTTGTGAAAAAATAGATGTGTTGTGATGTTCTTGTGTTTATTTTCAGGTACTGATGCAACTCATGCAGATCACATAGAAACAATAAAATCCAGGTCATATGTCGGTGTGCGTCCCGATGGAAGGTTCGTGCCCGGTGAACTTGGAATGGGATTGGTTGAAGGGTATGACCTCATGGGCTATGCATTGTCCAAACCGAACCTGAGAGCTGAACTGGAATCAGATCTTAAACGGTTGGTACATTTGATTGATACACAGAATAATTGGATCAGTTGGGAAAGTTAATCAACGTTGCAGTCTATCTTTTAAGTTAATCAACGTTGCAGTCTATCTTTTAAGATCAATGTTGCAGTCTATCTTTTAAGTTAATCAATGTTGCAGTCTATCTTTCGTGGAGTAGTTGATCCTTTTGGGGTTTTCTTCATACATGAATTGCATTTTGAAAAGAAAGAATTTATTTTACTAGTATTGTCCAGTTCAGTGCATTTCTTCTTTAATATCATCATTCAATCCTTGCAAACTCAATGGAGTATGTATTTTAAGGTAGTTGTGTCCATTCTGTTGCAGAATATGTGAAGGCACTAGAAATCCTGCTGAGGTGTTAGCAGAACAGATAGCCAAGTACAAATCAGTTTTTATGGAAGCTGCCAAGAAGGTATGGTTCCGATTCATTATTTGATAAAAGTGTTTTGAGATCTAATTACTTCCGCACAGGAATATGGACAAGCAGAAATGCTACAAGAGTTGTAGATTCTGAACAAAATTGTCTTTAAACAAACTTGTACACAAGGAACATGTAAGGTGTTTATGGAAAGGTAGGCTTTAAAGGAGACATCAAGTCTCACTTAATCCTTATTTCATATGATAAAATTAAAAATAACAAATCTTCTGACCAAGTTTCATAACTCCCTAAGAAATCTAACATATTTTTGTAATTATTTAATTCTTTAATCCTACTACTAAATAGTACCATGGAAGCCGCCATTTTGATTTAAAAACATGCAGATTATGATGTCATCAGCCTAGCAGAATGTTGGATTGCTTTGTATTTCTTTATAATCTACCCAAGTTTTCTAGCTCATGAAAAATTGTTTTCTTTTTGTAAGAGTCAAGAACATTGTTGTGTAAACATGAAAATGTCAAAACATGTTATTAAAACTTTGTGTCACATAATTTTCGAATAAAAGCATAATATAAAGCTATAAAGAAATACATTACATTCCTTAGTCTCTGTTGGGGAAATAATATCATCATTCACAAGATTTCAATACTGAATTGAGCAAATTGGCAGCCTCCATGTGTTGAATTTAAAGATGGATAACTTGAGATAGAAATGAGATTTTGACTTGATGTTTTTGGTATTTGGTTTAGATTTGAATCCTCTATCATACGAAATAAGGATTATATCAGACTTTAGGTCTCCTTTAATCTCTCTAAGTAAGGAAATAGGCCACACCCACCATAGCAACGGGGTATCTAGGTGGGGCAAACAAACCTCAAATCTCCTTTAAATTCTGATCTGAATAATATTTAAATTCTGAACTGAATAATCTTTCAATTCTGAACTAAATAATCTTTCAATTCTGAACTGAATAATCTTTCAATTCTGAACTAAATAATCTTTTAATTCTAAAGTAAATAATCTTTCAATTCTAAACTGAATAATCTTTCAATTCTGAACTGAATAACCTTTCAATTCTGAACTGAATAATCTTCAAATCACATCAAAAGTTTCCAAGTTCTGCTTATTCTAAGTTTGAAGAATTTTTTTGTCAAAGTTTGTCAAAGAAATGACAGACCAAAATCTTAATTGTAAATTTTAAAATTTCTCTCCAACATTTCTGTCACTGAAAATCATCAAACCTATGTCCTGCTAAACTTTGATTAAGGAAGAATAAAATCCTCTTGGTCGTATTCAGCTGCTCCCATACTAATAATGTTGGTGAAGGATTGAAAAACAAATCAGTTGAAATGGGGAAGTTCATAGGTGTTGTTGGTGAGAAGTCACAAAATTTAGATAAAATTGCATAATTTATTATAATAAAGCCTTAGAATTAAATGCTGTAACTTTTTATTTGCTTTTTTCATGGTATATGTCATATTTTCTTTCAGTTTGGCTCATGTTGTTGCTACCTGTCCATAAATCTTTAAGGTACTTTTAATCAGGTGTATGTCCTACAGTCTTTCACTATTCCTACTATGTATCCACAGGACAATAGAGCTATTTACCCCATACTGTAGCTGGGGGTTTGTTCATGGGCACCAGGAAGGGCCTGCATGGACACCAGGGAATGTCCACAAGCCAGTGGGCCTGCATGGTCACCAGGGAGTGTCCACATGCCAGTGGGCCTGCATGGTGGACACCTGGGAGTGTCCACATGCCAGTGGGCCTGCATGGTGGACACCAGGGAGTGTCCACATGCCAGTGGGCCTGCATGGACACCTGGGAGTGTCCACATGCCAGTGGGCCCGCATGGACATCCGGGAGTGTCCACATGCCAGTGGGCCTGCATATTGCATGTGTAGGGGACAGACTTCTAGTGCTGTGATTAATTAGCAACTTTACTAAACGTGCAATCGCCCAAATTTATGAGCGTTTAGTGATTAATCACGATTAGTACCAAAACTTTCCATAAGCACAAAAAAGTGCCCCAAAACAATGTTAAATAATAAAAATTGCACAACTAGTATGGGAAAAGTATTGACTCCCATGTACAAATAAACACTGGAATTCTGATTTTAAAATCATAAAAAGATTATATCTACAGTATTAAAAATCATTTCTATAGAAAATATAAATGGAAATTTGGTTTAGATATGACAGAACAGTTCCCTTCAATGTCCTGTTGTCCCGATCTCGGGCGACGCCTTTGCCGTTTTCACAGTGCTTACATCATGCATCATACATAAATATGCTGTGCTGTATACAATTTCAAAACTGCACCACCACAAAGAAATCAAATTATGATTCCTCTGTCATTATGGCCGCTCTCTCCATGCAACGTGCTGCAACTCAGCTCTGATTAAACTTTTCTTATCTCAAATATTTTGTAACATTTTTTCCTTTTTGTGCAATTTATTTGACTCATCAGGTTATATTTACATGCTTATTTTGTGAGTACAACAATCATAGCTATTTTGATAGTGTATTTTAGGTCAGTTTTACAGCTTTTAAAACAGGATTTTCAACAAGAGAGATTGAAGCCTAGGCCTAATGTTATTGTTACACTGTTTATTGTACATTCACGGTGCATATCACAAACTTTTTGGCAAAATCAAAGCAAGAAATATCCCCATTCATAAGTGATTGCTTATAAATTCTACTTCTTGCTTGTACAAGGATTATTCTAATTCTGTTTAAAATTTGTAAAAGTCATTGATTGGAATTTTGTGGGTGTTTGTGTGTTGTTTGAATGGTACTGATTTTCATTGGCTGAACAACAAATACAATCGCATGTAGTTTTTTTGTAATTCACATGCAATTGTTTAGCGATTAATCACTAAATGTTCTCAGCACTACAGAATTCCGCCGAGACCCAAGTAGTTCAGCCTAAGGCTGCAAGGCGCTCAGTTTCTGTGTGTCACCAACTAGCAGGCACTACAGAGGGACTTGCCAGTGGAGAGGCTGTAAAGTGCAAAGACAACATGGCGACAATCACATAAGAATCTGCTTGTTATCCATTGGGGTAAGGTTCTGACCAAGGTTATTCAACGGCCGTACACTTCCATCTTGAACAAAGTTTCCGAAAGTCAATGTGTATTTCAAAAGTCAAGTTTTCCGCCACATGTGACAAATTTGGACTAAAAATCAGCACCAAAAGACGGAAGTGATGTACCAACCAGCACCTGGCAGGCCTTGTGTGGAACCATCAATTAAAGTGAATAACCAAAAACTGAATGATGGTAACAAGTTCAGCTACTTGGGTGGCACTCTCTCTCTCTCGTGTTGTTTACATGGAGGATGAAATAAATGCCAGAATCTCCAGAGCTAGTGCTGCGTATGGACATTACAAGAAAAATCTCATGAACAGGCATGGAATCAGCTTCGAGACCAAGCTCAAAAGTCTAGAAGGCAGCAGTTTTACCTTCGCTTCCCTATGCCTGCAAAACATGGACTGTAACATCATGCAAAAGATTAAACTTCCACCTCCCAAGCATACCTACAGTGCTTTAGAAAGCTAAGTGATATGGGCGTGATATGGAAGTATGGAAATTGGTCACTTGCCTAAAAGAATGTTTTATGGTGAACTACAGGAAGGAAGGTGTTGCCGTGGCGGTCAACAGAAGCATTTCAAGGACACATTAAAGACATCATTGTGTCATGGCGGTCAACAGAAGCATTTCAAACACATTAAAGACATCCTTGTGCCATAGCAGTCAACAGAAGCATTTCAAGGACGCATTAAAGACATCCTTGAGCCATGGCGGTCAAAAGAAGCATTTCAGGGACACATTAAAGACATCCTTGTGCCATGGCGGTCAACAGAAGCATTTCAAGGACGCATTAAAGACATCCTTGAGCCATGGCAGTCAAAAGAAGCATTTTAAGGACACATTAAAGACATCCTTGTGCCATGGCAGTCAAAAGAAGCATTTTAAGGACACATTAAAGACATCCTTGTGCCATGGCGGTCAAAAGAAGCATTTTAAGGACACATTAAAGACATCCTTGTGCCATGGCAGTCAAAAGAAGCATTTTAAGGACACATTAAAGACATCCTTGTGCCATGGCGGTCAAAAGAAGCATTTCAAGGACGCATTAAAGACATCCTTGTGCCATGGCGGTCAAAAGAAGCATTTTAAGGACACATTAAAGACATCCTTGTGCCATGGCAGTCAAAAGAAGCATTTTAAGGACGCATTAAAGACATCCTTGTGCCATGGCGGTCAACAGAAGCATTTTAAGGACACATTAAAGACATCCTTGTGCCATGGCAGTCAAAAGAAGCATTTTAAGGACACATTAAAGACATCCTTGTGCCATGGCGGTCAAAAGAAGCATTTCAAGGACACATTAAAGACATCCTTGTGCCATGGCAGTCAAAGCATTTCAAGGACACATTAAAGCATTTTCAAAAGGACACATTAAAGACATCCTTGTGCCATGGCGGTCAACAGAAGCATTTAAGGACACATTAAAGACATCCTTGAGCCATGGCGGTCAAAAGAAGCATTTAAGGACACATTAAAGACATCCTTGTGCCATGGCAGTCAAAGAAGCATTTCAAGGACACATTAAAGACATCCTTGTGCCATGGCGGTCAAAAGAAGCATTTTAAGGACACATTAAAGACATCCTTGTGCCATGGCAGTAAAGAAGCATTTTAAGGACACATTAAAGACATCCTTGTGCCATCCTTGTGCCATGGGTCAAAGAAGCATTTAAGGACACATTAAAGACATCCTTGTGCCATGGCAGTCAAAAGAAAAAAGGACACATTAAAGACATTTTAAGGACACATTAAAGACATCCTTGTGCCATGGCGGTCAAAAGGACACATTAAAGTCAAAAGAAGCATTTAAGGACACATTAAAGACATCCTTGTGCCATGGCGGTCAAAAGAAGCATTTTAAGGACACATTAAAGACATCCTTGTGCCATGGCAGTCAAAAGAAGCATTTTAAGGACACATTAAAGACATCCTTGTGCCATGGCAGTCAAAAGAAGCATTTTAAGGACACATTAAAGACATCCTTGTGCCATGGCGGTCAAAGAAGCATTTCATTAAAGACATCCTTGGATGGCGGTCAAAAGAACATTAAAGACATCCTTGTGCCATGGCGGTCGGCATTTCAAAAGACATCCTTGTGCCATCAAAAGAAGCATTTCAAGGACACATTAAAGACATCCTTGTGCCATAGCGGTCGGCATTTCAAAATTAAAGCATTTCAAGGACACATTAAAGACATCCTTGTGCCATGGCGGTCAAAAGAAGCATTTCAAGGACATTAAAGACATCCTTGTGCCATGGCGGTCAAAGAAGCATTTCAAGGACACATTAAAGACATCCTTGTGCCATTCAAAAGAAGCATTTCAAGGACACATTAAAGACATCCTTGTGCCATAGCGGTCAACAGAAGCATTTCAAGGACACATTAAAGACATCCTTGTGCCATGGCGGTCAAAAGAAGCATTTCAAGGACACATTAAAGACATCCTTGTGCCATGGCGGTCAAAAGAAGCATTTCAAGGACACATTAAAGACATCCTTGTGCCATGGCGGTCAAAAGAAGCATTTCAAAGACACATTAAAGACATCCTTGTGCCAAAGAAGCATTTCAAATTAAAGCATTGCCAAGGAATGCATTAAAGACATCCTTGTGCCATGGCGGTCAAAAGAAGCATTTCAAGGACACATTAAAGACATCCTTGTGCCATGGCGGTCAAAAGAAGCATTTCAAGGACACATTAAAGACATCCTTGTGCCATAGCGGTCAAAGAAGCATTTCAAGGATGCATTAAAGACATCCTTGTGCCATGGCGGTCAAAAGAAGCATTTCAAGGACACATTAAAGACATCCTTGTGCCATGGCGGTCAACAGAAGCAATTCAAGGACACATTAAAGACATCCTTGTGCCATGGCGGTCAAAGAAGCATTTCAAGGACACATTAAAGACATCCTTGTGCCAAGTCAAAGAAGCATTTCAATGCATTAAAGACATTGTGCCATGGCGGTCAAAAGAAGCATTTCAAGGACGCATTAAAGACATCCTTGTGCCATGGCGGTCAAAAGAAGCATTTCAAGGACACATTAAAGACATCCTTGTGCCATGGCGGTCAAAAGAAGCATTTCAAGGACACATTAAAGACATCCTTGTGCCATGAGCCATGGCAGTCAAAAGAAGCATTTCAAGGACACATTAAAGACATCCTTGTGCCATGGCGGTCAAAAGAAGCATTTTAAGGACACATTAAAGACATTCTTGAAGGAATTTAAGATCAAGCATGACACCTGGGAAAGCATTGCTTAAGCAAGTGGTGACACCTCATACATGCTGGAACAAACAGCTATGAAGATAAAATCAATTCATGATGCTGAGACCAAGCGACAACTATGAAAATCAAGAACAGGCAGCCATTCTCTCTTGGATCCAGGATTTTCAATAATGTGTCCTTTCTGTCCAAGACTTTTTAGAGTGGATTGGATTAACTAGCCACCTCCACACCCACAATATGCAAATGAAGAAAGCAGCCATGAGGGGTTGACTAATGGTGCAATCATCGACAATGATGGTCATTATCGACAATGATGGACAAACAACAATGTTCCTGGGAGCACCCATCATACCATGCCAACTGATCATGGCTTAAATCTGAAGCCTTTTAGTCTGAGGTCAGTTAGCTTACTACTAGACCACAGAGAGATTCATTTCATAACTCCAGAAAATTTGTATAAGCCTTAGGAAATAAAAAACACTAAATCATCTTTGTAAGTAATGCATACAGACAAATATGCAAACTTTTCCATAAACAAAATTAACAGGGACATGTAGCCCATGGTGTGTAGATGTGTCCTATTGTTTATGGTGATGATGTCATGCATATTAATGAGTGGGCAGGGCTTAATGTGAAAATCTTGAAATGCTCATATTTTAACAATGACATGTCTGTTTTGTTTCATATTTTGTATAATTATGATGTTAGATAATGTTTAGGTATTCATGGTATAAACGTTCAATTCATCAATATGCGTAGTGGGCGGGACTTAATATAATTTTGCTGAAAAGAGCTTGTAAACACGGTATCTCACAAAAGATAAGCTGCATTCATGTTATATTTGGTATATAGATAGCCCATGGTTTCAGATGTTCCCAATGTTTTTGGTGATGATATCATGCATATTAATGAGTAGGCGGGGCTTAATGTGAAAATTTGGCAAAAGTGATAGATTAGCAACCGTATGTCCTTTTTGCATCATACTTGCCATGATAATATTGTTAAGTTATTGTGTACATGCATGCTTATGTTATCGACAGATGTCATTAATATGCATGGTGGGCGTGGCTTAATGTGAAAGTGCTCAAAAATTATTGTAAACATATGCCATGAACAGTATATTGGAATTATGTCATATGTGCAACACAGATGGGTTATGTATGGTTTGTACATCTATTCTAATGTTGTTGTAGTGATGTCATGAATGTTAATGAGTAGGTGGGGCTTACAGACAAATTCCAGAGGTAGGATAAATGAGCAACCATTTTTGCATCATGCTTGCTAATATGATAATGTTGTTAATTATTCTACACATGCGTAATGTTGTCAACAGGCTCTATTTTTATTGATCTGCATAGTGGGTGTGGCTTATGATAGATATCATGGAACAAATATTTAATGATATGTAATGACATGACACTAATGAAATAACTTGCAAATCAATCAGAATATAAAAAAATGCATCAGAACCACCACTTCTTATGATTCTAGTTGAATCAAAGGGGGATTTGCTATTACTTTAGCACATGACATGTACACCTCAGCATAGCATTTGTTGAAAATACAAATAACTCCCTCTCAAATATCAATTTCTAGTGTGAACAATACAACGATTTCTGCATAAAATGTTTGTCACAATAAGTGAAGTTGATCTGGAATGGAGGTTGTTTGTGGCCATTACTGCTCTTTTTTCTGTTTTAGGCAAGCATGCTGGACCAAGCGGTATCCCGTTATTTAGGACAGCCTGCTCATCAGTATGTGGAAGAAGGTAAGTTCATAAATCACACCTTGATTAATACCCTGTTTTAGTCAAACTCCTGGCATATCCAATGGTTTAAAGTTACAATTTCTCTAAAAACACTATGATATAATCTAAACATACTTGATAACCTAACATAGCAACGTTTTAAGAAACATATTCTTTATAAAAGTCTGAACTTGAGAATTTTGTTGTGTTCTTTATTTTGTATGCGTATGTACGTTAGCTTCTGTTTATAACCAATTTCTCATTCAAACTGTTGAATATGATAATAATAATCATAATCTTTGATCTTGATCCTAGCATATGAACAGATTGAAATGACCCCTATGAGGAAATGTCCACAGTGCGATGAATCGATGGTGCTGAAAACAAAAAAAGATGGCGGGTATATGATTTCATGTTTAGGCTTCCCAGCATGCCGAGCTGTTGTTTTCTTCCCGTCTATTGTTGAGAAAGCTGAGGTGTCTGATGAAGTTTGTCAATTGGTAATATTCTGTTTTCACTGTTTTATTGAGAAAAAAGCTATTTTATTTTATTTTTTCTGCCAAAGTCCCCGGGGACTTGAGAAAGATTTTAGTTTGCGAGATAATGGGACAAATAGGTTGTAGCGCTTTGAGGTCTTAGCAAAAAGCGTTATATGAACCAATGCAATATTATATTTTCCAAAATTTGTTTAGTTTTTCAGTACATTTGTATGTGAAATTTTGTGCACATACAGACACTGATGTGGTAAATCTTCACCTTTTTTCTGCATTACACTTCTTTTTTAGTTTTACTTCCAAAGCAACATATGTTTCAGTCTTTTCAAATTACAAGATACTAGCGATTTATTGCTAAAGACGTAGAAATCTTTCAATATCCATGGACGTGTGTCATAGGCCTTGACAAATACAGTTGCCAGCTCGCCATCGATGAAGGACAAATTACTACTGACGAGTGGGTATCTATCTAATGGCACTGTGCCAGGTTGGTGACCCAGTAAAAATGACATTTTATGTATGAAAAAAGTTCAAATTATCTTGATTTTGTAAATAATATATCAATCTCTCCCATGCACATCCTCTTTCGATCCCAGCTTTTTGACTTTTAGTTCTTGTATTTCTCTCATTCTCCCCCTGTTTTCTTTCCTTCCTACCTCTAGAATGATCTAACCTCTCAGGCACAATTTGAACCTTGTTGTCATGGTGCCATTAAACCCTCATCGAACAAACAAATAAACTCTTCACTTACAACCAATGTTAAATAGCTGAAAGTCTTGGGTGGAACTGTCAAATCCTGAATATCTGGATAATTTTGCAGGAGATGAAATATTAGGGTTAACTTGCCAACCGCACAAAATATGTTTCCAGGCCTGACGTGTGATGTTTTTCATGACTTTTAATTGACTTTAATCTGAGAAGGAATCAATTAAAATTCTCGATATATTTTCTTTCAATTTGAAGGTATCTTTAAGGTTTTTTATCTTTGAAGGTTTCAACTATAAAATATAAAAGCAGTATGAGTTGTAAGTAGGCGTATACATGTTGATCACATTTTACATTACTTGCTGAATATTGGATATTTTTAACTTAGAATACACCTTCACCTTTTGACCTATATCTTCAAATGTCTGCAAGACATTTTCACAATTTCTCTGATCAACTGACATCGTAGATCCTCATCTGACTATTTTACTCTAGCTATCTTTCCTTGTGTTATCAAGGTTTACTTCATGCCTACTATTGTTTTTCTTCATTTTACAGTGCCAACCAGGACCAGTGAAGAAAATCAAATTCAAATTCAAAAGAGGCTCTGTGCCCCCCATGATACCAACAGTGTAAGTCCTGAATTTGGTCCCATTTTTCATGCCTTTGCCACCATATACAAAGTACGCAAACATGTATTAATTTCTCATCTTCATATGGAGTAGCTCATTTAGCTGTTTGCATTAAGGCGCTGCTTACAATAAATGTAAAATAATAAATATACAACCAAAGGTAAAAGATTGGCAAAAAAGACATAAGAGGAAAAGTATAGCGAAGTAACAAACCATACAGTAGATTAAAGGATAAACAGCAGGGAAGAAAAAGAACTAAAACTACTAAAGTGTAGTAAACGTAAATAGAAATCAACCTGCGGTAGAATAAGTAAGCGGCCTAAAATAAATCAAAATCAAATGAATAGTAAAATCTAAAAACCGTATGTTGAAATAATGGAGTAAACAACAAATTTGAAAATTAAACATAAAGCAGAATAGCAGTAGGCCTATGACTTGACTAGTAGAGAGAGCTTATTGAAGACATTATCCTAACAGAATAGCAGTAGGCCTATGACTTGATTAGTAGAGAGGGCTTATTGAAGACATTATTATAGCAGAATAGCAGTAGGCCTATGACTTGATTAGTAGAGAGGGCTTATTGAAGACATTATCATAGCAGAATAGCAGTAGGCCTATGACTTGATTAGTAGAGAGGGCTTATTGAAGACATTATCATAGCAGAATAGCAGTAGGCCTATGACTTGATTAGTAGAGAGGGCTTATTGAAGACATTATCATAGCAGAATAGCAGTAGGCCTATGACTTGATTAGTAGAGAGGGCTTATTGAAGACATTATCATAGCAGAATAGCAGTAGGCCTATGACTTGACTAGTAGAAAATGCTTATTGGAGACATCATAATGTAGTAGTGAGGTCAAAGGTCATTGTCACAATGAGATGTAAGTTAGATATGAACCAATCAAATGGTTGAAATTAATTATATTATGATTCAGGAGGAAAAATAAATGATTGTTTTGTTTTTGGAAAGCTTTTGACTCAATTTAAGAGGATATTGTCGAGGGTTTTTCTCCCTCCCCCACACAAAAAATGAAGTGGGTGAAATTACATGCGGGTATTTCATGCCCCCTCCCTATATTGCGCTTTAACATTCCCAGAGTACTCTTTGACCTCTCTAAATCCACAGGTATGACTAAATTAGGGTATGTTTAGAATTGCCTTAATCATTTGTGATCAGTGATATTACTTCTGACCCTTGACAATGGGTTACCTATCCTGCTTGTTTATGATTGAATTTCTTGTCAGGATATAGAAGTAGGAGTTATGAAATGAAGATATGAAATGTGCCAGACACGGTAGCCTACTGATTGGTCATCAGGTTCTCTGAGAGCCAGTTAGGACCAAGTGGTTTTTTGATAAGCCAAAGTTGATGACACATACTGTTAAGGCTTTCTCATGCATTGGCATCCCTTTTCTTAATTTTGAAGGGCCCTTTACGACCTAGGCTCTAATACCCTCGGCCCAGGGAAAATGCACCTTATAAACCTTCCTTATCAGCGATACTGTTGACAGGCCATGTGAGACCAGCTATTTAGCTGATGTTAATTTCACCTATTTTTTGCATAATTGACAATACTGAGCTATTTTGATGAGAAAAAAATTGTGAGACTTTAGCTATTTAACTGATTGTAGCTATTTTCCAAGCTAATTTCAACTTTTTTCTGCATAATTGACAATTGATCAATTTCAGCTACTTTTATATAATCATCACTCTTATGTCTGGTTGATCATGCTGGCAATTGTCATAATATTACATTGTTCTAAAGCTGATATTAAATACTGAATTGTTCGCAAAGATGAGATCAGTGATACAAATTAGTGAAAAAAATGTTTGTATCTTATTGTCTGTTAAGGAGTTATCACATGTTTGTATCTTATGTCTGTAAAGGAGTTATCACATGTTTGTATCTTATTGTCTGTTAAGGAGTTATGACATGTTTGTATCTTATTGTCTGTAAAGGAGTTATCACATGTTTGTATCTTATTGTCTGTAAAGGAGTTATCACATGTTTGTATCTTATTGTCTGTTAAGGAGTTATCACATGTTTGTATCTTATTGTCTGTAAAGGAGTTATCACATGTTTGTATCTTATTGTCTGTTAAGGAGTTATCACATGTTTGTATCTTATTGTCTGTTAAGGAGTTATGACATGTTTGTATCTTATTGTCTGTTAAGGAGTTATCACATGCTTGTATCTTATTGTCTGTTATGGAGTTATCACATGTTTGTATCTTATTGTCTGTTAAGGAGTTATGACATGTTTGTATCTTATTGTCTGTTAAGGAGTTATCACATGCTTGTATCTTATTGTCTGTTATGGAGTTATCACATGTTTGTATCTTATTGTCTGTTATGGAGTTATCACATGTTTGTATCTTATTGTCTGTTAAGGAGTTATGACATGTTTGTATCTTATTGTCTGTTGAGGAGTTATCACATGCTTGTATCTTATTGTCTGTTATGGAGTTATCACATGTTTGTATCTTATTGTCTGTTAAGGAGTTATCACATGTTTGTATCTTATTGTCTGTTAAGGAGTTATGACATGTTTGTATCTTATTGTCTGTAAAGGAGTTATCACATGTTTGTATCTTATTGTCTGTTAAGGAGTTATGACATGTTTGTATCTTATTGTCTGTTAAGGAGTTATGACATGTTTGTATCTTATTGTCTGTTAAGGAGTTATGACATGTTTGTATCTTATTGTCTGTAAAGGAGTTATCACATGTTTGTATCTTATTGTCTGTTAAGGAGTTATCACATGTTTGTATCTTATTGTCTGTTAAGGAGTTATCACATGTTTGTATCTTATTGTCTGTTAAGGAGTTATGACATGTGTGTATCTTATTGTCTGTTAAGGAGTTATCACATGTTTGTATCTTATTGTCTGTAAAGGAGTTATCACATGTTTGTATCTTATTGTCTGTAAAGGAGTTATCACATGTTTGTATCTTATTGTCTGTTAAGGAGTTATCACATGTTTGTATCTTATTGTCTGTTAAGGAGTTATCACATGTTTGTATCTTATTGTCTGTAAAGGAGTTATCACATGTTTGTATCTTATTGTCTGTAAAGGAGTTATCACATGTTTGTATCTTATTGTCTGTTAAGGAGTTATCACATGTTTGTATCTTATTGTCTGTAAAGGAGTTATCACATGTTTGTATCTTATTGTCTGTTAAGGAGTTATCACATGTTTGTATCTTATTGTCTGTAAAGGAGTTATCACATGTTTGTATCTTATTGTCTGTAAAGGAGTTATCACATGTTTGTATCTTATTGTCTGTTAAGGAGTTATCACATGTTTGTATCTTATTGTCTGTAAAGGAGTTATCACATGTTTGTATCTTATTGTCTGTAAAGGAGTTATCACATGTTTGTATCTTATTGTCTGTTAAGGAGTTATCACATGTTTGTATCTTATTGTCTGTTAAGGAGTTATCACATGTTTGTATCTTATTGTCTGTAAAGGAGTTATCACATGTTTGTATCTTATTGTCTGTAAAGGAGTTATCACATGTTTGTATCTTATTGTCTGTTAAGGAGTTATCACATGTTTGTATCTTATTGTCTGTAAAGGAGTTATCACATGTTTGTATCTTATTGTCTGTTGAGGAGTTATCACATGTTTGTATCTTATTGTCTGTAAGGAGTTATGACATGTGTGTATCTTATTGTCTGTTAAGGAGTTATCACATGTTTGTATCTTATTGTCTGTTAAGGAGTTATCACATCTTTGTATCTTATTGTCTGTTAAGGAGTTATCACATGTTTGTATCTTATTTTCTGTTAAGGAGTTATCACAATTGAAAGATTTCCCCAATGTGTCCAAAAGTGCTTTGCAGTGTACAGTGTGATGTTATAATTGCAGGTCCATGACAATATTTATGTATTTCTCTGAAAATTAATCACTTTTTTCTTAATTATTGGAAACAATTTTTATTATTGAGATGGGGTAGAACCTGCACCTTACATGAACATTCTCTGCCCATTAGCTCATGTACCTTATTGAGATGTGGTAGAACCTGCACCTTACATGAACATTCTCTGCTCATCGGCTCGTGTACCTTATTGAGATGGAGGTAGAACCTGCACCTCACATGAACATTCTCTGCTCATCAGCTCATGTACCTTATTGAGATGGGGTAGAACCTGCACCTTACATGAACATTCTCTGCTCATCGGCTCATGTACCTTATTGAGATGGGATAGAACCTGCACCATACAAGAACATTCTCTGCCCATTAGCTCATGTACCTTATTGAGATGGGGTAGAACCTGCACCTTACATGATCATTCTCTGCCCATTAGCTCATGTACCTTATTAAGATGGGATAGAACCTGCACCTTACATGAACATTCTCTGCTCATCAGCTCATGTACCTTATTGAGATGGAGGTAGAACCTGCACCTTACATGAACATTCTCTGCCCATTAGCTCATGTACCTTATTCAGATGGGGTAGAACCTGCACCTTATATGAACATTCTCTGCCCATTAGCTCATGTACCTTATTGCGATGGGGTAGAACCTGTACCTTATATGAGCATTCTCTGCCCATTAGCTCATGTACCTTATTGAGATGGGGTAGAACCTGCTTCTTACATGAACATTCTCTGCCCATTAGCTCGTGTACCTTATTCAGATGGGGTAGAACCTGCACCTTATATGAACATTCTCTGCCCATTAGCTCATGTACCTTATTGAGATGGGGTAGAACCTGTACTTTACATGAACATTCTCTGCCCATTAGCTCGTGTACCTTATTGAGATGGGGTAGAACTTGCACCTTACATGAACATTCTCTGCCCATTAGCTCATGTACCTTATTGAGATGGAGTAGAACCTGCACTCACATGAACATTCTCTGCTCATCAGCTCATGTACCTTATTGAGATGGAGGTAGAACCTGCACTCACATGAACATTCTCTGCCCATTAGCTCATGTACCTTATTGAGATGGGGTAGAACCTGCACTTTACATGAACATTCTCTGCTCATCAGCTTATGTACCTTATTTAGATGGGGTAAAACCTGCACCTTACATGATCATTCTCTGCCCATTAGCTCATGTACCTTATTGAGATGGGGGTAGAACCTGCACCTTACATGAACATTCTCTGCTCATCAGCTCATGTACCTTATTTAGATGGGGTAGAACCTGCACCTTACATGAACATTCTCTGCCCATTAGCTCATGTACCTTATTTAGATGGGGTAGAACCTGCACCTTACATGAACATTCTCTGCTCATCAGCCCATGTACCTTATTGAGATGGAGGTAGAACCTGCACCTTACATGAACATTCTCTGCTCATTAGCTCATGTACCCTATTGAAATGGGGTAGAACCTGCACCTTACATGAACATTCTCTGCTCATCAGCTCATGTACCTTATTGAGATGGAGGTAGAACCTGCACCTTACATGAACATTCTCTGCTCATCATCTTATGTACCTTATTGAGATGGAGTAGAACCTGCACCATACATGAACATTCTCTGCCCATTAGCTCATGTACCTTATTGAGATGGAGGTAGAACCTGCACCTTACATGAACATTCTCTGCCCATTAGCTCATGTATCTTATTGAGATGGGGTAGAACCTGCACCTTACATGAACATTCTATGCCCATTAGCTTATGTACCTTATTGAGATGGGGTAGAACCTGCACCATACATGAACATTCTCTGCCCATCAGCTCATGTACCTTATTGAGATGGAGGTAGAACCTGCACCTCACATGAACATTCTCTGCTCATCAGCTCATGTACCTTATTGAGATGGGGTAGAACCTGCACCTTACATGAACATTCTCTGCTCATCGGCTCATGTACCTTATTGAGATGGGATAGAACCTGCACCATACAAGAACATTCTCTGCCCATTAGCTCATGTACCTTATTGAGATGGGTAGAACCTGCACCTTACATGATCATTCTCTGCCCATTAGCTCATGTACCTTATTAAGATGGGATAGAACCTGCACCTTACATGAACATTCTCTGCTCATCAGCTCATGTACCTTATTGAGATGGAGGTAGAACCTGCACCTTACATGAACATTCTCTGCCCATTAGCTCATGTACCTTATTCAGATGGGGTAGAACCTGCACCTTATATGAACATTCTCTGCCCATTAGCTCATGTACCTTATTGCGATGGGGTAGAACCTGTACCTTATATGAGCATTCTCTGCCCATTAGCTCATGTACCTTATTGAGATGAGGTAGAACCTGCTTCTTACATGAACATTCTCTGCCCATTAGCTCGTGTACCTTATTCAGATGGGGTAGAACCTGCACCTTATATGAACATTCTCTGCCCATTAGCTCATGTACCTTATTGAGATGGGGTAGAACCTGTACTTTACATGAACATTCTCTGCCCATTAGCTCGTGTACCTTATTGAGATGGGGTAGAACTTGCACCTTACATGAACATTCTCTGCCCATTAGCTCATGTACCTTATTGAGATGGAGTAGAACCTGCACTCACATGAACATTCTCTGCTCATCAGCTCATGTACCTTATTGAGATGGAGGAGAACCTGCACTCACATGAACATTCTCTGCCCATTAGCTCATGTACCTTATTGAGATGGGGTAGAACCTGCACTTTACATGAACATTCTCTGCTCATCAGCTTATGTACCTTATTTAGATGGGGTAAAACCTGCACCTTACATGATCATTCTCTGCCCATTAGCTCATGTACCTTATTGAGATGGGGGTAGAACCTGCACCTTACATGAACATTCTCTGCTCATCAGCTCATGTACCTTATGTAGATGGGGTAGAACCTGCACCTTACATGAACATTCTCTGCCCATTAGCTCATGTACCTTATTTAGATGGGGTAGAACCTGCACCTTACATGAACATTCTCTGCTCATCAGCCCATGTACCTTATTGAGATGGAGGTAGAACCTGCACCTTACATGAACATTCTCTGCTCATTAGCTCATGTACCCTATTGAAATGGGGTAGAACCTGCACCTTACATGAACATTCTCTGCTCATCAGCTCATGTACCTTATTGAGATGGAGGTAGAACCTGCACCTTACATGAACATTCTCTGCTCATCATCTTATGTACCTTATTGAGATGGAGTAGAACCTGCACCATACATGAACATTCTCTGCCCATTAGCTCATGTACCTTATTGAGATGGAGGTAGAACCTGCACCTTACATGAACATTCTCTGCCCATTAGCTCATGTATCTTATTGAGATGGGGTAGAACCTGCACCTTACATGAACATTCTATGCCCATTAGCTTATGTACCTTATTGAGATGGGGTAGAACCTGCACCATACATGAACATTCTCTGCCCATCAGCTCATGTACCTTATTGAGATGGAGGTAGAACCTGCACCTCACATGAACATTCTCTGCTCATCAGCTCATGTACCTTATTGAGATGGGGTAGAACCTGCACCTTACATGAACATTCTCTGCTCATCGGCTCATGTACCTTATTGAGATGGGATAGAACCTGCACCATACAAGAACATTCTCTGCCCATTAGCTCATGTACCTTATTGAGATGGGGTAGAACCTGCACCTTACATGATCATTCTCTGCCCATTAGCTCATGTACCTTATTAAGATGGGATAGAACCTGCACCTTACATGAACATTCTCTGCTCATCAGCTCATGTACCTTATTGAGATGGAGGTAGAACCTGCACCTTACATGAACATTCTCTGCCCATTAGCTCATGTACCTTATTCAGATGGGGTAGAACCTGCACCTTATATGAACATTCTCTGCCCATTAGCTCATGTACCTTATTGCGATGGGGTAGAACCTGTACCTTATATGAGCATTCTCTGCCCATTAGCTCATGTACCTTATTGAGATGAGGTAGAACCTGCACCTTACATGAACATTCTCTGCCCATTAGCTCATGTACCTTATTCAGATGGGGTAGAACCTGCACCTTACATGAACATTCTCTGCCCATTAGCTCATGTACCTTATTGAGATGGGGTAGAACCTGTACTTTACATGAACATTCTCTGCCCATTAGCTCGTGTACCTTATTGAGATGGGGTAGAACTTGCACCTTACATGAACATTCTCTGCCCATTAGCTCATGTACCTTATTGAGATGGAGTAGAACCTGCACTCACATGAACATTCTCTGCTCATCAGCTCATGTATCTTATTGAGATGGGATAGAACCTGCACCTTACATGAACATTCTCTGCCCATTAGCTCATGTACCTTATTTAGATGGGGTAGAACCTGCACTCTTACATGAACATTCTCTGCTCATCAGCTTATGTACCTTATTTAGATGGGGTAAAACCTGCACCTTACATGATCATTCTCTGCCCATTAGCTCATGTACCTTATTGAGATGGGGTAGAACCTGCACCTACATGAACATTCTCTGCTCATCAGCTCATGTACCTTATTGAGATGGGATAGAACCTGCACCTTACATGAACATTCTCTGCCCATTAGCTCATGTACCTTATTTAGATGGGGTAGAACCTGCACCTTACATGAACATTCTCTGCTCATCAGCCCATGTACCTTATTGAGATGTGGTAGAACCTGCACCTTACATGAACATTCTCTGCTCATCGGCTCGTGTACCTTATTGAGATGGGGTAGAACCTGCACCTTACATGAACATTCTCTGCTCATCAGCTCATGTACCTTATTGAGATGGAGGTAGAACCTGCACCTTACATGAACATTCTCTGCTCATCATCTTATGTACCTTATTGAGATGGAGTAGAACCTGCACCATACATGAACATTCTCTGCCCATTAGCTCATGTACCTTATTGAGATGGAGGTAGAACCTGCACCTTACATGAACATTCTCTGCCCATTAGCTCATGTATCTTATTGAGATGGGGTAGAACCTGCACCTTACATGAACATTCTATGCCCATTAGCTTATGTACCTTATTGAGATGGGGTAGAACCTGCACCATACATGAACATTCTCTGCCCATCAGCTCATGTACCTTATTGAGATGGAGGTAGAACCTGCACCTCACATGAACATTCTCTGCTCATCAGCTCATGTACCTTATTGAGATGGGGTAGAACCTGCACCTTACATGAACATTCTCTGCTCATCGGCTCATGTACCTTATTGAGATGGGATAGAACCTGCACCATACAAGAACATTCTCTGCCCATTAGCTCATGTACCTTATTGAGATGGGGTAGAACCTGCACCTTACATGATCATTCTCTGCCCATTAGCTCATGTACCTTATTAAGATGGGATAGAACCTGCACCTTACATGAACATTCTCTGCTCATCAGCTCATGTACCTTATTGAGATGGAGGTAGAACCTGCACCTTACATGAACATTCTCTGCCCATTAGCTCATGTACCTTATTCAGATGGGGTAGAACCTGCACCTTATATGAACATTCTCTGCCCATTAGCTCATGTACCTTATTGCGATGGGGTAGAACCTGTACCTTATATGAGCATTCTCTGCCCATTAGCTCATGTACCTTATTGAGATGGGGTAGAACCTGCACCTTACATGAACATTCTCTGCCCATTAGCTCATGTACCTTATTCAGATGGGGTAGAACCTGCACCTTATATGAACATTCTCTGCCCATTAGCTCATGTACCTTATTGAGATGGGGTAGAACCTGTACTTTACATGAACATTCTCTGCCCATTAGCTCGTGTACCTTATTGAGATGGGGTAGAACTTGCACCTTACATGAACATTCTCTGCCCATTAGCTCATGTACCTTATTGAGATGGAGTAGAACCTGCACTCACATGAACATTCTCTGCTCATCAGCTCATGTACCTTATTGAGATGGAGGTAGAACCTGCACTCACATGAACATTCTCTGCCCATTAGCTCATGTACCTTATTGAGATGGGGTAGAACCTGCACTTTACATGAACATTCTCTGCTCATCAGCTTATGTACCTTATTTAGATGGGGTAAAACCTGCACCTTACATGATCATTCTCTGCCCATTAGCTCATGTACCTTATTGAGATGGGGGTAGAACCTGCACCTTACATGAACATTCTCTGCTCATCAGCTCATGTACCTTATTTAGATGGGGTAGAACCTGCACCTTACATGAACATTCTCTGCCCATTAGCTCATGTACCTTATTTAGAGGGGGTAGAACCTGCACCTTACATAAACATTCTCTGCTCATCAGCCCATGTACCTTATTGAGATGGAGGTAGAACCTGCACCTTACATGAACATTCTCTGCTCATTAGCTCATGTACCCTATTGAAATGGGGTAGAACCTGCACCTTACATGAACATTCTCTGCTCATCAGCTCATGTACCTTATTGAGATGGAGGTAGAACCTGCACCTTACATGAACATTCTCTGCTCATCATTTTATGTACCTTATTGAGATGGAGTAGAACCTGCACCATACATGAACATTCTCTGCCCATCAGCTCATGTACCTTATTGAGATGGAGGTAGAACCTGCACCTTACATGAACATTCTCTGCCCATTAGCTCATGTATCTTATTGAGATGGGGTAGAACCTGCACCTTACATAAACATTCTATGCCCATTAGCTTATGTACCTTATTGAGATGGGGTAGAACCTGCACCATACATGAACATTCTCTGCCCATCAGCTCATGTACCTTATTGAGATGGAGGTAGAACCTGCACCTTACATGAACATTCTCTGCCCATTAGCTCATGTATCTTATTGAGATGGGATAGAACCTGCACCTTACATGAACATTCTATGCCCATTAGCTTATGTACCTTATTGAGATGGGGTAGAACCTGCACCTTACATGAACATTCTCTGCCCATCAGCTCATGTACCTTATTGAGATGGGGTAGAACCTGCACCTTACATGAACATTCTCTGCCCATCAGCTCATGTACCTTATTGAGATGGGGTAGAACCTGCACCTTACATGAACATTCTCTGCCCATCAGCTCATGTACCTTAGATGTCCAAATGAATTTTCATTTGATAGAAATACATGAAGAGTTATTTTGTATCTGCAATGATGACATCACACTTTGACACTGCAAGCCGCTTTTCAACACACTGGTGGTGAAATCTTTGAAATGCAATAACTGCTAAATGGAAGAAGTTATCAACATTTTTTTCATCCATCAATTTGTGTCTTTGACTAAAACCCTATCCCCTCCCTTCAGCTTACGCATTAAATCAGACATCTTCCATCTCTGCATCAACCCCACCACTCTCGGCACCTTCTCCTGGCCCTCTTTTCCTCCTTGGGCCACCCCCCTCCCTTCTGTCCACCTGGGCCTCTCCACTCATCACAAAGCTCAAACTCATCCTAACCTCTTCATCAATCTCCACAACCAAGTCAAAGACCAACTCTCAAATTACACCTCCATTTATACTGATGGGTCCAAGGAGGGCAACAAGACAACTGCTGCTGCGGTAATCCAAGACATCACCCTCAGTAGCAGACTTCCCGACTACTCATCCATCTTTTCAGCTGAGGCTAAGGCCATTCTCCTTGCCCTCAACTTTATTGAGTACTCCCCGCTCAGCCACTTTGTTATTTTCTCCGACTCAAAGGCTGTTCTTACTTCTTTACTCAATCTTAAATGGGATAACCTCACATGCCACCTCCTCCGCAAACTCCTTTCTCCCACCCTCTGCAGGAAAAGTATTCTTTTCTTCTGGATACCCAGCCATGTTGGCATCCCGGGTAATGACAGGGCTGATGCAGCCGCTAAGCTTGCCCTCACCCTCCTCCCTGCCCCTTTTCCCAAAACCCTCTCTGACATCAAACCGCTTATCGCTTCCCTTGTTCGTGACCACTGGCATACCTCATGGAACTCCCAAATTGATAACAAACTCCATGTCATCCAGCCCACAATTCCGATCAAAGCCACCATCAACAACCTCTCTCGTATGGACAACGTTCATATTACCCGTCTTAGAATTGGTCACACTCATCTCACCCACTCCCACCTCCTTATTGACTCCCGCCAACCCCTCTGCAATAATTGCCATTGCACCCTCACAATCCATCACGTTCTCCTTGCTTGCCCCCTGTACAACCTTCCCAGAGCTTCCCTCGCTTCCTACAACTCAATTGCTGAGTTCTTTTAGAGAAATCCTCCGGATAAAATTATCTCCTTCCTTCATCATGCCTTCCTCTACGACCATATTTAATTCTCCTCTTGCACCCCCTCTCTACTTTGTTTTTGTTTCAACCATGCACCTCCCCTCACGATCACAGCTTTCTGACCTTTTGTTCTTAAATTTCTCTCATTCTCCCCCTGTTTCCTTTACTTCCTACCTTTAGAATGATCTGACCTCTCAGGCACATTTTGACCTTAGTTGTTGTGGTGCCGTTAAGCCATCATCAAACAAACAAACAAATTCAATAGTCTTCTATCATATCAATGGAAATTCTGAAGAAAACTTCTTGAAAGAATGTTTATTTTATTCCTAGCATGCGTATTTCAAGGATAAAAAAGCAATAGTAACTTATTCCTCTTTGATTTTATTCTAGCAAAACCACTACCTTTTAAATCTCTGTTTTTTGCAGATATGTTGGTTGCGTAGGGGGATGTGATATTGACTTGAAGGAGGCGTTAGATCTTAATCTTAGTTATTTACGAACACCAACAGGCACCACTCAAAGTTCCAATTCAGGTATGAAATTATTAATTATTATGCCGTTGTGCACTGATAAAAGTTTTTCTCTTTTGTTGACCTTGTAAGATAAAAGAGGATAGTTTTAGCCGATGTAAATTACAGTTCTAATTGCATTAAATACACTGCATTATAAACATATTTATATCTTGAAAATCAGGGTAAGCACCAGTCCTAGGAGCCTTATTGCTCGGATGGATTTAACATAACTAACTTGAAGGGAGACAGGTGATTCACTTGGTAAAGCACTCAACTAAGGTGGCAGAGGTTCCAGTTTTGAGTTGCGAAATTCAACTAGGAGGGTTTTTATCCACAGCCTTGCAGACATCATATGGGCATGACCTGTAGACATTTGCATAATCTGCAGACATCATGGGCATGACCTGCAGACATCATGGACATGACCTGCAGACATCATGGGCATGACCTGCAGACATGAGCATGACCTGCAGACATGTGCATGACCTGCAGACATGGGCATGACCTGCAGACATCATGGGCATGACCTGCAGACATTATGGGCATGACCTGCAGACGTCATGGGCATGACCTGCAGACATCATGGGCATGACCTGCAGACATCATGGGCATGACCTGCAGACATGGGCATGACCTGCAGACATGGGCATGACCTGCAGACATGGGCATGACCTGCAGACGTCATGGGCATGACCTGCAGACATGGGCATGACCTGCTCCCCATCCAGCCTTTGAGAGAAGTGGACAATGGTTGGATGGTGCTCACCATCCCTCAGATGAGGAGGTTAAGTGGTGGTCCTAACGCAGGACAGTCACCCCTGACTTGATCTCTGTACACTATTCAAGAAGAGAAGCGTGAAACATCCCGCTCCATTCAAGTCCATGGTGCTGATTTCGAGCTGCTGCCTGAGAATATGACTGGCCATTACAAAGCGCTTTGAGTATGCATTGTGTGTAGAGAAGCACTGTTTGAGAACTCAGTATTGTAATAGAAGGTATTCATTTTGGCAATTACGGATTGGTGTTTTCAAAATTTTGATTTAGGGCTTTCCAAGCATCTGGTTTTCTACATTTGCTTACAGGTTATTCTCGGACAAATTCAACTCGATCGTCTTCCCAAAACTCAACTCGATCTTCAGGTTCATCAGGTTATCAGTCATTTACCCAGAACAGCAAGACGCCCGGTACATTACCCAGAGGAGGAGGTGTTGGTAGAGGAAGGGGTCGAGGGTCAAGTCAAGGGTCATCTCATTCATTCAGTAATTCAGCCACTCAGAACAGACCTCCCCTGACTCAAGTTGGGTAGGTGTATATATATATATATATATATATATATATATATATATATATATATATATATATATATATATATATATATATATATATATATATATTATATAAAAAAATGTGTGTTGAAAGACTATTAAAGAAACAAGTTCCTGTAAACCACCTTTCAACCAGGCGTGGGCCAACCCAATGGTTGTTTGATCCAAATTAATCCAAGATTAGAAGAATGTTTGTGTGATTGTGATAAAAAAATGTTGCTTTTACTAAGCAGACCCCCTGTACAAACAAATAAAGAAACATAAGATAATGAATAAGAGTAGGAAACTCACGTATATAGGAAGAATAAATACATATAAGAGTAAAGTACACATTCAAGTACAATTTCTATATATTTTTTTGAAAATTAATTGCCCCTTTAGAAATTATTGGAAACATGTATTTTTTTTTTTTTTTTTTTTTTTTAGATGTGGTAAAACATGCACTTTACCGCCTCTCAATAGGTAAAAAGTTCTAGAAATTTTGCTGAAAGGATCAGAAATTTTGCTAAAAGGTCCAGATTTTGAGGCGAATACCATTGTTTTTTGCTCTTTAGTAAAATTTTGTCACCGGAACAATTTAATAAATGCTATTTTAAAATTTGTGAAAAGTTTCTGTTTCATGATCCTCGAATCCCAAAAACTAGTACATCAAATCGCTTATCGCTTTCCTTGTTCGGGACCGCTGGCAAACCTCATGGAAGTCCCAATTTGATAACAAACTCCATGTCATCCAGCCCACAATTCCGATCAAAGCCACCATCAGCAACCTCTCTCGTATTGACAACGTTCATATTACCCGTCTTAGAATTGGTCACACTCATCTCACCCACTCCAACCTCCTTATTGGCTCCCCCCAACCCCTCTGCAACAATTGCCATTGCACCCTCACAATCCATCACGTTCTCCTCGCTTGCCCCCTGTACAACCTCTTCAGAGCTTCCCTCGCTTCCTACAACTCAATTGCTGAGTTCTTTCAGAAAAATCCTCCAAATAAAATTATCTCCCTCCTTCATCATGCCTCCCTTTACGACCATATTTAATTCTCCTCTTCCACCCCCTCTCTACTTTGTTTTGTGTCAACCATGCACCTCCCCTCACGATCACAGCTTTCTGACCTTTTGTCCTTAAATTTCTCTCATTCTCCCCCTGTTTCCTTTACTTCCTACCTCTAGAATGATCTGACCTCTCAGGCACAATTTGACCTTAGTTGTTGTGGTGCCGTTAAGCTTCATCGAACAAACAAACAAACACCCCTGTATCCTATCAATTAAGCTCGTACACCCCTGTATCCTATCAATTAAGCTAGTACACCCCTGTATCTTATCAATTAAGCTAGTACACCCCTGTATCCTATCAAAGCTAGTACACCCCTGTATTCTATCAATTAAGCTAGTACACCCTGTATCCTATTAAAAGCTAGTACACCCCTGTATCCAATCAAAAGCTAATACACCCCTGTATCCTATCAATTAAGCTAGTAAACCCTGTATCCTATCAAAAGCTAATACACCCCTGTATCCTATCAATTAAGCTAGTACACCCTTGTATACTATCAATTAAGCTAGTACACCCCTGTATCTTGTCAATTAAGCTAGTACACCCCTGTATCCTATCAGTTGAGCTAGTAAACCCTGTATCCTATCAAAAGCTAGTACACCCCTGTATTCTATCAATTAAGCTAGTACACCCTGTATCCTATTAAAAGCTAGTACACCCCTGTATCCAATCAAAAGCTAATACACCCCTGTATCCTATCAATTAAGCTAGTACACCCCTGTATTCTATCAATTAAGCTAGTACACCCGTGTATCCTATCAAAAGCTAGTACACCCATGTATTCTATCAATTAGGCTAGTACACCCTTGTATCTTATTAATTAAGCTAGTACACCCTTGTATACTATCAATTAAGCTAGTACACCCCTGTATCCTATCAAAAGCTAGTACACCCCTGTATCCTATCAATTAAGCTAGTACACCCCTGTATTCTATCAATTAAGCTAGTACACCCATGTATCGTATCAATTAAGCTAGTATACCCATGTATCCTATCGAAAGCTGGTACACCCCTGTATCCTATCAAATAAGCTAGTACACCCCTGTATCCTATTAATTTTGTACTTCAAATTTAGTTGTTGATGACTTCTATAACATCAATGTGTATGTATAAGTTTTAGACATACTTTAATAGTCGTATACAGCTGCGCCCCTTCAAGCTACAAGGCAAAATATTCAAGACCAATGGGCTTGCATAAGAAAATGAAAGGCTATTTAACTGATGACGTCACAATTTTCATATTTTTGAAACAATGCCCAAACTTTCATCAGCCGAAATTCAATATCCAAAGAAGCCATTTCACAATTTAATCTAGTCAGAATTATTGCTTTTTTCAATATGATATTTAACAGAAAGCTGTTATAGCTGTCTATAGACCTTGAAAGGAATATTCCCGCAAATTTTCATTTTAATATATATGATAGAGGACTATACAAGAAACAATTTGATATCTTTTCCATTTAGTACTTGTTGCATTTCAAAGATTGCACAAGTTTGTTGAAATGTGACCTCGCAGTGTAAAATGTGATGTCATAAAGGCATATCCTAGACAACTCTTGTATTTTTTAAATAAAAAAATGTTTTTCCTTTACTTAGAGTGTAAGGTTCATTAGCAGATGGGCCAAGCAAGTTGTTATAAAGTGTGTGTTACCCCATCTCAATAAATTAAAAATGCATCCAGTAGTTTACAAAGAGGCAATTAATTTTAGAAGACATACACAAAAATTGTCTTGGAACTGCGTTTATTACATCACACTGTACACTGTGAGGTCACTTTCCAACATACACTTGCCCAATCTTTAAAATGCAATACCTCCTAAATGGAAAAAGATATGAGCATGATTGTACACCAGATTGTTTCTGTTATAGTCCTCTCATATATATCAAAACAAAAAATAATATATTCTTTCAAACGAAGCAGATGAAAATGATTTGCGGAATTTATTATTCTTACACAGTTAGTATAAAAACTTTTTAACAATTTATTTTTCAAGTTTCCTGGGTGGAGGACCTACGAGTGACAATGCCGTCGTCTGTAATTGTGGCGCTGATGCTGTACAGTTAACAGTCAGGAAAGAGGGACCAAATACAGGTATGTTTCTTATAAAGAAGTAATCTGCAGTTTTGTATCAAGGACTTGTTTGATTCACTTTTAGGAGGGAATGTCAGGGAACGAAAGAGCAAAAGTCGATTCATTACAAAGTATGTGCCACCAGACATCCATTAGACCTTTTCAAACCGATTTTAGCTGAATAACTACAGTACTTTAACCAATCAATAGCTGGGAGAATTTTCTCTTTCTCACCCAACCAATTGGCTGCTGGGGAATTTTCCCTTTATTACCCACCCAATCAGCTGCTGCGAAATTTTCCTTTTGTTACCCACCCAATCAGCTGCTGGGAAATTTTCTCTTTGTTACCTAACCAATCAGCTCTGCTGGGAAATTTTCCCTTTATTACCCACCCAATAAGCTGCTGGGAAATTTTCCTTTTGTTACCCACCCAATCAGTTGCTGGGGAATTTTCTCTTTGTTACCCAACTAATCAGCTGCTGGGAAATTTTCCCTTTATTACCCACCCAATCAGCTGCTGGAAAATTTTCCTTTTGTTACCCACCCAATCAGCTGCTGGAAAATTTTCCCTTTGTTGCCCACCCAATCAGCTGCTGGGGAATTTTCTCTTTGTTACCCAACCAATCAGTTCTGCTGGGAAATTTTCCCTTTATTACCCACCCAATCAGCTGCTGGAGGAGTCCTTTTGTTATCCAACCAATCAACTGCTGGGGAATTTTTCCTTTATCACCCATCCAATCAGCTGCTGGAGGAGTCCTTTTGTTATCCAACCAATCAACTGAAGATGCTGGGAGGAAATGTTGTAAGCACCACTGCATGTGTATCATCTTCATGTATGATACACATGATTGGAAAGCATTTTTTAATAAGCTTGGTCCTATGCCATGCATAAATTGTGCAAATGGCCAAGAATCCCCCAGTATTTGATTGCTTGATAAGGTGCCCCCATGTGACATTATTTAATTAGTTTTTCTGGAAATGTAGATTTGAAAACATCAATTGAGCACTTTTCTTTCAGAATCATCAAATTTGTTTTAAAAACTTGTGGTAGATGAATAAAAACAATGCAATTAAGAAGTCTGAGAGGTCTGCTTGTTCATACATGACCAATGTTTGTATTAGGACATGAAACTTTAAATAGCTTTAAACGTTAGCCAATTTCGGGATTTTTGTAGTTTTGTATGGATTCTCTAAATAATTCAGCTAATGTTGCCTGTACTTGTCATTGTGCTAATGTTGCCTGTACTTGTCATTGTGCTAATGTTGCCTGTACTTGTCATCGTGCTAATGTTGCCTGTACTTGTCATTGTGCTAATGTAGCCTATACTTGTCATTCAGCTAATGTTGCCTGTACTTATCATTGTGCTAATGTTGCCTGTACTTGTCATTGTGCTAATGTTGCCTGTACTTATCATTGTGCTAATGTTGCCTGTACTTGTCATTGTGCTAATGTTGCCTGTGCTTGTCATTCAGCTAATGTAGCCTGTACTTGTCATTCAGCTAATGTTGCCTATACTTGTCATTGTGCTAATGTTGCCTATACTTGTCATTCAGCTAATGTTGCCTGTGCTTGTCATTCAGCTAATGTTGCCTGTACTTGTCATTCAGCTAACGTTGCCTGTTCTTGTCATTGTGCTAATGTTGCCTGTACTTGTCATTGTGCTAATGTAGCCTGTACTTGTCATTGTGCTAATGTTGCCTGTGCTTGTCATTGTGCTAATGTAGCCTGTGCTTGTCATTCAGCTAATGTTGCCTGTACTTGTCATTGTGCTAATGTTGCCTGTGCTTGTCATTCAGCTAATGTTGCCTGTACTTGTCATTGTGCTAATGTTGCCTGTACTTGTCATTGTGCTAATGTTGCCTGTGCTTGTCATTGTGCTAATGTTGCCTATACTTGTCATTGTGCTAATGTTGCCTGTACTTATCATTGTGCTAATGTAGCCTGTACTTGTCATTGTGCTAATGTTGCCTGTGCTTGTCATTCAGCTAATGTTGCCTGTACTTGTCATTGAGCTAATGTTGCCTGTACTTGTCATTCAGCTAATGTTGCCTGTACTTGTCATTGTGCTAATGTTGCCTGTACTTGTCATTCTGCTAATGTTGCATGTACTTGTCATTCAGCTAATGTTGCCTGTACTTGTCATTCAGCTAATGTTGCCTGTACTTGTCATTGTGCTAATGTTGCCTGTACTTATCATTGTGCTAATGTAGCCTGTACTTGTCATTGTGCTAATGTTGCCTGTGCTTGTCATTCAGCTAATGTTGCCTGTACTTGTCATTGAGCTAATGTTGCCTGTACTTGTCATTCAGCTAATGTAGCCTGTACTTGTCATTGTGCTAATGTTGCCTGTACTTGTCATTGTGCTAATGTTGCATGTACTTGTCATTCAGCTAATGTTGCCTGTACTTGTCATTCAGCTAACGTTGCCTGTACTTGTCATTGTGCTAATGTTGCCTGTACTTCTCATTGTGCTAATGTAGCCTGTACTTGTCATTGTGCTAATGTTGCCTGTACTTATCATTGTGCTAATGTAGCCTGTACTTGTCATTGTGCTAATGTTGCCTGTACTTGTCATTGTGCTAATGTTGCCTATACTTGTCATTCAGCTAATGTTGCCTATACTTGTCATTGTGCTAATGTTGCCTGTACTTGTCATTGAGCTAATGTTGCCTGTGCTTGTCATTCAGCTAATGTTGCCTGTACTTGTCATTGAGCTAATGTTGCCTGTGCTTGTCATTCAGCTAATGTTGCCTGTACTTGTCATTCAGCTAATGTTGCCTGTACTTGTCATTGAGCTAATGTTGCCTGTGCTTGTCATTCAGCTAATGTTGCCTGTACTTGTCATTGTGCTAATGTTGCCTGTACTTGTCATTGTGCTGATGTTGCCTGTACTTGTCATTGTGCTAATGTTGCCTGTGCTTGTCATTCAGCTAATGTTGCCTGTACTTGTCATTGTGCTGATGTTGCCTGTACTTGTCATTGAGCTAATGTTGCCTGTGCTTGTCATTCAGCTAATGTTGCCTGTACTTGTCATTCAGCTAATGTTGCCTGTGCTTGTCATTCAGCTAATGTTGCCTGTACTTGTCATTGTGCTGATGTTGCCTGTACTTGTCATTGTGCTAATGTTGCCTGTGCTTGTCATTCAGCTAATGTTGCCTGTACTTGTCATTCAGCTAATGTAGCCTGTACTTGTCATTCAGCTAATGTTGCCTATACTTGTCATTGTGCTAATGTTGCCTGTACTTGTCATTCAGCTAATGTTGCCTGTGCTTGTCATTCAGCTAATGTTGCCTGTACTTGTCATTATGCTAATGTTGCCTGTACTTGTCATTCAGCTAATGTTGCCTGTACTTATCATTGTGCTAATGTTGCCTGTACTTGTCATTGTGCTAATGTTGCCTGTACTTATCATTGTGCTAATGTTGCCTATACTTGTCATTCTGCTAATGTTGCCTGTACTTGTCATTCAGCTAATGTTGCCTGTGCTTGTCATTCAGCTAACGTTGCCTGTACTTGTCATTGTGCTAATGTTGCCTGTACTTCTCATTGTGCTAATGTAGCCTGTACTTGTCATTGTGCTAATGTAGCCTGTACTTGTCATTGTGCTAATGTTGCCTGTACTTCTCATTGTGCTAATGTAGCCTGTACTTGTCATTGTGCTAATGTTGCCTGTGCTTGTCATCGTGCTAATGTAGCCTGTACTTGTCATTCAGCTAATGTTGCCTGTACTTATCATTGTGCTAATGTTGCCTGTGCTTGTCATTCAGCTAATGTTGCCTGTACTTGTCATTGTGCTAATGTTGCCTGTACTTGTCATTGTGCTAATGTTGCCTGTGCTTGTCATTGTGCTAATGTTGCCTATACTTGTCATTGTGCTAATCTTGCCTGTACTTATCATTGTGCTAATGTTGCCTGTACTTGTCATTGAGCTAATGTTGCCTGTGCTTGTCATTGAGCTAATGTTGCCTGTACTTGTCATTCAGCTAATGTTGCCTGTACTTGTCATTGTGCTAATGTTGCCTGTGCTTGTCATTCAGCTAATGTTGCCTGTACTTGTCATTCAGCTAATGTTGCCTATACTTGTCATTGTGCTAATGCTGCCTATACTTGTCATTCAGCTAATGTTGCCTGTGCTTGTCATTCAGCTAATGTTGCCTGTACTTGTCATTCAGCTAACGTTGCCTGTACTTGTCATTGTGCTAAATGTTGCCTGTACTTGTCATTCAGCTAATGTTGCCTGTACTTGACATTGTGCTAATGTTGTCTGTGCTTGTCATTGAGCTAATGTTGCCTGTACTTGTCTACTATTCATTAATATTGATTTGTTTTGTTTTCCATTATTATTACAGGAAGACAATTTTACAAATGTCAACCAGGACAGTGCAATTTCTTTATGTGGTGCGATGAGGGTCCCCAGAGCTCCTCTGGTGCAGGGACGCTCCCCTCTAACCATCCACCAAACAACAACAATTCAGCAGCTGGAGGCTATGGCATTTTCCAGTCTTTTGGTGATGCTGCTAGCAGTGGTTATGAGTCGTCTAGTGAAGATGTTGGGAGGGGTGCAAATGTATGGGGTGATGTGGTGTGTCAGTGCAACCATGCCGCTGTGGAGTAAGTACATTAGTTCAGAAGCTTCTTTCATTTCCATTGCCTTGCTCTTCTGCAAAAACTCCCCTGATAAAATGATCTCCTTTCTTCACCATACCCTCTACTATAATTATATCTAGTTTTCCTTTCTCACCTCCCCCTGTTCCATTCCTGCACTTTTTCTATTCCAATCTTTTTCAACTTCTGACATAATCTAACCTCCCAGGCACAATTTGACCTTTGATTTTGTGGTGCCATTTAACCTCACCTGACAAACATTTGAAGCTTTTTTAATTTCCCTACCTTCTTATTTACCTAAAACCCATGCTTATGGGGGGTTTAGATACTTTGAAGGGGATTTAACAGAACATGAAGCCCGTCGTCTGGTCTTCAAAAGAGATGGTGCCGAAACACTCACCAATACCATCTTTCTGACTTTTGCCACACCAACTCTCCCCTCCCACATTACTGCAGGCTATCTGAGAATCCAAGTTGCCCCTAATTTCTTATTTAAAAGAAAAATCATATCCACCAGACTTTATTAAGAGTGTATGTTGGAATTCGCTGGAAAAACTATGCAAATCCCTCACCCCCACATCTGGGACATAAATTTCAACCATTTCCCAGACTTTCTTTTATCCTCTCTTCCCTACTAATTAACTTTACACCATCAAATCCAATTTGGGACCAATACCCCTCTGCATAGTCGCAACTGCAAGGAAGACATTGTTGTTACCAGCATTCGCTTCGACCACTCCTCTTTTACTCATTCCCATCTCTTATCCGGCTCCCCTGCCCCACTTGCAACATCGATCTCTCTATCAAGCATATTTTCTTAACCTGTCCTCTCTACCAGAAATCCAGATCTCTTCTCTCCTCAATCTCGGACCTATTCGAAAACAATTCTTCCCCAAACGTCATCAACTTCCTCCGCAACAACCTCTTCCACCACATATAATCTACTCTTCTACACCTAACATTACACACCCCTTTCTTTTCACCTAATTTTTTCTCCCACATTCAGCTTTTCCCCTTTATCTCCCTTACCATGGAGCTTTTCCCCTTTATCTCCCTTACCGTGGAGCTATTTCCCTTTATCTCCCTTACTGTGGAGCTTTTCCCCTTTATCTCCCTTACCATGGAGCTATTTCCCTTTATCTCCCTTACTGTGGAGCTATTCCCCTTTATCTCCTTTACCATGGAGCTTTTCCCCTTTATCTCCCTTACCATGGAGCTTTTCCCCTTTATCTCCCTTACCATGGAGCTATTTCCCTTTATCTCCCTTACCATGGAGCTATTCCCCTTTATCTCCTTTACCATGGAGCTTTTCCCCTTTATCTCCCTTACCATGGAGCTATTTCCCTTTATCTCCCTTACTGTGGAGCTATTCCCCTTTATCTCCTTTACCATGGAGCTTTTCCCCTTTATCTCCCTTACCATGGAGCTTTTCCCTTTATCTCCTTACCATGGAGCTATTTCCCTTTATCTCCCTTACTGTGGAGCTATTCCCTTTATCTCCTTTACCATGGAGCTTTTCCCCTTTATCTCCCTTACCATGGAGATATTTCCCTTTATCTCCTTACTGTGGAGCTATTCCCTTTATCTCCTTTACCATGGAGCTTTTCCCCTTTATCTCCCTTACCATGGAGCTTTTCCCCTTTATCTCCCTTACCATGGAGCTTTTCCCTTTATCTCCCTTACCATGGAGCTATTCCCCTTTATCTCCTTTACCATGGAGCTTTTCCCCTTTATCTCCCTTTTTTACCATGGAGCTATTTCCCTTTATCTCCTTACTGTGGAGCTATTCCCTTTATCTCCTTTACCATGGAGCTTTTCCCCTTTATCTCCCTTACCATGGAGCTTTTCCCCTTTATCTCCCTTACCATGGAGCTATTTCCCTTTATCTCCCTTACTGTGGAGCTATTCCCCTTTATCTCCTTTACCATGGAGCTTTTCCCCTTTATCTCCTTACCATGGAGCTATTTCCTTTATCTCCTTACTGTGGAGCTATTCCCTTTATCTCCTTTACCATGGAGCTTTTCCCTTTTATCTCCCTTACCATGGAGCATTTCCCCTTTATCTCCCTTACCATGGAGCTTTTCCCCTTTATCTCCCTTACCATGGAGCTATTTCCCTTTATCTCCCTTACTGTGGAGCTATTCCCCTTTATCTCCTTTACCATGGAGCTTTTCCCCTTTATCTCCCTTACCATGGAGCATTTCCCCTTTATCTCCCTTACTGTGGAGCTATTCCCCTTTATCTCCTTTACCATGGAGCTTTTCCTTTATCTCCCTTACCATGGAGCATTTCCCCTTTATCTCCCTTACCATGGAGCTTTTCCTTTATCTCCCTTACCATGGAGCTATTTCCTTTATCTCCTTACTGTGGAGCTATTCCCTTTATCTCCTTACCATGGAGCTTTTCCCCTTTATCTCCCTTACCATGGAGCTTTTCCCTTTATCTCCCTTACCATGGAGCTATTTCCTTTATCTCCCTTACTGTGGAGCTATTCCCTTTATCTCCTTTACCATGGAGCTTTTCCCTTTATCTCCCTTACCATGGAGCATTTCCCTTTATCTCCTTACCATGGAGCTTTTCCCCTTTATCTCCCTTACCATGGAGCTATTTCCCTTTATCTCCCTTACTGTGGAGCTATTCCCCTTTATCTCCTTTACCATGGAGCTTTTCCCCTTTATCTCCCTTACCATGGAGCATTTCCCCTTTATCTCCCTTACCATGGAGCTTTTCCCCTTTATCTCCCTTACCATGGAGCTATTAACTGAGAATAGCTCCATGCCCCTACAACCTTCCATCTCCTCACTATCCTTACTCTTACACCATTATTTATTAACACCCTTTTCGCACTTTTATCTCTGACTGTCGCGATGCCGTTATACATCACCAAACCAAACTTTCCCTACCCCGTTCCCTCCCTTTCTTTAGTTTTCTTGGAAAGTAGTTGTCAAAATAATGAATTAATATTTGCTATGGCACTTATAAAATACCGTATATCATGAGGGTACTGCTCGCAATCCCCCAAAGCCTCTCGATCTAGGAAGTAAAATGCTACAATCTCAGACAAAAGTACTTTTTCCTTTACTTTAATTACTTATCATCTTCAATCCCACTGGAGCATAAAGCTGCTTCAATATTTTACCATCTTCTTCTGTCGTGGGCCATGACCTGAGCTTCACACCATGAAAGACCCATTTCCTCTAATTCAGTCATTAGTGTTCTTCTCCAGGTGGTTGGCCTGCCTCTCCACTGTTTTCCTGATGTATCCACCTCAGTGCTACCTTTGGGATCATGTCTTGTGTCATTCTCAGATCCTGGCCAAGCCACTACAGCCATTGTTTTTTGAAATATTTTGTGAAGCCAGTGTATGTTGCAAGCCAGCACAAGTTATGAGCGGCACTGATTTTGTTCATGGAAGGGGACAAAATTGACCTATGGCCTTGATTGTAGACCCTTCCATACAACCACATTAAAAATTGTGGTTATTCTAAATTCATCTATCTTTCTGTCCTTTTCCGTCCCAGGAGAACTGTGCAAAAAGATGGTCCCAACAAAGGACGCCAGTTCTACGTCTGCAGCAAACCTCAAGGGAAGCAATGTTCATTTTTTCAGTGGGCTGATGAGGAACCAGGTCAAAGGTCAGGATCAGGCAGGGGCCAAGGAAGTAAGTAACCATGTAATATATTTTGATCAATATTTTAGAAGATGTTATTATTGATGTAGGTATCAGTGGCGGTAGCAGGATCGATTGAAACATTCTGCTTTTCTAAACTTTTTAAGAAATTCCAGCATAAACAATTATTTAATGTTTTGAATAATTGAAATGCTATCACAAACAAGTTATGGGTTGTAAACTACATTCCTTTCCTTTCAGTATTCTGGAGGGTGTGCACACTGTTGCTTATAAAGGTGCTTGGTCTGAAGCTTTCCCTGTTTTGACATTATGCACACAGATCCTAGAAATGATGCACACAGATCTTAGAAATGATGCACACAGATCTTAGAAATGATGCACACAGATCCTAGAAATAATGCTCACAGATCCTAGAAATAATGCTCACAGATCCTAGAAATGATGCACACAGATCTTAGAAATGATGCACACAGATCCTAGAAATAATGCACACAGATCCTAGAAATGATGCACACAGATCCTAGAAATGATGCACACAGATCCTATAAATGATGCACACAGATACTAGATAGAAATGATGCACACGGATCCTAGAAATTATTTACACGGATCCTAGAAATGATACACACAGATCCTAGAAATGATGTACACAGATCCTAGAAATGATGCACACAGATTTTAGAAATGATGCACACAGATCCTAATGCACACAGATCCTAGAAATGATTTACACAGATCCTAGAAATGATTTACACAGATCCTAGAAATGATGTAAACAGATCCTAGAAATGAAGTATTTTTCTCAACTTGCAACATGAGCAGCTCGATTAGTCTTCTTGAGTCAAGTATTACTTGCCTAGCACAGGAAGTAGGTGGTATTTCATACAACCTTTTGGTTGTGGATCTCAAGCCATGACCAGTCTAGTATTGCTGAGTACATGCTGAAATCTGTCATCTTTGATACACTCACTTACAAAGGTTAGAATAATTACAAACATTTGTAAATCAAACTAATGATTTTGATATAAATAGAAAAATGTGAAAATTATTACTGCATGATACATTTTTCAAAGTAGGAATCAAAAAGAAATGAAAACTTAAAAACATAATGGAATTCTATTTAAAGTTCTAATTACAATATGTGTTGGGCACTACCATTATAGGAAAAGGTGAAAAAATGTGTTTTGTTTTATTGAAATATAATACGACGAATATTAGACTCCACGATTGACGTATACTTGAATGTGTATATATAAATATAACATTAATCATATTCCTTGTGATTGAATAGCCCTGCATAGACCTGATAAACTGAAGGACTGGGAAGGACGTGATGAAGTAATGGACACACTATCTGGAGAAAATTGTATTTGCCTTTCCAGTGCTGAAACACTTTAATCATTTGGCCAAACCAAAATCGTATCATTGTAAAATGGCAATGAATTTGAAAGAAATGTATTTGCAGTCTTTATTTGAGTTTTTGTTTAGACCTTGGTCTTTATTCTATAGTTGATGGCCTCAACCAGCCCTTTTGAAAGGGCTGTGCTTGTGAAAGGATAGCTTATCTGATCTGCTTATATTGCTGGTCATGTACTGATTTATAGGGATTGCTATATTATATTATTATACATACATTTATAAAGCGCTAAAATTACATAAAATCTGTAATCTAAAGCATTGTACAATAAAGTCTTTAAATATCAAATAAATAGAAGGTAGAAATATAAATATTAGGTCATAAAATATCAAAATCAATAAAGATATAGAAGATAAAACATAAGCAACTTATCACAAAGTAAAAGAATCAGAAGCAAAATCTACAAATTTATAAATATTTCAACGATAGAATTGGGTCTTATGCCTTTTCTTGTACAAGGGAAGGGTGGGAGGCTGGTCTGAATCTCGGAAGGGAGACTGTTGCAGAGTTAAGGGGTAGAGTGACAAGGAGACTGTTCCAGAGTTTAGGGGTAGAGTGACAAGGAGACTGTTCCAGAGTTAAGGGGTAGAGTGACAAGGAGACTGTTCCAGAGTTTAGGGGTAGAGTGACAAGGAGACTGTTTCAGAGTTGGGGTAGAGTGACAAGGAGACTGTTCCAGAGTTAAGGGGTAGAGTGACAAGGAGACTGTCCCAAAGTTTTGGGGTAGAGTGACAAGGAGACTCTTCCAGAGTTAAGGGGTAGAGTGAAAAACCCATTCACCAAGTTTGGAGTGAACTCTGGTTACCTTGTTGCACAGAACAAGTATTATAAATGTTATACCTTACTTGTACAAGACCCTTAATATAAACATGGATTGTACATCTAATGGAACATTGTATCCGTACCAGGATATATGCCAGTATTTAAACTTATATTCATGTTTGTATTATCCACACAGTTCAGTGTATACTTCCTTCATCTTATAGACCTTTTCAGACCTAGTTTAACCGAAAGTTATTTCTTCCATACTTTGACCAATCAACTGCAGGGGGCATATACCTTTTGTTACCGAACCAATTGTGTGCAGTTTAGGGGTTAAAAATTTGTAAGAAACAATGAGCATGCGTATTACCTGCATGTATAACACATGTATGATAAGTGCGTTTGATAGGGCTTTTTCATAAATTTCCCTTCATTTCCTACTGTAATACGTTAGTTTGACTGAGAGCTAAGACTTGATTTCTCAGTGGATGTAAACAATTTTCCCATCAAACATGCAAATAATATGTCACTAATTTGCATATCAGGTGTCAAAAGCTGCTATCTTGATGACATTTTGCTTTCTTGTGACTTACGACAATGTTGTTTTTCGTAGAATATTTGAATTGTTTAGAATATTTCCTTTCAATTGATACCACGTTAGAATTTTTTGTAGCAGAGAAAGTACAAATTGATAACTTTGATCATTTATCCCCTTTGTTCACGTCAGCATTGTGCAAACTATGCACAAACCACACACTGTACGTTCATGTAGTCCTACATAGCACACACTGTACGTTCACGTAGGCCTATATAGCACACACTAAAACAAGGCATCACCCAAACACCAACATGGTACACAGAAGACTGAAGTCGGATGCTGTTGAGGTCTGTTCTGCCACTGCTTGTTGTGCTGTTGAGGTCTGTTCTGTCACCGCTTGTTGTGCTGTTAAGGTCTGTTCTGTCACTGCTTGTTGTGCTGTTGAGGTCTGTTCTGCCACTGCTTGTTGTGCTGTTGAGGTCTTTTCTGCCACTGCTTGTTGTGCTGTTGAGGTCTGTTCTGTCACCGCTTGTTGTGCTGTTGAGGTCTGTTCTGTCACTGCTTGTTGTGCTGTTGAGGTCTGTTCTGTCACTGCTTGTTGTGCTGTTGAGGTCTGTTCTGTCACTGCTTGTTGTGCTGTTGAGGTCTGTTCTGTCACTGCTTGTTGTGCTGTTGAGGTCTGTTCTGTCACTGCTTGTTGTGCTGTTGAGGTCTGTTCTGTCACTGCTTGTTGTGCTGTTGAGGTCTGTTCTGTCACTGCTTGTTGTGCTGTTGAGGTCTGTTCTGCCACTGCTTGTTGTGCTGTTGAGGTCTGTTCTGTCACTGCTTGTTGTGCTGTTGAGGTCTGTTCTGTCACTGCTTGTTGTGCTGTTCTGTTCTGTCACTGCTTGTTGTGCTGTTGAGGTCTGTTCTGTCACTGCTTGTTGTGCTGTTGAGGTCTGTTCTGTCACTGCTTGTTGTGCTGTTGAGGTCTGTTCTGTCACTGCTTGTTGTGCTGTTGAGGTCTGTTCTGTCACTGCTTGTTGTGCTGTTGAGGTCTGTTCTGTCACTGCTTGTTCCTCTTCCCAGCTTGACTACTGGTGTTCATTACCTCCAAATAATACCTTATAGTAAAACTTTGTTATTTCACCAGATTTGGCAAGTAAATCATACAGTGCTGCTGTGTATAGTTTATCGCTATCCTGGTAGTTTATGCACAAATACAATAATAGAAAAAAAGCAGATTTCGAGCGTGATGCTTTGCTTGTTTCAAAGGATTGGAAGGGCTATTCGTTTATTCCATTGTACCAATGGAAAGACTGACACATTTTCTAAATCTGGATTAAAGAAGTTTCCAATTCAGATAATGACCTGCAGAGCTATGAAATTTCAACAAAAAAAGTGCCAAAATGCCCCCAAAATCATTAAATTTGACACATTTTTACCAAAACTTTAATAAATAGGACTAGGTATGAGCAAAATTTTGATAAGATTTGAACTAGATAATGGTGACCGAAAATGTAAAAATTATTTTACAAGTGGTGTTTTAATGTTTTTGAAGAAAAAAATTGTTTTAGTGATTTTTTTACAAAAAAATAAAATTCTGCATGTTTGCCTTCAATTAACGAAAACAAATTAAAAAAAAACCCACACAAAAAACACAATATTTTGAAAGATCTGATGTAGTAACTAACCCTAACTAATCACTTTTAAATGACACTACATGCACCCCTCTAGGATTTTGGTATGACCCCATGTTTTTCCTCTGAACTTGGTACTTCCAAATTGGTTGTGACATGTCTGCTTGGAAGTTAAAAGGTTAAGTTGTTTAACTTCTCCTGCATCATATGACCTTTGCTCCTGGGTGTGCTGAACTATGTCACGAATCAACCAGATGATGGAATTCTAAAGCTTGGTGTGTTTTAACAACTTTGCTTTTGAATTTTTAGTGAGAATTCAGGACAGAATCTTTTGCTATTTTTATTTCAGGGGGAAGAGGAGGATGGTCTGAGAGAGGCAGAGGTAAGAGTAACCATGACAAGCAGTCAGGAAGTGGGGACGGAGGAAAGTTACATGTGGTATTTGTGGAGAACAAGGTAAGTAGAAGTTTGTTGAATGTAATTTTTTTTAAACTTTATATTTCAAAGAATAGTGAGAGCTATTCTACTACCATCGGTTAAAGTTTTTGGAGGAGTTTCTCTATTTGGTTAAAGCTGTTTGTTGAATTATTTAAAGGAGGTTGTTTGTTATGAGAATGATATTCCTGACAAAATATTTGTCTTGGTATGAAAGAAAAATCAAACAAAAGAGTTCTCGCCTCAAAATAATTTGAAATTGTCATGGGTATGAAAAGAAATTTAAAGAAGGTGTCTGGAGGAGTTTGTTTGTAATGATAATGACAGTCCTTACATGAAGAGGAATTAAAATATTTGTCTTGGCATGAAAGAAAAATCTTACAATAGAGTCTTCACCTCAAAAATATCTGAAATTAAGTGTCTTAGGTGTGAAAAGAAATATAAACAATAAGTGGAATGTTGGGTAGAAGATGACATGATAATAAGTAGAAAAAGAATTGGGATGAGAGTGGGATTTCATGTGGGACAGGGTGGAATTGTATGTAGTTCAGGGTGGGATGGCATGTGGGACAAAGATGGCATATTGAATAGGGTAGGTTGACTTGTTGGACAGCTTAGGTTGGAATTTTAGACAGGGCTGGTTGGCATGTGGGGCAGTGTGGTTTGACATTGTCGATATGCTGATCATGCATTGTAGTGGAATGAGAGATCTGGTTTTCAGGCGTAATTGCATGTAGTACATAGGGTGTGGGATGCCATTTGGGACAGGTTAAGATGGTGTGTGAGACAGGCTGTAAGGTATGTATTGCATGTAGTACTTAGGGTGTGGGGTGCCATTTGGGACAGAGGTTGAGATGGAGTGCGAGACAGGCTGTAAGGTACGTATTGCATGTAGTACATAGGGTGTGGGATGCCATTTGGGACAGGTTAAGATGGAGTGTGAGTGTAAGCTTACGTTATTAGTGGTGATGGAGTTTTCTATGGTTTGCAAAGTCTAGTTTGTCAAACATTAAGCAATATTGTTACACATAATTTTGTTTTAATGTTGCTTTACACTTTTTTCATGCTGTGTGACACATTTTTTCTTAGATTGGAAAAAGGATTACAGTACAGGATATAGTTCTGCGAATGTGTGGGGTTAATTGGGGAGGGTACGGGTTTGGAAAGGGCTGGGTTGGGGAAGGGTTAGGGATGAATAATACGATGAAAATTACAGACAAAATTTATTCTACTTAAATGACTAAGAACAATAATTGTGTCATCCACAAGGATGCTTTGTAATATTGTAATCTTTCATTGACATTAGAGAGTCAGCCTGGGTTTCTCCTTTCTTTGTGGTTCAATGAACTATAAGAGGTGTTTCATTGTTTCAGTGCTAGCTTTTATCAGTTGTTTCAGTGCTAGCTTTCATGTGTTTTCTAAGTTACTGGGTGAGGTAGTGTAACCTTCAGGTTTTTTTGTCTTAAAATATCTGGGACAACTCAAAACTATTTTGAAGTTTGTAATAAAATGTGAAAAGCAAAGGAAAAGGTGCATCCTTCAAAGCTCAAGTAATTTGAAATTATCTGCCCCTACTATAGACTTAATATTGTGCAAGTTTGTAGTTTGAAATCATCTGCCCCTACTATAGGCTTTATATTGTGCAAGTTTGTAATTTGAAATCATCTGCCCCTACTATAGGCTTTATATTGTGCAAGTTTGTAATTTGAAATCATCTGCCCCTACCATAGGCTTCATATTGTGCAAGTTTGTAATTTGAAATCATCTGCCCCTACTATAGGCTTTATATTGTGCAAGTTTGTAATTTGAAATCATCTGCCCCTGCTATAGGCTTTATATTGTGCAAGTTTGTAATTTGAAATCATCTGCCCCTACTATAGGCTTTATATTGTGCAAGTTTGTAATTTAAAATCATCTGCCCCTACTATAGGCTTTATATTGTGCAAGTTTGTAATTTGAAAGCATCTGCCCCTACCATAGGCTTTATATTGTTGCTATTGGCTTTATATTGTACAAGTTTGTAATTTGAAATCATCTGCCCCTACCATAGGCTTCATATTGTGCAAGTTTGTAATTTGAAATCATCTGCCCCTACTATAGGCTTTATATTGTGCAAGTTTGTAATTTGAAATCATCTGCCCCTACTATAGGCTTTATATTGTGCAAGTTTGTAATTTGAAATCATCTGCCCCTACTATAGGCTTTATATTGTGCAAGTTTGTAATTTGAAATCATCTGCCCCTACTATAGGCTTTATATTGTGCAAGTTTGTAATTTGAAATCATCTGCCCCTACCATAGGCTTCATATTGTGCAAGTTTGTAATTTGAAATCATCTGCCCCTACTATAGGCTTTATATTGTGCAAGTTTGTAATTTGAAATCATCTGCCCCTACTATAGGCTTTATATTGTGCAAGTTTGTAATTTGAAATCATCTGCCCCTACTATAGGCTTTATATTGTGCAAGTTTGTAATTTGAAATCATCTGCCCCTACTATAGGCTTTATATTGTGCAAGTTTGTAATTTGAAATCATCTGCCCCTACCATAGGCTTCATATTGTGCAAGTTTGTAATTTGAAATCATCTGCCCCTACCATAGACTTTATATTGTGCAAGTTTGTAATTTGAAATCATCTGCCCCTACTATAGGCTTTATATTGTGCAAGTTTGTAATTTGAAATCATCTGCCCCTACCTATAGGCTTTATATTGTGCAAGTTTGTAATTTGAAATCATCTGCCCCTACCATAGGCTTCATATTGTGCAAGTTTGTAATTTGAAGTCATCTGCACCTACCATAGGCTTCATATTGTGCAAGTTTGTAATTTGAAACCATCTGCTCCTACCATAGGCTTTATATTGTGCAAGTTTGCAATTTGAAATCATCTGCCCCTGCTATAGGCTTTATATTGTGCAAGTTTGTAATTTGAAATCATCTGCCCCTACCATAGGCTTCATATTGTGCAAGTTTGTAATTTGAAATCATCTGCCCCTACTATAGGCTTTATATTGTGCAAGTTTGTAATTTGAAATCATCTGCCCCTACCATAGGCTTCATATTGTGCAAGTTTGTAATTTGAAATCATCTGCCCCTACTATAGGCTTTATATTGTGCAAGTTTGTAATTTGAAATCATCTGACCCTACTATAGGCTTTATATTGTGCAAGTTTGTAATTTGAAATCATCTGCCCCTACTATAGGCTTTATATTGTGCAAGTTGATAATTTGAAATCATCTGCCCCTACTATAGGCTTTATATTGTGCAAGTTTGTAATTTGAAATCATCTGCCCCTACTATAGGCTTTATATTGTGCAAGTTTGTAATTTGAAATCATCTGCCCCTACTATAGGCTTTATATTGTGCAAGTTTGTAATTTGAAATCATCTGCCCCTACTATAGGCTTTATATTGTGCAAGTTTGTAATTTGAAATCATCTGCCCCTACTATAGGCTTTATATTGTGCAAGTTTGTAATTTGAAATCATCTGCCCCTACTATAGGCTTTATATTGTGCAAGTTTGTAATTTGAAATCATCTGCCCCTACTATAGGCTTTATATTGTGCAAGTTTGTAATTTGAAATCATCTGCCCCTACTATAGGCTTTATATTGTGCAAGTTTGTAATTTGAAATCATCTGCCCCTACCATAGGCTTCATATTGTGCAAGTTTGTAATTTGAAATCATCTGCCCCTACCATAGGCTTCATATTGTGCAAGTTTGTAATTTGAAATCATCTGCCCCTACCATAGGCTTCATATTGTGCAAGTTTGTAATTTGAAATCATCTGCCCCTACTATAGGCTTTATATTGTGCAAGTTTGTAATTTGAAATCATCTGCCCCTACTATAGGCTTTATATTGTGCAAGTTTGTAATTTGAAATCATCTGCCCCTGCTATAGGCTTTATATTGTGCAAGTTTGTAATTTGAAATCATCTGCCCCTACTATAGGCTTTATATTGTGCAAGTTTGTAATTTGAAATCATCTGCCCCTACCATAGGCTTCATATTGTGCAAGTTTGTAATTTGAAATCATCTGCCCCTACCATAGGCTTTATATTGTGCAAGTTTGTAATTTGAAATCATCTGCCCCTACTATAGGCTTTATATTGTGCAAGTTTGTAATTTAAAATCATCTGCCCCTACCATAGGCTTTATATTGTGCAAGTTTGTAATTTGAAATCATCTGCCCCTACTATAGGCTTTATATTGTGCAAGTTGATAATTTGAAATCATCTGCCCCTACTATAGGCTTTATATTGTGCAAGTTGATAATTTGAAATCATCTGCCCCTGCTATAGGCTTTACATTGTGCAAGTTTGTAATTTGAAATCATCTGCCCCTACTATAGGCTTTATATTGTGCAAGTTTGTAATTTGAAATCATCTGCCCCTACCATAGGCTTCATATTGTGCAAGTTTGTAATTTGAAATCATCTGCCCTACCATAGGCTTTATATTGTGCAAGTTTGTAATTTGAAATCATCTGCCCCTACCATAGGCTTCATATTGTGCAAGTTTGTAATTTGAAATCATCTGCCCCTACCATAGGCTTTATATTGTGCAAGTTTGTAATTTAAAATCATCTGCCCCTACTATAGGCTTTATATTGTGCAAGTTTGTAATTTGAAAGCATCTGCCCCTACCATAGGCTTTATATTGTGCAAGTTTGCAATTTGAAATCATCTGCCCCTGCTATTGGCTTTATATTGTACAAGTTTGTAATTTGAAATCATCTGCCCCTACCATAGGCTTCATATTGTGCAAGTTTGTAATTTGAAATCATCTGCCCCTACTATAGGCTTTATATTGTGCAAGTTTGTAATTTGAAATCATCTGCCCCTACTATAGGCTTCATATTGTGCAAGTTTGTAATTTGAAATCATCTGCCCCTACTATAGGCTTTATATTGTGCAAGTTTGTAATTTGAAATCATCTGCCCCTACTATAGGCTTTATATTGTGCAAGTTTGTAATTTGAAATCATCTGCCCCTACCATAGGCTTTATATTGTGCAAGTTTGTAATTTGAAATCATCTGCCCCTACTATAGGCTTTATATTGTGCAAGTTTGTAATTTGAAATCATCTGCCCCTACTATAGGCTTTATATTGTGCAAGTTTGTAATTTGAAATCATCTGCCCCTACTATAGGCTTTATATTGTGCAAGTTTGTAATTTGAAATCATCTGCCCCTACCATAGGCTTCATATTGTGCAAGTTTGTAATTTGAAATCATCTGCCCCTACCATAGGCTTCATATTGTGCAAGTTTGTAATTTGAAATCATCTGCCCCTACCATAGACTTTATATTGTGCAAGTTTGTAATTTGAAATCATCTGCCCCTACTATAGGCTTTATATTGTGCAAGTTTGTAATTTGAAATCATCTGCCCCTACCATAGGCTTTATATTGTGCAAGTTTGTAATTTGAAATCATCTGCCCCTACCATAGGCTTCATATTGTGCAAGTTTGTAATTTGAAGTCATCTGCACCTACCATAGGCTTCATATTGTGCAAGTTTGTAATTTGAAACCATCTGCTCCTACCATAGGCTTTATATTGTGCAAGTTTGCAATTTGAAATCATCTGCCCCTGCTATAGGCTTTATATTGTGCAAGTTTGTAATTTGAAATCATCTGCCCCTACCATAGGCTTCATATTGTGCAAGTTTGTAATTTGAAATCATCTGCCCCTACTATAGGCTTTATATTGTGCAAGTTTGTAATTTGAAATCATCTGCCCCTACCATAGGCTTCATATTGTGCAAGTTTGTAATTTGAAATCATCTGCCCCTACTATAGGCTTTATATTGTGCAAGTTTGTAATTTGAAATCATCTGCCCCTGCTATAGGCTTTATATTGTGCAAGTTTGTAATTTGAAATCATCTGCCCCTACTATAGGCTTTATATTGTGCAAGTTGATAATTTGAAATCATCTGCCCCTACCATAGGCTTTATATTGTGCAAGTTTGTAATTTGAAATCATCTGCCCCTACTATAGGCTTTATATTGTGCAAGTTTGTAATTTGAAATCATCTGCCCCTACTATAGGCTTTATATTGTGCAAGTTTGTAATTTGAAATCATCTGCCCCTACTATAGGCTTTATATTGTGCAAGTTTGTAATTTGAAATCATCTGCCCCTACTATAGGCTTTATATTGTGCAAGTTTGTAATTTGAAATCATCTGCCCCTACTATAGGCTTTATATTGTGCAAGTTTGTAATTTGAAATCATCTGCCCTACTATAGGCTTTATATTGTGCAAGTTTGTAATTTGAAATCATCTGCCCCTACCATAGGCTTTATATTGTGCAAGTTTGTAATTTGAAATCATCTGCCCCTACCATAGGCTTCATATTGTGCAAGTTTGTAATTTGAAATCATCTGCCCCTACCATAGGCTTCATATTGTGCAAGTTTGTAATTTGAAATCATCTGCCCCTACCATAGGCTTTATATTGTGCAAGTTTGTAATTTGAAATCATCTGCCCTACTATAGGCTTTATATTGTGCAAGTTTGTAATTTGAAATCATCTGCCCCTACTATAGGCTTTATATTGTGCAAGTTTGTAATTTGAAATCATCTGCCCCTGCTATAGGCTTTATATTGTGCAAGTTTGTAATTTGAAATCATCTGCCCCTACTATAGGCTTTATATTGTGCAAGTTTGTAATTTGAAATCATCTGCCCCTACCATAGGCTTCATATTGTGCAAGTTTGTAATTTGAAATCATCTGCCCCTACCATAGGCTTTATATTGTGCAAGTTTGTAATTTGAAATCATCTGCCCCTACTATAGGCTTTATATTGTGCAAGTTTGTAATTTAAAATCATCTGCCCCTACCATAGGCTTTATATTGTGCAAGTTTGTAATTTGAAATCATCTGCCCCTACTATAGGCTTTATATTGTGCAAGTTGATAATTTGAAATCATCTGCCCCTACTATAGGCTTTATATTGTGCAAGTTGATAATTTGAAATCATCTGCCCCTGCTATAGGCTTTATATTGTGCAAGTTTGTAATTTGAAATCATCTGCCCCTACTATAGGCTTTATATTGTGCAAGTTTGTAATTTGAAATCATCTGCCCCTACCATAGGCTTCATATTGTGCAAGTTTGTAATTTGAAATCATCTGCCCCTACCATAAGCTTTATATTGTGCAAGTTTGTAATTTGAAATCATCTGCCCCTACCATAGGCTTCATATTGTGCAAGTTTGTAATTTGAAATCATCTGCCCCTACCATAGGCTTTATATTGTGCAAGTTTGTAATTTGAAATCATCTGCCCCTACTATAGGCTTTATATTGTGCAAGTTTGTAATTTGAAATCATCTGCCCCTACTATAGGCTTTATATTGTGCAAGTTTGTAATTTGAAATCATCTGCCCCTACTATAGGCTTTATATTGTGCAAGTTTGTAATTTGAAATCATCTGCCCCTACCATAGGCTTCATATTGTGCAAGTTTGTAATTTGAAATCATCTGCCCCTACTATAGGCTTTATATTGTGCAAGTTTGTAATTTGAAATCATCTGCCCCTACTATAGGCTTTATATTGTGCAAGTTTGTAATTTGAAATCATCTGCCCCTACTATAGGCTTTATATTGTGCAAGTTTGTAATTTGAAATCATCTGCCCCTACCATAGGCTTCATATTGTGCAAGTTTGTAATTTGAAATCATCTGCCCCTACCATAGGCTTCATATTGTGCAAGTTTGTAATTTGAAATCATCTGCCCCTACCATAGGCTTCATATTGTGCAAGTTTGTAATTTGAAATCATCTGCCCCTACTATAGGCTTTATATTGTGCAAGTTTGTAATTTGAAATCATCTGCCCCTGCTATAGGCTTTATATTGTGCAAGTTTGTAATTTGAAATCATCTGCCCCTACTATAGGCTTTATATTGTGCAAGTTTGTAATTTGAAATCATCTGCCCCTACTATAGGCTTTATATTGTGCAAGTTTGTAATTTGAAATCATCTGCCCCTACCATAGGCTTCATATTGTGCAAGTTTGTAATTTGAAATCATCTGCCCCTACCATAGGCTTCATATTGTGCAAGTTTGTAATTTGAAATCATCTGCCCCTACCATAGGCTTCATATTGTGCAAGTTTGTAATTTGAAATCATCTGCCCCTACTATAGGCTTTATATTGTGCAAGTTTGTAATTTGAAATCATCTGCCCCTACTATAGGCTTTATATTGTGCAAGTTTGTAATTTGAAATCATCTGCCCCTACTATAGGCTTTATATTGTGCAAGTTTGTAATTTGAAATCATCTGCCCCTACTATAGGCTTTATATTGTGCAAGTTTGTAATTTGAAATCATCTGCCCCTACCATAGGCTTCATATTGTGCAAGTTTGTAATTTGAAATCATCTGCCCCTACCATAGGCTTTATATTGTGCAAGTTTGTAATTTGAAATCATCTGCCCCTACTATAGGCTTTATATTGTGCAAGTTTGTAATTTAAAATCATCTGCCCCTACCATAGGCTTTATATTGTGCAAGTTTGTAATTTGAAATCATCTGCCCCTACTATAGGCTTTATATTGTGCAAGTTGATAATTTGAAATCATCTGCCCCTACTATAGGCTTTATATTGTGCAAGTTGATAATTTGAAATCATCTGCCCCTGCTATAGGCTTTATATTGTGCAAGTTTGTAATTTGAAATCATCTGCCCTACTATAGGCTTTATATTGTGCAAGTTTGTAATTTGAAATCATCTGCCCCTACCATAGGCTTCATATTGTGCAAGTTTGTAATTTGAAATTATCTGCCCCTACCATAAGCTTTATATTGTGCAAGTTTGTAATTTGAAATCATCTGCCCCTACCATAGGCTTCATATTGTGCAAGTTTGTAATTTGAAATCATCTGCCCCTACCATAGGCTTTATATTGTGCAAGTTTGTAATTTGAAATCATCTGCCCCTACTATAGGCTTTATATTGTGCAAGTTTGTAATTTGAAATCATCTGCCCCTACTATAGGCTTTATATTGTGCAAGTTTGTAATTTGAAATCATCTGCCCCTACTATAGGCTTTATATTGTGCAAGTTTGTAATTTGAAATCATCTGCCCCTACCATAGGCTTCATATTGTGCAAGTTTGTAATTTGAAATCATCTGCCCCTACTATAGGCTTTATATTGTGCAAGTTTGTAATTTGAAATCATCTGCCCCTACTATAGGCTTTATATTGTGCAAGTTTGTAATTTGAAATCATCTGCCCCTACTATAGGCTTTATATTGTGCAAGTTTGTAATTTGAAATCATCTGCCCCTACTATAGGCTTTATATTGTGCAAGTTTGTAATTTGAAATCATCTGCCCCTACTATAGGCTTTATATTGTGCAAGTTTGTAATTTGAAATCATCTGCCCCTACCATAGGCTTCATATTGTGCAAGTTTGTAATTTGAAATCATCTGCCCCTACCATAGGCTTTATATTGTGCAAGTTTGTAATTTGAAATCATCTGCCCCTACCATAGGCTTCATATTGTGCAAGTTTGTAATTTGAAATCATCTGCCCCTACTATAGGCTTTATATTGTGCAAGTTTGTAATTTGAAATCATCTGCCCCTGCTATAGGCTTTATATTGTGCAAGTTTGTAATTTGAAATCATCTGCCCCTACTATAGGCTTTATATTGTGCAAGTTTGTAATTTAAAATCATCTGCCCTACCATAGGCTTCATATTGTGCAAGTTTGTAATTTGAAATCATCTGCCCCTACCATAGGCTTTATATTGTGCAAGTTTGTAATTTGAAATCATCTGCCCCTACTATAGGCTTTATATTGTGCAAGTTTGTAATTTAAAATCATCTGCCCCTACCATAGGCTTTATATTGTGCAAGTTTGTAATTTGAAATCATCTGCCCTACTATAGGCTTTATATTGTGCAAGTTTGTAATTTGAAATCATCTGCCCCTACCATAGGCTTCATATTGTGCAAGTTTGTAATTTGAAATCATCTGCCCCTACCATAGGCTTTATATTGTGCAAGTTTGTAATTTGAAATCATCTGCCCCTACTATAGGCTTTATATTGTGCAAGTTTGTAATTTGAAATCATCTGCCCCTACTATAGGCTTTATATTGTGCAAGTTTGTAATTTGAAATCATCTGCCCCTACCATAGGCTTCATATTGTGCAAGTTTGTAATTTGAAATCATCTGCCCCTACCATAGGCTTTATATTGTGCAAGTTTGTAATTTGAAATCATCTGCCCCTACTATAGGCTTTATATTGTGCAAGTTTGTAATTTAAAATCATCTGCCCCTACCATAGGCTTTATATTGTGCAAGTTTGTAATTTGAAATCATCTGCCCCTACTATAGGCTTTATATTGTGCAAGTTGATAATTTGAAATCATCTGCCCCTACTATAGGCTTTATATTGTGCAAGTTGATAATTTGAAATCATCTGCCCCTGCTATAGGCTTTATATTGTGCAAGTTTGTAATTTGAAATCATCTGCCCCTACTATAGGCTTTATATTGTGCAAGTTTGTAATTTGAAATCATCTGCCCCTACCATAGGCTTCATATTGTGCAAGTTTGTAATTTGAAATCATCTGCCCCTACCATAGGCTTTATATTGTGCAAGTTTGTAATTTGAAATCATCTGCCCCTACCATAGGCTTCATATTGTGCAAGTTTGTAATTTGAAATCATCTGCCCCTACCATAGGCTTTATATTGTGCAAGTTTGTAATTTGAAATCATCTGCCCCTACTATAGGCTTTATATTGTGCAAGTTTGTAATTTGAAATCATCTGCCCCTACTATAGGCTTTATATTGTGCAAGTTTGTAATTTGAAATCATCTGCCCCTACTATAGGCTTTATATTGTGCAAGTTTGTAATTTGAAATCATCTGCCCCTACCATAGGCTTCATATTGTGCAAGTTTGTAATTTGAAATCATCTGCCCCTACTATAGGCTTTATATTGTGCAAGTTTGTAATTTGAAATCATCTGCCCCTACTATAGGCTTTATATTGTGCAAGTTTGTAATTTGAAATCATCTGCCCCTACTATAGGCTTTATATTGTGCAAGTTTGTAATTTGAAATCATCTGCCCCTACTATAGGCTTTATATTGTGCAAGTTTGTAATTTGAAATCATCTGCCCCTACTATAGGCTTTATATTGTGCAAGTTTGTAATTTGAAATCATCTGCCCCTACCATAGGCTTCATATTGTGCAAGTTTGTAATTTGAAATCATCTGCCCCTACCATAGGCTTTATATTGTGCAAGTTTGTAATTTAAAATCATCTGCCCCTACCATAGGCTTCATATTGTGCAAGTTTGTAATTTAAAATCATCTGCCCCTACCATAGGCTTCATATTGTGCAAGTTTGTAATTTGAAATCATCTGCCCCTACCATAGGCTTTATATTGTGCAAGTTTGTAATTTGAAATCATCTGCCCCTACCATAGGCTTCAATTTTGCAAGTTTGTAATTTGAAATCATCTGCCCCTACCATAGGCTTCATATTGTGCAAGTTTGTAATTTGAAATCATCTGCCCCTACCATAGGCTTTATATTGTGCAAGTTTGTAATTTGAAATCATCTGCCCCTACCATAGGCTTCATATTGTGCAAGTTTGTAATTTGAAATCATCTGCCCCTACTATAGGCTTTATATTGTGCAAGTTTGTAATTTGAAATCATCTGCCCCTGCTATAGGCTTTATATTGTGCAAGTTTGTAATTTGAAATCATCTGCCCCTACTATAGGCTTTATATTGTGCAAGTTTGTAATTTGAAATCATCTGCCCCTACCATAGGCTTCATATTGTGCAAGTTTGTAATTTGAAATCATCTGCCCCTACCATAGGCTTTATATTGTGCAAGTTTGTAATTTGAAATCATCTGCCCCTACTATAGGCTTTATATTGTGCAAGTTTGTAATTTAAAATCATCTGCCCCTACCATAGGCTTTATATTGTGCAAGTTTGTAATTTGAAATCATCTGCCCCTACTATAGGCTTTATATTGTGCAAGTTTGTAATTTGAAATCATCTGCCCCTACTATAGGCTTTATATTGTGCAAGTTTGTAATTTAAAATCATCTGCCCCTACCATAGGCTTTATATTGTGCAAGTTTGTAATTTGAAATCATCTGCCCCTACTATAGGCTTTATATTGCGCAAGTTTGTAAGTACTGTGATCGCTTTCATGCACTTTTGCTTGGTTTAATAGTAGCTATTAACTAACTTTTATATTAAATTAATCTATTAACTAACTATTATATCAAATTAATCTATTGACTGAATATTATATCAAATTAATCTATTAACTAACTATTATATCAATTGGCAAACTTGTTAGCAATTAACAAGAGCGCCACGATATACTTTTATGTATAATTTTTGCAGTATCAAGTTCAATAAGCACCAGCCCTATGGGCCTAATGACTTGGATGGATTTAACAGGTTGAATATGTTCCTAACAAAGAATCAAAGCATTGACTAGAAATAAGAATTGCCAAAGATTATGATTTCTTTAAATGCGTGTGCGATTTGTTGCTGTTTCCATATTTGTTGATAGACTTTATGATATGTTCCATGGTGCATTGAGATGTCACTACTTCATGGAGAATATTATGACTATGAAACAGCTCGTAGACATTTCCTTCTTTCTCTGTTTTCTGCAGGTCACACAAGGAGAACATGTTCTCAGAAGTAATATTGTCATCGTGCGTTGCGACTTTGGATCATTGTGATGTGACACATATTCCAGATGTCGCAGCTTGCCTGTTATGTCAATACATATATAGCCAATCAGTGACTATTGTAAGGTGGTCTGCTATGTATGTTTAATCAACCAACAATGGACAATAATATGATTAGTTTTGGCATAGAAACATCAGACACTTGACTGCTGAGTAGACAATTTACTCCTGAAAAACAATATGAAAATGCTTTTATATGGTTGTTTATAAAGGCCAGGTTTATGTCAAACCCTAACAATGAAACAAGCGTTCTTTGATCAGCATGAAAGCTCCTGTCAGACCCCTACTTTGCTTTGTCAGAGGGGTGCTCTATCCTGTCCCTCATTGCCCCCACCCTATCTCTTGTCACTAAGCGCTCTACATTTTGTTCAAAACACATACTATTGATAACTATTTTGTCTTCTTTTCAAGGTGGTTACAGTCACCCGATATAAAAAGATGCAGGGACATTACTTGTTGTATTGACTTCTTATTTATATATCAAGTGCCCTATAAATGCCCTATTCCTTATTTATATATCAAGTGCCCTATAAATGCCCTGTTCCTTATTTATATATCAAGTGCCCTATAAATGCCCTGTTCCTTATTCATATATCAAGTGCCCTATGAATGCCGTTCCTTATTTTAATATCAAATGCCCTGTTCCTTATTGATATATCAAGTGCCTTATAAATGCCCTGTTCCTTATTTATATATGAAGTGCCCTCAAAGTGCCCTATAAATGCCCTGTTTCTTATTTATATATCAAGTGCCCTATAAATGCCCTGTTTCTTATTTATATATCAAGTGCTTTCAAAGTGCCTTATAAATGCCCTGTTCCTTATTGATATATCAAGTGCCCTATAAATGCCCTGTTCCTTATTTATATATGAAGTGCCCTCAAAGTGCCCTATAAATGCCCTGTTTCTTATTTAAATATCAAGTGCCCTATAAATGCCCTGTTTCTTATTTATATATCAAGTGCTTTCAAAGTGCCTTATAAATGCCCTGTTCCTTATTGATATATCAAGTGCCCTATAAATACCCTGTTCCTGATCTATATATCAAGTGCTCCCAAAGTGCCCTAGAAATACCCTGTTCCTTATCTATATATCAAGTGATCTCAAAGTGCCCTATAAATACCCTGTTCCTTATCTATATATCAAGTGCTCCCAAAGTGCCCTATAAATACCCTGTTCCTTATCTATATATCAAGTGCTCTCAAAGTGCCCTATAAATACCCTGTTCTGGATCAAGCTAGGGGTTTGTATATGGTATATGTATACCATAATTTCTGATAAACAATTAAATGTCAGATCCCTCTCAGAGATGAGATCAAATTAGACAAATAAAGAATAAAACAGTGTGCTGTCAGAGATGCATTTTAGTGGTACCTTTTATTCAAATCCCTCATGAATCATTCCTGATTGCTGGGCACACCTCATCTGTTATATGTGCATGAGTGATTTTCAAAGAAATGCAGCTTAATTTCCAAACTGACAGATAATCCATAAATTTTAGTCCTCTTATCATCTTCGTGACATAGATAATCCCAAACTGACACAGATAATCCAGAAATTGTAAGCTTCCTATCACCATTTAAAGGACCCTTACTTTGTGTAAAATATATCTTTTTTTATAAGTTGCAGAAACAACAGTTTTTGAAAACAGCATCAAAAGACCCTGTTCTACTAATTGGCTTTGCTTATTTATTAATTGTCTAATTGAATTCACTTGAATTTTGTATCATGTATCATTTTATCCCTAATAAAATTTTACAGAACATGATATCATTTTGTTTCCAAATATTAAAATAGTTTGCAAATAAATACATCAAGTTAGTGGTTAAATATGTTGTTATATAACATCCTAAAAGAAATCAGAGATTGAAATATGGGACCTGTTGTTTCTTGCCAGACACTCATCATTGTAATACAGATTTGGGTAGTAGTGTAATCTTTATGTAGAAAGGGGAGAATAATGTGTTTGCTTTTAATGCAGCTAAATTTACAAACTGTCATAGATAATCCTAAACTTTGAAACCCGAATTTTTGTAGAAGAGATTATTTTCTATCAGCTGCAAAGACAACATATTTTTAAGTGGATCTATAGACCCTGTTCTGCTAATTGGTGTAGATAGAGATGCTAAACTTCAAAGGTTAGATAGAGATGCTAAACTTCAAAGGTTAGATAGAGATGCTAAACTTCAAAGGTTAGATAGAGATGCTAAACTTCAAAGGTTAGATAGAGATGCTAAACTTCAAAGGTTAGATAGAGATGCTAAACTTCAAAGGTTAGATAGAGATGCTAAACTTCAAAGGTTAGATAGAGATGCTAAACTTCAAAGGTTAGATAGAGATGCTAAACTTCAAAGGTTAGATAGAGATGCTAAACTTCAAAGGTTAGATAGAGATGCTAAACTTCAAAGGTTAGATAGAGATGCTAAACTTCAAAGGTTAGATAGAGATGCTAAACTTCAAAGGTTAGATAGAGATGCTAAACTTCAAAGGTTAGATAGAGATGCTAAACTTCAAAGGTTAGATAGAGATGCTAAACTTCAAAGGTTAGATAGAGATGCTAAACTTCAAAGGTTAGATAGAGATGCTAAACTTCAAAGGTTTTATTCATTTGCAATTGAATGACAAGAATTGTATGTCTTTATACAGGATGTGATACCAAGTCTTTTTGGAGAAAAAAAAAGGAAATTACTTTCACTGGTTATTTTTCGAAGATTGTTATAGGTATTTATACCTAGTAATTAATTAACTTGAGGGTTCATATTGAACACTTTTAAACATATTTGGAAGTTTTAGTGAGATGTAAGGTATAAAAACATCAATACTGCAGGTTTACCGCATTTTCGACCACTTTCTTATTAGAATTATCAACATTTCCATGGAGAAAACTTCTAAACAGCAATAAGAAAAAGGCCACTTGAAATTTTGTGATTTAATACAGCCAAATAGATTTTCAGTTATTAATAAAGACCAATATGTAGCATGCACATATGGCTGATGAAATATATCAAAAACCATGTACATAGAAAAAACCATGTATTGTGGGTGGTCATTCATTATCCTGTGCTAAATGCATGAGTACATCAAACCATGCACAAACATTAATGTTTTGGCAGTTTTTAAAATTTCCATTGTTCTGGCGCGATGTACAATATGCAAATTTGTAAATGATGCGCCATAATACTACACATGTTCATATTTTCATGATCTTAAACAAATTATTTCAATAGTATTTTTTCAAATTTTTTCCCCAAATTTTGGGATTGTTATTAAAAAATATATATGAATAAAATTTTTGTGATTGTTATTAAAAAATATATATGAATAGGGTTAATTCATAGTCCGCTATATTATAAATAGGGTTAAACGCTATATTTATGAATAGGGTTATTTCATAGATTTTCAGCACAGGGTAAAGCATAGAAACTGGTTGTAGTGATGATGCTGGACAAAGCTCTTGTGCATAGCTAAATCTCTGCCCAGCTTCTGTATGCATTATCCTATCCTGTGCTGATAACATAGCGCACTATGAATTAACCCTTTATTAATATGCAATAATTTTCTGAATATAAATGCTTCATTATGGCATGATGATTTTTGGACCTGAGCCATAATTAATGACTTTTGTGGAAAAGACAATCTCTTACATTTTCAAATATTGAAATCTAGGGACAAAATATTGAATTGATTTTGAATTCTGTTCTTGTTAATGCATGAAGTATTTGTGCATATTAAAACAACTCAATTGTTGGTCTGCTGTAACTAAGCAACTAAATATGCAAACAAATTCAAACTGCTCTACACAATGTTTCTTTTACCAGAGATTTTGTTGACATTTGAACTTTTGTTTCTATGAAATTAATGGAAAGACTGCTCCAATTTCTTATGTACTTCTTTAAATTTCTTTTAATCTTTCACGTGATGAGAATGTATAGTGCACCTACTCTAGATCTTGATTGTGGCCGAGATAAACGGTTGGTAGCTTAATTGGTAGAGCACCCGCTTTCTAGTTGGGAGGTCATGCGATCGAATCCCGGCCGACTTAAACCAAAGACTTTTAAAATTTGGACCTGCTGCCCTCTTGGTTGGTTCTCAGCATTGAAGAGTGAAGCAGGGTAATAATACTATAGCCTTTGTGCCTCAAATTGTGGCAGCATGCTGTAGCTTTGTGCCATAAATTGTGGCAGCATGCTGCAGCTTTGTGCCATAAATTGTGGCAGCATGCTGCAGCTTTGTGCCATAAGTTGTGGCAGCATGCTGCAGCTTTGTGCCATAAATTGTGGCAGCATGCTGCAGCTTTGTGCCATAAATTGTGGCAGCATGCTGCAGCTTTGTGCCTCAAATTGTGGCAGCATGCTGCAGCTTTGTGCCATAAATTGTGGCAGCATGCTGCAGCTTTGTGCCTTGAATTGTGGCAGCATGCTGCAGCTTTGTGCCATAAATTGTGCAGCATGCTGCAGCTTTGTGCCATAAATTGTGGCAGCATTTGTGCCATAAATTGTGGCAGCATGCTGCAGCTTTGTGCCATAAATTGTGGCAGCATGCTGCAGCTTTGTGCCATAAATTGTGGCAGCATGCTGCAGCTTTGTGCCATAAATTGTGGCAGCATGCTGCAGCTTTGAGTTATGTTTGTTTGTAAAGCACTTTTAAATATACCTGCATAGAAAGGGCACTATATAATATCCTTGTATTATTATTGATATAAGATCCAAATAACATTTTGTCATCTTAAATCGCCAAATCATTCAAGTAATTGCAGTACATAAATAAAAATAATAATTTGCATAAAAGAAGAGAACATATAATCCTCATACATCTGTACAATATAATTTATGCCTCAAATAGCTGTAACATGCCCAATGTTGTACAGGAAATGTTATTTTCATGATCTTTAGTGGGTAAATGTGGCCCCTATCCGTCTATAGATTTTTAAGTTTCAAAAAATGTGCAGGCATTTATCAAGAGTTTTGTGCTGAATACATTTGAAAGGGTATGTAATTAGCACTGATTACAATTTCAATAAGTTATGAAAATGGTTGATATTGAATATATATTTTTGTGTGTAAATATACCTGTATAAAATTATATTATATGACTGCTTTGCAAAATGGGAAAATGAAGAAAGAAAACCTATGGAGGTGTATGTGATTGTTGTTGTTCTTATTTTCTTGAGCGATAATGTAATCTTTTGAAATTACTTCCAGGTTATACCCTACCTTCCATGCTATGAATATGCAATCTGGTCTAATGACCTGATTTTAACACACTTCAAACCGACCTTAAAAACGTATTTACCAGCCCAGCCCTGACCTCCATAATATTAATATCTCTACTAAGCCTCACTTCTTTTTAGCGCGTTGTTATCACAACATCGCTGAAACTGGTCAAAAATTGTCTTTCTACAAATTTTAACCTTTCCTAACAATTTTCTCCTTTACAGCTCCTACCAGGCAGGTTTTTATGCTGTTTGGCCTTTTTCTGCTATCCTTTTCAAGTCTTCTGAGGTAAGACAAGGTGGCCATGGGATCGGGAAATTTTTCGGTCCGACTTGCAGGACTTTCACATTAAGCCTACACTAAGGATAGAGTGTTTTTGCTTCCATCCGTATAAAACGGGTGGCTAGTTTGAGAGAGTCCCACTCTTGCGTCGGGTGTTTTTAGTTCCTATAGCACCAAGTGTGCCTGTTTAGGGGACTTTTTTCCCCTGGGTTGAAGTGTTTTTCACCCTCGGCCCGCCTTTCCACGAGGAGAACCTAGCAATATACTATGCATTGTATTAACATGTTAGGATATCTTCAGTACAGGTTCTTGTATGCATTAGGCCAACTACTTCTTTCGATGTTGGCGCATGCGTATTGGGTCGACGTCACCACAGGGTGTTCGAGGAGTAGGCTTCTTACAGCTCCAAGGAGCTACAGTTGTTACAAGAGAGCCTTTATTTTATTTAAAGTTACCAGTACATGTCGTGTGTTCGTTTCTCTTGCATATAATTAAGTTTTTAATTTACAAGCTTGAGTTTTGGGGCGATAGAGTTACCTTGAAGGGGTCTCCCTGGCATCCTCTTTTCATCCTTATCTTCTTTTCTTTTTATTTCCAAAGACACCAGGTTACACAGTGGTTCGTGTTTTGCACACTACCCCTACGCGTTTAAAGAATTTATATTTTGTGCATTTTCTCAGGTTTTTAAAAATCTTCAGATAGTGATTTTACTGATAAAATTGTTTGATGTACTAAATTGCTGTGGCTTGCCATACTATGTTTAACGTCACCCGCAGACCTGTCTCACCCGCGTGAGGGTCGTAAGTACATCCCCTGTGGGGGAGCTTTGGTGTAAGTATATAGATTTTCTATATGTATATCTTTTATTTTTTCAAAATGCCAAGAGGCGATATAAGTCATTAGCGTCTCAGAGTTCCTGCTTGTGCCATGATCACCGACTCGACACTACTGAGCCGTGGAGGTCTGTGTTAGTAGTTTACTTTGTTAACTTTTACCTAATTCACCCCCTGGAGGCCTCTGACTTAATGCTACTGACTTGACAGGGCCAGGGGTACGGTCTATCGGACGTAAGTTACCTGAGTCTATTTTGATCAGCTAATTACTTTGTTAACTTTTACCTGATTCACCCCTGGACGTCTCTGACTCAACGCTGCTGAGTTGGCATGACCATGGGTGCAGTCTATCGGATGTTAGTTACCTGAATCTATTTTGATCAGCTAAGAGGCGTCCTAGATGTAACTTAAAATAAACCACTAGCGCCCTTTCTCGACGCTTCTGAGTTGGTGAGTCGTATATTGTTAGTGGGTAACTCCTTTGTACACCGCTGTGGACCACGGTTCAGTGTAAGGACCGGTAGGGCCACAAAATGGTGGCGCTCAAAGAGGTAATAAGTGAGTTATAAGTAATTATACAGCTTGCTGTTGAGCCATCACATCACTAATACAGGTCTGCACGGCTCCGGTGATCAGCTACGTACGGCCCGTGTTCATTGCTCCGTACCGGTCGTGATGGCTCCGTACGGGTCCATTGCACGGCTCCGTGGCCAATGCTTAACGGGTCCATAGGGCTCCAGTGAACGGGTTCATAGGGCTCCAGAGTTTTGTAACGGGATAACGTACACCGTACGATAAACCCGGAAATAAACCCACTAGCTACGAAGCTACGTGGTCAAGTGATAAGTGACAATCTTCATTTTCTTTTTGTTTTTGGAGCCATTAGCTACGCAGTTCCGCGGTGGTGTGAACTGTCTCAGTAAGATTTTCCGCGTTGAACATTACAGTTTCACCATATTTTTCACCAGTATCATGGACATGGAGGACAGGTCCCCAAATTCCTCCGCTCTACACGTTTAGTTGGTAGCCACTCCCGTTTGGTGGTGGTGCGGACGCTCCCACTTGTTGTGAGGAACGAAGTTTCCACCTGTCAGTGCTGACGGATGTGTCTTGGTCGAGGTAGAGGGCACATTTCATGTGACTCCCAATGACAGGAACTTGGGCAGGTACTTGGCCTATTTTACAGGCAGTATGCCGGGCATTTTTCACCTTTTACTGCTAGTGCTGAGCAAAGCAGTTCAGATTTGCGCCGACTTTACACCACTGTTGTGATCTCTCTTTTTCAAACAGAGAGGAACAGGCTCCAAGAGTTTCTGGTATCCTTCCTCTCGTCTCGGTGCAGGACGAACTATGCCAGCCTGAAGGCAGCTCACCTCGGGCTACGAGAACATGATCACAGATCAATTGTCTCGCTTCAGTGGAACCCTCACATGATGGACGTGCTTCCCATAGGTGACCAGAGCGATCAGGACCTTATTCGGTCTCCCAGACACAGGTCTGTCCGCGTCCATGGACGATCTCCTGACCCCCGGGTTTCGGAGTTGACGCATTTACTTTTCAAAGGGACTCACTATGTGAGTTACGTTTTCCACCTTTCACATTGGTACCGAGAGTGCTAAGCAAGGTGACGTACGACCGATAGCGCCCACTTGGCCCGGCCAACTGCGGTTCTCTCAGCTGCTCAAGCCTCTGGTCAGGGATGATTTTTGTCTCTTTCGCGGGCTCTGGCAAACTGCACCACAGTCCCAGAGCAGTTCGTTTTACTGTGTGGCCTTTGTCTGCCGATCCTTGGCGTACCAAGGCTTTTCTGAGTTGTTGTTCAACCCTCCCCCTCCCCATTTTTTTGGGGCCCTCTCTCAGACTCTGTTCAGTCACGGGCTCTAGGATAGCTTGCAGCCATCCACAGAGGTTTTCCAGTTGGGTTGACAATTATGATTCGCGACCACTGGGAAGATACACAGAGATCTTATCGTACTGTGTCACGAGACATTTTCCTCTGATGGGTCGTCCAGAAGCAATCTTTTAAAGTAGTCGACACTGTTCATGGAACAGCCGGGGTGTATGCACTCGGGTTCGCAGCATGGCCCCTTTCACACGATTTTTCTTGCCGCCGTTCGCGAAAATGCATACCCCAGTTTTTTTCCCCTGTTTTTGCCTGACTTACTTTACCAAGTTAGTGTTACTCCGCTAACTTTTGCTGTTATGAAGTTACTCGCTAACGATTTTTTCCTCGGTACTGGAATTCCTTAATTCGTTTAGCTACCACACGTTTCGTTCCCAATTGTATTTTACTAGCCGGTTCCGTCTCGTGGATGACCTCGGTGAGTTTTGTAGCATTATTGTGGACAATACTATGATCTTCATATTGTGTTCAAACGCTCCTCTGGTTGGCATGTCTTACGAGTTTCTAACTCGGGTTTATGCGACATTTGCCTCAGTTACTGTTAACGAATAGTGCATTGTTTAGTTTGACTGTAACTAGAAGTGCTTTACTATTTTTGTAGTACTTCCCACTCAGAGGGCTTTTGTCCTTAAGAGAGTAAGGAATTTAGTCCTTTAAGTAGAATAACTCTAGCACGAGTTTTAGGAACCAGCCTTTAGAAAATTGAGCTTCGACCTGAACTCCCTTCCGTTTCTCGGATGCAATCTGATTGCATGTTTATAGCATGGAAGGTAAGGTATAACTTGAAGTAAATTTACCCCGCTAAGCGTAGCGGAGATATTTACGAGAGGTATACTTACATTCCATGCATCCCGGCCCGCCTCCTCTCGTTCAGGCCTCGGTGAAATGTTAAGTGAGGGTTTTTAGAGGTATTACGGAGGTCAGGGCTTGGCTGGTAACTATGTTTTTAAGGTCGTTTGAAGTGCGTTAGAATCAGGTTATTGAACCAGATTGCATATTTATAGCATGGAAGGTAAGTATAACTCCCGTAAATATCCCCGCTACGCTTAGTGGGGTAGATATAACTGATAGATATGTTCTAATGGTGTCTTGTGATCAGATTTTACATCTGGCTTTCTTACATTCTACTCCCTGGCCAGCCTCAGGGCCCTCCCCTCCCAACAATCACCCAAATAAAACATGGGGTTCAAATGTATTCCTGATTCTTAATAATACTCTTGATGCAAATTTATGTTTAAATTTATGTTTAAATGGCTGAAATATTGTTGATGACATTGTCTTGCTGTCGAATCTTTACGGGCATCTATACAGACAGCCACGTGGCATGGGGCCAGGCTATAGGCCACACTTGAAATGGACCCCATAGGGGTCATTAGTTTTAGGCTGCATAGGAAAACCATCAAATTTAGTTGAATTTTTATTCTTATTTAAAAACTCTTGCATCCCTGCTAATGAAACTCATAGAAATGGCGAGATACATTCCTTAACAATCCATTCCCTGCAAAAAATGTTCAAAAACACTCCAACTTAGGTGCAAAATTGAGACAAATTTGAAGCTATTCGGAAAGCCATGTTAGACTTAAAACAGCCGCTGATTTGTTTTTGCAGCCTCCCATCAAATAAATTGAGATATTGATTAATAAATGATTAAAAAATGGTCAACATATTGTTGCAAAGATTTTTACCTCAAATTTCAGATTTGTTGATGATCAGATGCAAGTAGTGCGATTCAACTTGAATTTGGTAATAAAAAAAACAACTAGTTTCATTTTGAAGGCCTAAAAAAGTGTCGCAAATTGTCGCAAATTTCCTAAAAAGACGTCCTCACTTTTCGGTCTAGTGCTTTAAGTTTCTACCAATGTTCAGATTGTTGCTAAAAAGTTTGGGGAAATCTCCAATTTTCGGAAAATATCCATGTATTTTAGGGAAATTTCCGGGCATTTTGTCAATCTTCGGGCAGTTTTTTTCTTTTATGTTTGGGCAGTACTTTCGTTTTTCTGAAATTGCCTTTAATTATCGGAAATTCTGCTCAATTTCGGAAACCATTTTCACAGTTTCCTCTCCTCCCTCTCCGTGCTTTCCCTAGGCTTCTGCCCCTCGCTCTTACACCACTCACTGCAGGCACCGCAATTTTCATAAGTGGTGCACTTTTGAATAGGGGAGCCAACATTTTGTGATGACATCCAGCAACACCCATGAAGTTCGAAACTTGGCACATAGAAACCTCTAGGAAATCGATGCAAGACTACAACAGTGACATGCTAAATGCATTTTCAACAGCCGGGGGAGAACCGTGGATGTTTTAAGTGTGTGTGAAAAAGAAAGGGGGGGGGGGGGTCACGTTACTACGTTTACCGACGATAGAGGTTTTCCCGAGATGTCGCAACTTGCCAAGATTCAAACATTTATGCAGCACACTGGTTTGTGTTAGTTGTGTTGACTAAATTTAGAGGAGTATGGCCCGGGGTCAGAGACATATAAAGCCTTGAGGGCAGGGGGAATTAACTTGAGAGTCTTTCACTAAGTTCCCGGTTGAATGCTTTCTACCCAGTTAGTGATAAATATGGAAAAAGAAAGATCAACAAAAAATGTAAGAATTAAGGGAAAATTGGTAAAATCATTGGATATTTTTGTCAAATTTGGCAACATTTACGTAAAATTGTAGTTCCTAAAAATCGACAAAAATGTTCACACTGAAAAATGAAAGGAATTTTCCAAAAATTGAAGCAAATTTTCCGATAATCTGATGATAGAGGCAGATCTCTTGATTTAACAGCAACTTTTTAATGGAAGCTTATTTACCAGTGCATTTTTTCGGCTTATAGACCCGTAACTGGCAAATTGTGGAAGCTGTTGTCTCCCCCCTGAGAGGTGATCCTTCCTCGATATTAATGATTACAAAATAATGATTAGAAAACACATCTGAGACGTAAACCTAGATCCCAGCATTAAAAAAGTTGGTCCCCAAATCTCAGACTTCCCTAGTTGCTTCTTTTGCGTTTGGAAGTGTTGCGAATTCCGTTACAATGGCGCTCAAACGGGTGGGGCAGGTCTGGAGTGTATGCCCCACCAATAATTTGGCCGACCATAGGTTTTTTAAGCCTCCTTTGTTATAATTATTATAAAGCGATGGTTTTCTTCAAAAAATGTTCAACATAGATCAAGGATTTTTAAGTGCCAAAAGCCGGGGTTGCATTTCATGGCACCAATTTTCAAAAATTGTCCACAAAATTTCTTAAACCTCTTGTCTTCTTGTCCCACCAAACTGAATCTCCTTCCGGCGCTTCGATCATATTATTCATTTTTTAATTTTCATTTCATAGTCCAATAATAAGTGTACATTTTTTTATTTTGATCCTGTTGATAATCGACTGGAGATAAAAAAAATATTTTGTGCCCTCGGCCCCGCATTGATCAGAAGATTTTAATTCGTTTGGCACGTCACTTGCATATTTTAAAATAAAGGAGCCCGTGTGGTATGGTATAGAGGTTGTGAAAGTACCCCTCCCTCAAAATATTGAAAAGCTTCAAATACTGGCGAGCAATGGTTTTAAGTAAGAGGAAATTGTGTGAAAAAGCATCCCAAATTCTAAAACTACCTTTTCTATATATGTAACATGAATGTCATAAGATGTAACATGAGTGCCTTGCCGTGTTTAATAATTTACCGACTAGACGTAAAGCGACAGATTTATCAAGAAGTGCCTTCAACCTCCGTATGCTTGCCAATGGTTTTTAAATGCATCTCCTGTTTGAAATATCTGTATGGAACAGAATATTAGCCTTAGTGGGGGCAGCAAACACAAAGCTTGACCATGGGGCAAGAAACACAAACAATAATAGATGTACTGTCAATAATGGCAAGTGGTAAGAGTGAAAGAATATTGGATTTTTCAGTTTTGAAAATGTTAACAAGGGGGACTATTTAACAAGGGGCAGAGACATCGAAGATGTTTGAATCTGGGGTGGGGAGGGGGGGGGAGCACAAGGTCTGAGTGGCACTTAGCCAATTGTATTGGTCATGAATCGGAATATATTGAAATATTATCTAAATTAATGTGAAAAGCAAATAGCTTGGTTCTAATAATTATTCAGGAAGCCATCATTCTTTTGGTGAGAATTAATGTAACTCGGTATATCAGTATAGATTAGACCAGATGGCCCAAATTCTCGCCCAGTCTTCAGCGAGACAGTGGCAAGGGCCCCATTGTAAGGTTCCTCCAGAATCCAAATTAAAGGCGCCCTACGAGTGAAATTTTGCGTGATGTTTGTGTTACTTTCTTCAATCTGTCAATAAAAAGATTGATTATAAAGAAGGGACTTGGACATATTTTAATATTTGAAATAACACTTTTATTATTATTTTTCATCTCTGTCTGTCTGAAAAGGGGCACCTTTTAAACTTAACAAAGAAGATGGGAAGAAAGCACGTCAGTTTATGTCATGACAATCAGATAATAGCCCGGGTCAAATAGTAAGTATTTCCCTACATGGCCCATTTCAAAGATGTCCCACTAATACAATTGGGGGTGGCTCGACACTCTAGAAAGACGCTGTTTGAGTTTTTGCAACTTATAAGCTGGGAAAATTGTGAATTTCACAATTTTAGTCTTTTTAGGGAGATATTTTTGTTACTTTAAATTCTTTCATGAAATGATCAAATATGTAGACTTTGAAGACAATGTTTGAAAGGGTATGTTCCTTCCAGTGGCGTAATCGATGGAAGGTCAAGTGAAAGGGGGAGAGGGGTGGGGGGGGGGGGGACTTGACCCGTGGCGAAATTCCGAATATTAAATATAAGTAGCGAGATATACCAGTACACAATATTGTATACATATTAGGCCTATAGGGAAATTAACTGTGAAAGTAATTGATAAATATCGGCCAAAATTTGGTGATCACTTTCAGTTCAGACTTTTTTTCAGTTCAGACTTAGGAATTATTTTTCATTTTTAGGAGAATTGTAAAAACGTTTGATAAAATTACACAAATTTCTAATAATTTATACAAAAGATTCCAAAAATTTACAACATTTTCAGTTGCTAATTTTACCTACAACCGGGAAGGTGAAATCATCCCCACCCCCGCTTCCTATAACGCCTCTGGGTACAGGCATTTGTTTATTTCCGTTTGACACCGAAAGCTGAATACGCCACTGGCTTCTTCTCTAAAAAGGCACTTTTCTTCTTTGAAACGGCACTCTTCTTTCTGAAGAAGGACACTTTTCTTTTTTTGAAAATGGAACTTTTCCTCTCTGAAAAAGGGGCACGCTCCTCCGGTTCCGCCGCCTATTACAAGGGGGACTGAATCCCTTATATATATATCCCCAAATACCCCTAAGTATTCCAAGCCAGAGGCGCTGGAACCAGGCCCGGAACCATAATTTTCCATTTTGTAGCCCGAAATTCAAACATCGTTCCAGCAGTCCAGTCGGCGCTCCTGTTTTCATTTTTGTGAGTCGCGGTTGCTGGTTTCTTGATCTGTTGATGGCCATGCTACGTTATGGACATAACAAAAATCCTATGATCTGAAAAAATAATGATAATAATAATTTACATAAGAAAAAGAACGTATATGCCTCAAATGTTGTTAATTCCATGTTGTTTAGTGGATTTGTAAGCAATTTAGGTCAGACACCATTAATAAGTGTAGGAAACGATTTTAGGTAAAATAACTCAGAAGTGGGCATATAGGCAGCGGGTGTTGGGATGCCTAAGAACAAGATTTCTTACGAAATTTGCCGATATGATGATTTGATCTCTAAGGCAGGAGTAGCATTTGTGGGGTTGGATGAGGTATGGAGCTCAGGCACATTCTCATTATATGCACAAATGCGACTGTTTAACTCTTTTGTTGAGTCTGTGCTCTTGTGTGGTTGCAAGACGTGGAAAGTTGGTGTGGCGGATAGTGGGAGCTGGATACATTTATGTACAAATGTTACAGGGGGTGGTCAGGGTCGGATGGCCATGTGTAATATCTGGCGATGAAATACTGAGAATCACTAAACATGGCAAAATCAGTACTGAAGTAAAAAGAAAAGGGTGGAGGTGGATTGGTCATGTAATGCGCATG